>CM040428.1:129959861-130559861 GCA_022702705.1 Papilionanthe hookeriana x Papilionanthe teres | reverse complement strand
GGTTATTTTAAGCCTATTGGGCATTTTACGTCACTGATTCAGCTATACCAAATCAAATGAAACTCTGGCTCAACCTTTTGCAAATGCTACGAGATCTCCACACACCACTTTAAATTGTGCAAGGTCGAATAAACCATTCTACTTTTAAAGAGATGCAATGACAGCCACATCCTATAAAACACAATTTATCAGAACAAAAACATTGAAATCCAAAGAGGTTGCAGCTCAACATTAAGAAAGCTTAAAACACTATCAGACAAGCAGACATGACTATTATGGATAGTTTACTCCAATTGGAAAAAAAGGGATCTCTCGCAAAGAGAGGAGCAAGTTGAAATCACCTTCGAATCTCTCTTCAAAGATTTTCTCGCAAGAGGAAGGAGAGAGGATAAGGGCGAGGATTAAGATGAGGATCAACAACATGGGGTTGAGCTTAAGCTCCTACTAGCAGCTTGAGTGAGCAGCAGCTAGGGCACGTTCCAACCTCTCAGCGGGCACAAATTTGTTGGAATCGACTGTCGCTGTGCACCATATCAAGTTTTGAACCTTACCTTGGTTTCTTCGCAGGGAAGAGGGGAAGAGGAGAGCTAAGTTTAAACGAGCCAGTCTATCCTCAGAAGAAGACGAAGCATGATAGAGGAGGGAGGAAGAATAGGCCATGGAAGAGAAATACTCACAGATCATAGTTACGAGAGATCGGAGAGAGGAGGAAACGCGAGAGGAGAAGCGCAATATGCAGACGCGAGGAAATGGAGAGAAGCGCGAAAGGGCAGAGAGTCATGGGTGCAGTAGGGTAACAGAGCCTCGAAGGAACGCGAACCACTGGGTCGATCCCGCGACCACGTTTAATACATTCTTCGATCGAATTATTTCGATACGCCGACGCCACGCGCAAAACAAACATTGGAGGGGGCGTTTTCAAAATGCACCCGCAGTAATAAGCTGCCCCAAATGAGCTTTAAATGAGAGGTTCCTTTGACTGCGACCTTGAACTTGATCACCTCTATGATGGTGTAAAAACTATTCCATGCCATATGTTTCCAATTGAACTATTAATGTGTCAACGTTCAGTTGGTGATTAATTGAGATACGCAAATTTTCTCAATTAGTCAACTAAACTTACCCTGCTACCTCTCTATGTCCATTAAACAAGATTGGACCTTACTCTAAATGGATGTTAATCACGACTCTTTATGGAGAACTTTCCAAAGCATATTATATGGAGTAGCCTTTTTTGTATGTTTCTCATGAGAAAAAAATACTTTTTGAGTTTCAAAATTCTACTCATGGTGACACCGTTTTGGGGCTCCTAGAAGGTGTTTAAGAAGATGGTTTTGCGGGAAACTGGTTGTGGAATAGCAAGGAAGTGAAAATAAGGTTTATCGAAGGCGTTTGGAAAGGGATATGAGGCAAAATATGCTCTCCGCGCTGTCGGCGGTTGTCCTGACTGAAAACACAGGGTCGAACAGTGAAATGGCGAGGCATGGGTGCTAAGGAGGATCCACCACCTATTTCTGGGCAAGATACAAACATACCACTTGCGAACGGAAAATGGTACAGTGCTCTTTAGGGCAGAAAACAGATAATACAGTCTCAAAAAAATACCAAAACAAAGCTAAGTCTAAAAACGATCAAGGTACAACATATATAAAAGTCCTCTAATAAAAACTAACCTAACTTGTAATAGAAAAATAGTAAAATAATATAAAAAAGGAAAGATTGATGAAATAAGAAAATTTCGGCCGAACCATCATTTTTGCAATTGCTGAGATCCCAATTATCGCTCGAAAATTCTGCAGGATCGCGGGATCTGGTTTGCCCCGTGATTGTGTGGGATTTTGAGTAAGGGAAGCACCCATGCCATATGGGTTAAAATTCTTGTGCTCACTGTACTTAGACTATGTATTTATGTTGGACTTTAAGGTAGCTTTGCTGATCATTCTACTTTTATCTTTTATTTTCCCTTTGGAATTGCGATCTTTGCTATGCATGTTAAGGAAGTTCTTATCGCTTGAAATGATATGTTCAATATTAAGGATTTAAAGTAGTATCTTCATAAGAAGTTTTTCTTTTATTACAAATTCGGGATGTTTAAAGTACTTTCACGACATCGAGTTTGCTTACAACAAATTTGATTTTTTTCTTTCATAAAGGAACTATGCCATTGCGTTAGGTATCTCAGGTATAAACCTGCTATCCCTTCCATCGACGCTTAGACATCTAAAGATGTGAAATTGTTCAAAGATGCTATTTATTTTTGTTTTTTTTTTTTTTTGGTAAGCTTATCCATATGACTGTCATCCTTCTTGATTCCTAATATTGGCTTAATAAGTCAGCACAGACAAAACCAAAAAGAAACACTAGGATACGGACTCTTAAGATGTTCTTAGAATTCTCTAGTAAAAGTTAAGTTTATTAGAAACAAAACTGTTTAAAAATTGAAGTTTACTTTAATATTGATTATGTTGGATCTATTAAAAATTATATTCTTATGGGAGAAAATTTTATTTATAGAGAAGCAAAAAAGTAAACTATTTTTGCTAAGTCTAGTGTTGAAGCTATGTATGGAACTATGCCACATTCTACATGTGAAATGATATATATCACTAATTTAATAGAAAAAATTTAATTGTGATAATAAGGCAGTAATCAAAATTATTAGTAATCTTATTTTTTATAAGACAACAAAACATTTTGAAGCAGATTATTACTTTGTTAGAGATGTAGTTCTATATATATATATATATATATATATATATATATATATATATATATATATATATATATATATATATATATATATATATATATATTATAAAAAGCCCTAAGGCCATTTTCATTAAGATAAAAGGGGGGGATACAAAATAAGTAGTATGAGAGGGCTCCATGATGGAGCCCAACTCATAAGAAACAAAAAACAACTAAAATAAAAAGTACAAAAGATTGGACTAAAATAAACGTAACTAAAACTTTTCCAATGGATCGAGGCTGCAGGCGCTTCCTCTTCCATGGGTTTTGAAGCGCATTCACTAATCAAGTTCTCCTGGAATGATTCCCCATTCGTTAGGAGAGACCAAGGTGTCAATATATATATATATATATATATATATATATATATATATATATCTAAATCTTCACACCTCGTGTCTCCAACGGAGATCAATTGCTAAATATTTTTGCAAAGGATTTAGGAACACTTTGTTTCTTTATTCTTTACGACAAGCTAGATCTCCACGATATATATGCTCAAGCTTGTGAGAGTATCCTAGTTGAAATTTTACTATATTAAAATTTTTTAATTACTAAAAATTATTAGTTTATTATATCATATATTCTTTTAATTAATGGTTCTTTTCCTTTTGTTTTTCACTTTTTAGCCTATATCTAAATTATGGTTTCCAAAGTGCAAAGCATATTGCAATGTTCCTTTTTGGTTCAATGGGCAACTAGGTAAGATAAGCAACACTTTTATTAACCATCCTTAAATTATATATCATATATACAGCTCACATCAAGTAATAATTTTTAGCAAATATAATGATACATTCAACAATAATTATAACATAAGAATTATTCACTATAGAAATTACACATTTGCGTCGACTAGATCAGACAAAGATTCAACGATATTTAAGGGCTATCATCGGATTTGCGCCTGATTTACGTCCGATTTTTTTCACAGTTTTTTACGTTCAATTTATGTCAAAATATTTCGATATAAATAATTTGCGTCGTTTGTATCATACTAACGTCTGATTGTTTTATACGAATCATGCGTCGAAATTTACGTCTGAAAATATTAGACAATAAATATTAGCGTCAGATTACGTTTGAATTTACGTTGAAAAATATCGTATAACTTTGAAATATTATTGTCAATTTAGTGTCAGAATTTGCATCCGAAAACTCATGCAAATTCGACGCAAACCTGTTACAGAAAAAAAATTAACATATCGATTACATTTCCACAACTTGCACGAAAATACATTCCATATCGCATACCATATTAAACAATAACCATTTCACATATAAAATCTCTAAAAAGTATCAATAATAAAAGAAAGATACTGTTGTAAATCGTCCCAAATAAGAATAAAAAAGTTAATCTAAAAAAATCTGCAATAAATGTTCAACATAATGTTTATAAATTAAAAAAGGCAAAAAAACTACTCATCATCTACATCCTCCTCCTGCACGGATGTCATCGGCTATTTGCCTAGTTATCTGCTAAGGTCTCCGCCATGCGCTTTAGTTCTCGACTCTATGTTGGCCTTTCAGCATCTGCTTGGGAAACTGGCGAATCTCTTTGTTCATTTTAGCCACCTGATTGACAAGAGCCTCCTGGTTTGGCTGTGAGGAGCTCAGGAAACTAAAAATGGGTCCACTGGAGAGCTCGGCCTCAACGGTTATGCCATTTGCTCCAAGGCCATAAACCCTCATCTTCTTCCTCCCTGCCACTTGGGTCCAAAGCTCGTACTCGGACCACGCAGTGGTAACTGACTACCACTGTTGTTGGAGGAACTAGGCCTGAATGGCCAAGTACCTCTCCCGGAGCCGCTCGAACTCCTCTTGCATAATGAAAACCAGCGTTTAATTGACACATTCAATATTTAGAGTCAAAGTAAACTTTTCATTTATGGTTTTAACTTATGGCAACTCTCTAAAAATGCTCCGAGACCCACTGCGCAGTCCTCAGGAGTTGATGAGTTTGTACATGCAGCGCTGTAATGGAGGGAGCACGACTCAACTCTTTGGCGTGTAGCATACAAAAATGGTTAATGCTAAAAGATTACTCCAAAGATTGTATTAATGTTTAAATATCTAAAAATATCTTGTTAGTCTCTTGTAGTGCTCCGTATGGGGGACCGATCCGGCAAAATGGAGCATAGCTCCCTTGGCCCCCTCCTCACCCGGTTCTTCCTCTTTTTGTCATAATCAGGAGAGGCCCAGGCTGCAGTCAACATTAAAAATAAGTATAAAAAATTAAATCAAATTTACAAATTTAATTCAATTTACATGATCGTACCTCAAACTTCCTGAACCACAAGTCTCGAGTGGCTACAGGTATCTGCTTTATGCAAGATATGACTCATCGTACTTGCTTCTGATAATCTCTGTGATGCAGGTGATGGACAGCTTGTGGGTAATGAATCTGCTTATGAAACAAATTAGTTACCAAAAAACATATAAGATTAAGAATAAATGTAATATAAAGTTAAAAATAACTTACGAGCCCCCGTTTGGCAATAAGTGTACTATTCTGGGGCACGACCAGGAGTTGACGGGCCAGGCTTAAGAGGTGTGTCGACAGCAAGTGAGGCGGTAGGTGTGGAAGCTGTAGGTGTCACAGGAGACAGGGCAACATTAGTTGCAGGTGCAGGTGTCATAGGAGGTGTAACAGTAGCTGGTGAGGGAGGAGGTGCCATAGAAGGTGTAGCGGTAGTGGAAGTAGTGACATAGTAGACAACCTCTTCTTGTTACGGTAGGTGATCTCAATAGTCAGATGGCTGACCACCTGTACCACCTATGGCCATTCACAAACAAATGAATGGCATTAAAAGGATTAGTATTGGCGGGAAAAATAATCATAAGCACAAAGAAACAGTGCAGTAAAGGTAAGACACAAGTAGCAGCTATGTCTAAACACAGGAAAAGCGAGAGTAATAACTATGCCCAATACTACAAAATTAATGATTAATCTACATCATAACAACATTATATTCAGCTATTTCACAGTTCAAAACTCTTAAAAATATAAATATTGAAAAAGAAGATACTGTCACAATGTAAATTATTAAAAGTTTACATCTACACTCTGGTTAATATATGAGTTCAAACATTTAAATTGAAAATACATAAAATTTTTTAATTCTCCTACTCATAGTCCTCCTTTTCCTTCTTATCCTCCTCCTCGACTATATCAGTAACATTTTGCTTGCCCCAACGATCTTTCATAATATTTTTCAGGCGTGCTTGTCGGCCGCTTAAGAGCTGTGATGCGTCTCTCTTTTTTTTTAGATTTAATTTAATGGATATATGTATATTAGTTTTGAAAATAAGATTTTTAAATTTTAAAATATTAGAATGAGAAAGGACGGATCTCATTCATTTAGCAGTTTGGATGAACGAGCGTAATATCGTGAGTAACGCATCTATTTCGAAGAATAGGCGCACCTACTCGATGATATCGCTCGATCGAATAAACCACAAAATTCATGACATCCGTTCGGTCAGCGAACTTTTATGTGGACCGAATAAATTCCTACTGTTAATACAAAAGAATTAAATAGGGTTTATATTATCCAGTGCTTTAAAACTCCCTATAGAGGCAGCCCTATAGTTAATTACCCTCAAACGACCGAGAGTCACTGAGAGAACTCTCGATTTAGATCTCGGGTTTCTATCTTCACGAATTCAAAGGTAGGGTTTTCAACGAAATTTGGTAGTAGGAAATCCGATAGGTGAAAGGCGCGAGGAGGAACGATTATTTACGGAGTCGAAGAAAGAAGGGTAGGGGATGTCGCGAGTTCTCGGGGAGAACCTCGAGGACGTCCGGGACTATCCATGGTTGGGGCTTTAAGTTTTGGAAAGAGATTTATTTTAATTTCAATCCCGCAAATTAATTATAGGGATTACGTTTGCGTAATGTCACGATTATGCAAACTATCCGAAAGATAGGAGGAGCTTACGTCGTATCGGACGACAACCTCGGAAACCTAAGCGAGTTAGGGCTTATATCGCACGGTGAGGGCTGTGCAGGCCTAAAAGAAAATGTGAGGGTTTATGTCGCGTTGGGCGGACTACTCGAAATCTGAGGCTTGTTATTTAAGCTAAAAAAAGGGTTTTGTTGATGTCGACACGGGTTTCTTGAAGAAGATGGTCGTCTTTGCCCACCGTGCTCAAGCTCCACTTCGTAGCAGGGAATCGCAGTTTAGGTTTAAAGTCTTAAGTTAAAGTGGGCATGCAAGTCGTTTATTATTTTTATTGCAAGTAAGTGTGTGCAATCGTGGAATGAGTAGCAAAAAGAAACAGTGCACAAGAGCATGTTATAGCAAGCTAAACTGTAGACATGTCATGCTAAACAGGAGTGTACTTAAGTTTATGCGGGAAGTGTAAAACATGCTTAAGCAAGTATATGTATCGAAAGTAAACGACTGTAGTCCAGCAAGAGTATGTCTTGAAAAGTAAAATATGCCAAGCGGTATAACGATAAGGAAAGTAAAGATGCATCACGAGGAGTATCATATCTTTGCTTATCCTCTATATATTATTACTACATTTATTATTATTTTTTAATATTTTTTTCTTATTTCTACAGTGATTTATTAGTACCAAAAGAGCGGGAGTAGAAATAGTAAGTGGAAAACAACCTAGCTAAACGAAGTGCTATGGTGTGTACACGAAAAGTAAAGTCCGAAAACTCAACGATAAAAAGAAGGAAAACGGCGAGAAAGCGAGGAAAATCACAGGAAAACTAAGAAAGTTGGGAAAGAAAGAAAAGAAACGTCCGTAGGAAACTACGAGAAAAGCCACAAACGAAAACAAAACAAACCGTAAAACCGCAAAAAGTACGCGAGAAACCCACAGACGACCCACTAAACTCATGGAGAACCATAAGAAAGCCGCTAGGCCTCTGGAAAGAAAGACCCGTAAGCACGGTGGTGTTTCGGACTCGGAGGCATGCTTAATGTCCGGACTCGAGTCTTGACTACTTAGACCGACTTTCGCGAGAAGCGATCCTAATCCGACTCGAATAATCATCAGTGGACCTTTATAAATCTTCACACATTTCATTTTTTGGTTTTCATGCAATAAGATCTGTAGGTAAGTAAGTCGTGTAGTAGTGAAAGTAATTTTGTATTTTTCAAACATATGTATTTTTTGTTTTAAAACATTTCGATCACTGGGTTGACTATCCTAATAGTGACTAGGACTACAAACATTGATCGTCTGCGAGTAGAAACCCCAAGACGGTCGAACGGTTCCGTGATTCCTCGCTCTACTCTCTACGAGTCTCTAGTCGGGCGGCCCCATTCTATGATTCTCGTAATTTTTCTCGTTTTGCGGTCTCATCCATGTCCCCACTGCACTTACGAGCACTGGCTGATGGCCCATATATAGCACAAGGAGGATATATATGCACACCTACACGTCCTCATGAGGTGTGTGCTTGAACGAAAACGAGGTGAAACTAAGGACGAGAGGTCGAGGAAAGGAGGACGGAAAGCGGCTCGCTTAACACGATTTCGAAAAGAAGTGAGTCGATTTCGATAATCGAAAACACGTAAGTCACCCTGGACTCCCGACCGACCTCACATGTCATGAGAAAGGACTCAAAGGCACCTCGACGCTCTTGGAGAAGGTGAAGACTAGACCCCAAGAACACACTCCCTTTTCCCGAATAACGGTGAAATCATAAATAAAGATAAAATAAAAAGAAGAAAAGCTGCTGCTCGGATGCTTGGATCCGGGTCACTAAACTAGGAGGGCTATCACGAAAACTCGAGGCCTAGCCCCTTCACTTTCCTTTCTCTTTCTTTTCTTTTCTTTTACTCCAATTTCATTTCATGCTACAAATTCCGGGCACTGAACAAATCTTGCAACAAAGGCCCCAACCCCAACATCAATTTATCACATAATTGCCAAACTCACGCTTTTGCATATTTCCTTCATCAATTTCAACATTTAACTCCCAAACATTAATTGAAGCAAATGAGAAATGCTCCCACACTCATCCAAACTATCTCAGAAGCAAGTGTAGTAAGAAATAAGAAAGAAGAAACATCACCACATCCACCATGTCATTCACCCAAGCTTTCGGCCAAGACGAGGAGCAAGGAGAGGCCCGCGACCAAAGTCACAACAAAAGAAGCCACAAGGGGTAGAGCCCTTACCAAATCCCAAATTTCCATAAAGAAGCTCACGACCGAGCCTAACAAAAGACAACAAGGTAAGGCTTCCCACAATTCAGCATTCTTTGTGTTAAAATACTAAATGTACTTTTAAAATATAGTAATTCAGATTTAGGAAATAATGTGCGAGCAAAGCAATGTGTGTCAATTGTTATGAAAGGTAAAGCACAATAACATGCTTAGCTTTCTTACTAAAATTTTATTATATAGTACACTATCTCAAGATTCTGTATGTGTTATAGAAATGCACAACATTTCTTTAATTTTTTTCAAAAATTACCTAATGAAGTATGCAATCATTTCTATTTTCATTTACATGCACGGGAATATTACTTCCCTAGTCAGTACCAATATGATTGACTCCAACATCCTAACATTCACATGCAATCATATGTTTTACTTTCTTTTTTTCATTAAACATTTGAATTAATCAAGTAATGAGCTAGTGCTATAATCACATGAGATGTGAAAATTTGTAAATGGAGGATGAAAACTTTGTAAGAATTGAAAATTTTCTTAATGAATTATTTTCTAAATGTATGTAATTACATTTAATCTAAGAGCATAAATAATAACTACTATAAAATAAAAATATTCATGTCTAATTTATTGATAAACTTGTGTATTTTTGCTTTTGATATCGCCTATTTTTATTGTTTTCTATTTTTTGTAGTTTCTACTGTTAGAATTATCTATTGTTGGTAGGGGTGTAAACGAACCGAACACGAACGAACAAAGCTAGTGTTCGTGTTTGAAATGTTCGAATTCGTTTAACAAACCGAACAAAAAAAAAATGTTCGTGTTTGTCTCATTTGCTTATCGAACGAATCGAACACGAACTTCCTGGCGAACCGAACACGAACTATTTGCGAATAACGAGCTTTTTTGACAGCCCTAGCTTTGATAACATACTTCCTCAAAATGAAGCAAATTGATCAGGTATTCCGTACACATCAGATAATCCATACTTCCTCAAAATGAAACAAACCGAATAAGACGTTTAAGATTTTGTTTAGGGTTTTATTTTAATATATAGTATAATATATTAATTATAATATTATAATATTTATATGAATATAATTAATACTATAATATTATTATTGTTTTTAATAATTTATCATATATTATAATTTATAGAAGTTTAATTTTTTAAAATATGATAAATTTTTATAATATATAATTATTTTTAAAATATCATAAATTTTTTATTTATAATTATTTTAAATTATTTTATTTTTCGAACAATAACGAACCAAAAACGAACGAACACATCACTGTTCGTGTTTGATTCGTTTAACAAACCAAACGAAAAAAATTGTTTGTGTTCATCTCATTTGCTTATCGAACGAATCGAACACGAACTTCTTGACGAATCGAACACGAAGTGTTCGCGAACAACGAGCTTTTTTGACGTACCCTAATTGTTGGTAGTTTATATTTTCTTTTTCAAGCATGGAGATTTTGGAGCTTTCTTAATGTGGTGGCCTTCTGCTGCTATTTATATTATAACAAAGTTATAGGATTTGAAGGGCAATATTTTTTTCTTTTCCCAAACTTACATGGTATTATCAAAGCTAGGGTTCTTGTAGTCTACAGTAGAGGCGACAACAACAATTTTATTGCTTTTGAGCTTTATATAATTATTTTTAAAATATCATAAATTTTTTATTTATAATTATTTTAAATTATTTTATTTTTCGAACAATAACGAACCAAAAACGAACGAACACATCACTGTTCGTGTTTGATTCGTTTAACAAACCGAACGAAAAAAATTGTTTGTGTTCATCTCGTTTGCTTATCGAACGAATCGAACACGAACTTCTTGACGAATCGAACACGAAGTGTTCGCGAACAACGAGCTTTTTTGACAGCCCTAATTGTTGGTAGTTTATATTTTCTTTTTCAGCATGGAGATTTTGGAGCTTTGCTATTTATATTATAACAAAGTTATAGGATTTGAAGGGCAATATTTTTTTCTTTTCCCAAACTTACATGGTATCAAAGCTAGGGTTCTTGTAGTCTACAGTAGAGGCGACAACAACAATTTTATTGCTTTTGAGCTTTAGCGTGATTGTGAGAATGCTTGCGAAGCAGTAGCCTGACAAAGACGCTGCTCGTAACCCCTTTGGTTACAACGTGGTACTCTCGAAGATGCTTCAAAGGCACGGTCAAAGTAGGAGCTCCCCGAGGCTTCTTTTGTGGAGGCTGTTTTAGTCATTCCCATTGCAGCTGAATGAGAGATTGATCTACATGTCTTTGGCGTATCCAACGACCGTTCCGAACCAGAATCTCCATCTTTATCTTTACGTATGAGTAGTAGACTTCACATGATTCGAATGCTCTGTTTGAACAGAGCACAGAACAACGATCGACTTCTGCAGATTGTTCGAATGCTTCGTTCGATTTTTTTAGGATCATTTCTTCTGCAAATTGTTTCTCCTTTTAGTTTGGATTGGTTCGCTAAATCAGGGAACGATTCAACCCTTGCAATCTATTCAGCTTACCTAGCCATCCTCTCGTCTTGTACCAAACTTGTGGAAACTGAAAGTTGCACACCTCACTCTAGTTCCTGTTCATTAGTCCAATAGATCAATCGAACTAAGAGTCATGACTATCTCTACATTATAGTATGTGAGGTCTTAGAGCTCATTTTTTCATAGGATTTAAACTTTTTCTTGCAGGAGTCTTCTCAGCCGACTTCTCCTTTATTGTAGTTTTAAATGCCGAAATAACTCGTGATTGGAATTGACTTGGGTTTTCATCCCATTGTCTTCTCTCCTTTTATGTTTTCATACAAGTCGATAATGAACGACAACCAAAGGAATTTTACCTTTTCTACTATTTTCGGTAATTCCAAAGCCACTTTTCCCTACCCATGGTGATGCGAGCATTGCAAAGACATATTGGAAGCTTTATGGTAAACTTACGAATTTGAAATCAAAATCCAGACTAGAAGGTCGAACTTATTGAGCCATTGCTGATGTAACTCAGGAGCCTTATACGAACTATGATGTAATTCTATTTTACCAATGAGCAAGTCGAATACTTGCACAAGTTGTTTCAATCTCCAAAATTGTGACTAACTCTGTCTTGCTCTTTTGTACAGAAGGGTAATTAACTAGCCACTATAATTTTTGGTGTTAATCATAACTTTGTTCATTATTGGATAAAAGATTCTAGCGCAACTAATCATATGATCGGTTCTAAATTATTTTGATCCTGTAGACCATGTGCAGGCAATACAAATATCAAACTTCCGATGATTCACTCTCAGTAATTATCGAGATAGGGTTTGAAACTGTCTAACTCATCTTATTGTTAACCCATTGTGATATGTTTCATGTTCCAAATTTGTCTTATAACTTATTGTTCATTTGTAAAATTATTTCTAATTATTAGTGTCAAGCTAATTTCTACTCCTTATTGTGAGTTTCAAGAATTTACTATTGGGAGGATAATTGGCAGTGCAAAGAAAAATAGATTCTATTATTTTGATGGTGAATTTGATGTTAATAGAGAATGTCAAAGTACTGTTTGAATTCGAGTTTTGTTTAAAAGAATGATATTATAGTATGATATTATTTGTTAGGTCATTCTAGTTTTTCAGTATTTAAAATTTTTATTTCCTAGTTTATTTCAGAATAAAAGTCAGTCAATCTTTTCAATGTGAAGTTCTTCAGTTTGTGAAACATCATGATGTGTCTTTTTCTCTCCAAATTTACAAACCAACTACACCATTTATTATGATTCATAGTTATATTTGGGGTTTTTGTAAACATCTTACCTACTTTGGAAAAAATGGGTTGTGATCTTTACTAATTATCACAGAAGATTAAGTTGTGTATACTTAATGGAAGAAAAATTTGAAGTGGAAACAATTTTTAAAACCTTTCATAATATGGTACAAACATAATTTAAAAAATTATTTAAATATTAAAGAGTGCTAATGGCTGAGAGTATTTCAAATATATTTTGGGTCAATTATTGTCTGAAAATGAAAAGCTCATCAATGTTTTTGTGTCAACAAAACAAGCATTTATTGGAAGTTAATCCATTAAATTGGCATTGATATTTATAAATCAGTTGCCAAATATTTTTTAGGTTAACCTATTCTTATTTTTATATTCCTCATAAATAAACACCCATTAAAGTTTTAAATTTTGAAACACCTTTTGATATTTTTCTTAAAATTTACCAATTAAATCGTCTCTTGTTTTCTTTATATTTAAATATTTTTTTGATGTACTGCATTTGTTCACATTCATATTCATAATTAAAGAAAACTTGAAACCTGAGTTAAAAAATGTCTGTTGGTTATCCTTGAATTATAACTATCTTTTACACCATGTTCACTGGGGAAAAAAAGTAAGATTTGACTATTCTTTTTCAGGATTTTCTTCAAACTAAAAACTCATAAAATAATATTTTATCATTCTTAATTGTTTAACCTGAAAATCCAAGCTATATTATATCAAGAAAGTGAGCAGAATTTTATATATTGAAAATGAGCCAGGCCTTCTTATAGTGTCTTTTCTTGTTCATTATTTATAACAACTAACATATGAAACTGGAAAACGAACTACGATATTGGTACCATTTAACATTATCCACTCGTGATGAAGGAAAACTCAAAAGAATGAGTCTATGAATCCTTTGGACATCCTAAAATCCATAAACCATCCTGGTAATGTCTTAACTAAGTATTTACCTTATGATCAGTCTACTTCATCTTTGAGTTTTAGGTCGTGTAGTCCTAAAACTAAATCTTGCTCTAATTCTAAATTTAATGATGCTAGTCTTCTCTTTGCTGCTTCTAAAGCGATGAGGTCTTGTACCCAACATCCATTATCATATTATGTATTATATGAAAATCTCTCACGCATTTTTTCGGCTTTTACCTCACATTTGTCTGATATGGGGATTCCTAATACTGTGCAGGATGGTTTGAAAGTTCCTAAGTGGAAAAAGACTGTCTTTTAGGAGATGAAAGATCTGGACAAAAAAGGCATGTGAGATGGTCTATCTACCTAGAGGGAAAAATATTGTTGGATGCAAATGAGTGTCTCCAGTCAAGTATAATTATGATGACTCTCTAAAACGATGCAATGTTCGACTGATTGCTTATGGATTCACTCAGACATACGCAATTGATTATTTAGAGACATTCGCCTCAGTTGCAAACTAAACTCTATAAGAGTTCTTCTATCACTTGCAGCTAAACTTGACCGACCCTTACAATAATTAGATATAAAAAATGCATTTCTCATTAAGAACTTATAGGAAGAAGTATGCATTGATGCACCTCTAGGATTTAGTAAAAAGTTCGACACAAATGTGTAAGCTAAAAAAATCTTTGTATGAGTTGAAGCAATCACCGAGAGCTTGATTTGATAAATTTATATTGTTTGTTAAAGGTCAAGGGTATACTCAAGGACAAGACGATCATAATAAATATTCTTTAGATATTCAAAGAATGTGAAGATAGTCATATTGATTGTTTATATGGACGATATAATTCTCACCAGAGATGATGTGTATGAAATGAATATGTTGAAGGATTACTTATCATCAGTTTATTAGACCAATGAGTTAGGATCTTTGAGTTATTTCCTTGGCATGGAGGTTGCTAAATCAAAGAAAGGGATTGTTATTTCCCAACAGAAGTATGTTCTTAATCTGTCAAGGGAAATTGTGGCGAGTGGTTGTAGGCCTGCGAACACTAATTAATCTCAATCAGAAACTAGAAGATGGGAAGGTCAGTGAATACAACTCGATGTTAAAAGTTTGTTGGAAAGTTAATATACTTGTGACATACCCGATCAGATATCATGTTTGTTGCTAGTTTGATAACTCATGTTATGCATTTATCATATGAGAAATACTTTGAAACAACTGATAAGATTCTTAGTTATCTAAAAGTTTTATCATGCAAGGGCTTACTCTTTCAGAAAGCCACACAACAAAACATAGACATAAATTGATGCAGATTGTGTGAATTCAGATGTCGACAAGAGATCGACATCTGGATACTGTCATGACCCCTATAATTAACCAAGAGAGGAACAAAAGGTTAGATGATGGAAATTAAATTTTTTATATTTATTTTCTATCATGAAAAGTGATCATGAAAGAGGCACTATAAAATATAAATTAAATTAATCATGAAAGAGGCACTATAAAATATAAATTAAATTAATACAATTAAATGAACTCATTTTTAGTTATATGCATAATATTTTCTCATATATTGCTTATTTTTTTAATGAAATGTTTAAATATGTAATGTTAGTTTAAAACAACAATGAGCTAAAAGGCTAGTGAATACTCATACTCTTAAACTATATAGTAACATAATGAAAAGTGATCGATATGCATGCTAATTAAAATATTATAAATCAATATAAAAACATTAAATAGAGTACTTTTTCACTATAGTTCATAACATTCAACGTGTCTTGTTATATTAGTACCACTTCTATAGTATTTTATATATGTTAAATTGTCACAAGAGCACCATCTAAAATTATATTAATGGAGGTATAATAATATTAATGTCTTTTTTCATTTACGTGCACTGTTACTTTAGCGTTGTCCCGCTAGTGCCATAAAGATTTGAATTCCATCATAGTCAAGTATGCACATGCAAACATACTATGAAAATCACTATATAATAATAATTTTTTTCATTTTCATTTGCATAATAGACAATATACCTGTATCACATTCAATATTATGATAGTTTAAACAATATTGAGTATGCATATCATTCATACGATATGACAAAAATTCAATAGAATCATAAATCATGAGTTTGTAGTGATTTCATTATAACTAGTGATAGTAACTAAAAATGGCTTTGGTTAATAAGAAATAAAATATTACTATAATATAAGAACATGAGAACTCACTTTCAGATGATTTTGCTTCTTTTTAAGTTCTTCAATCTTTTTTGTAATAGAATATCTGTCATCAATTACAAAGTATTCTTATTTGGTAAATTAACTAGATGGTTTATCATTATTTCTAATTGAATTATTTTTAAATTTACAATATTTTATGAAATTTGATACTTTTATATATATATATATATATATATATATATATATATATATATATATATATATATATATATATATGTAGGAAAGACCTAGGGCGAATATTTTAAGACAGAAAAAGGATTGCAGATAGGTTAGGTGAAAGGGTCCAAGTTAGCACCCTAACCACCCGACACACAACACACACAAAGGAAATACATGTAAACTCAAAGGAGATCTAAAACATAGATAAATGCTATGATAATAATCTGGCAACACTCAAGTACTCAGGTAGCTTGAGAATGGATCAATTTAGCTTTGCCTCTGCCTCTGGTTCTAGGACTGAAGCCAGCTAACAAATTGTTAAGTTTATTGTCATTACCCGAAGCAACCAGTGTATCATTCATTAGGTTGGGTAGTAGGACTCCATTCTTTTTCTTCCTCCTGGATGTGTAAACCTGTCATTCTTCATCCGAAGGATGACTCATCTGATTTTGGTATAGAGTTTGCATATATGTAGGTTGTTGAACATTGGTAGCTTCCACTTGCTGTATCGGTTGATCTTTTATGGGATCAAGGAAGCACTCGCTGGATCTTGACATGTAAGTGAGCCTTCTTCGATAGCAATGGGCGGTACCGACACGTTTGGTTGAGCATTTGAGAGAACCAAATGGGAGGGAATAGGAGTCTTAGCTTGGTGACTTAGAGGTTGGTTGTCATCAGGTTTACTGGGAGCACGTTCAGACTCGTGGGGTGCACAATAGTATGTTATTGTTTTTGACTATTGGTTCTCAACTGTGGGTGTAATTTGAACATTTTTCCTGCGAGTGCCCAAACATCTTGCAGTGATTACAGTAGAAAAGTTTTTGTTCCACAATGATTTGTTGCCAATAACCATTGTGAGCAGAGCCAAGCCAGACTTTATACATCTGGTAGTGTAATATCCATTTCAATCTAAATCCTTGCAGTAGAAGGCCTCGAGAAATGAACTTTAGGTATGTCTACTTGCATTGACTTTCCAAGGATAGTCTCAATTGCATATATGATAGGTTGATCGAAAAATTGTAGCTTGAGTTCATGTAATGAGAACCAGATGAGCGCAATGGGGGGTTCTTGACTGGGATTAAATTCAGGGGTCCACATCAGCAGTTTCATATGTTTGCCCTCGATTATGATGAATTTCTTTGAGAAAATCCTTATATAGTCTTCTTTTATGTTTAGCTATATCATAACATGTCTTTCGTAAAAAAGGTCTACCTGTCAAGTCCCAACTAATTTGAAATCTTCAAAAACCTTCCTGATAATCTTCATCTTAGGGCGACTTAATCGGAATTTTACAACTAGTGTAAATTTATATTTTTCTACAAGGCATAAAATTTCAGGGTCAGAAAAGAATATTGTTGGTTTGCTCGTCATTTTCCCTACTTTTTTGATGAGGTTGCAATCTCCATGTTGTGCAAAAGAATCATGGTACATTTGCGGTAATATCAGACTATCTGCAAAGTGGAAGGGGGAGCTGTATTTGTGAACCACTGTAGTATAGGAAGGTTTGCTCACCTCCGGAGTAGGTACAGTCCCAAGAGAGGAAGGGATAGCTGCCATGAAGACAGACACTCTAGACACTACAAGGAGCAGAGCAGCAGATGGATTCAGGCGCAACAGATGGATTCTAGTGCAGATGGTCTGTCGCAGCTTGTCGAGCAGAGCATGCAACTGTCGAGACACAGCTCTGCTGCCAGTCGAAGAACGCAGTACAACGATAGGACACGAACGCGAAGCACGCAACGCCGACGACGAAGACAACAGGGAAAAAAAATCGACAAGGGAAATTCGGTGAAACAGACGATAGGGTTCGCCATGAGGTGAAACCCTAGCAGAGTGGAGCGGAGACAATGTCATTTTCCATATATATATATATATATATATATATATGTTAAAAAGCTCAAGGGCGAATATATTAAAATAAAAAGGTACAGATAGGGCCCAAATTAGCACCCTAAGCACTCGGTATACAACACACCAAGATCTCAGAAAAATACATGTATACCTAAAAAACCAAAATAAAAATGTAGACATGTAAACTCTATGTCAAAAGTCTTCCAACACACGCAGATTCAGGTTGCTCAAGAACGACCCAATGTAGCTTTTTCTTTGCCTCTAGTTCTAGGAAAGGAGTCAACTAACGAATAGTTAAGTTTATTGCCATTATCCGAAACAACCAATGTATTATCCATTAAGTTTCTGAGTTCTAGTGTGCCTCCATTCTTCTTTTTCTTCTTCCTGGATGTGTATCATCCATTAAGTTTCTGAGTTCTAGTATGCCTCCATTCTTCTTTTTCTTCTTCCTGGATGTGTAAACCTGTCATTCCTCATCCGAAGACTGATTCATCTTATCAGTGTTTTGGTTCAAAGATTGTCGGACATACATAGGCTGTTGCACATCATGAACTTCTTGTACCTAACTAACAGTAACAAATTGCTCGATCTGATGAGGTGGTAGAGCCATAGTAGAAGATTACCAACCGTTACATCAATGATAAGTTCTAGGATAGGTGAAGTATGAACAATAGGAATATTACCCGCAGGGAGAGTGAAACCTTCAGCAACATCGGCTAGTGGACTAGATTGTACGTTTACCACAATGTTATTGGGGTCAGGGTTATCCTTGTGATGATCATAGTATCCCTAACTTGGAGCAAATTAGAAGGGGGAATCTATCTCTAGCTGATAACTTCATTTTTTTTTTGTTTTAGATGTTGTAGGTGGTGACATTAAGAATTGGAGTGGCCAAACATACGACAATGCGAGCAATAGGAAGCGAAAAGCGCAATAGCTACCTTTTGCCGATATTCTTGGTGTTATGAACCTAACCAAATTTTCTCAGAAGCGATTGAAGTGATGTCTCTTTCAACAAGCTCCCTAGTGTCTGAAGGACGTGAAAGATTAAAAATATAAATGTCTGTTTTGAGTGGCTTAACATAGACTAAGACAATAGAGTATAACACTTCTTGAGTAAAATAATGAAATTTCAAGTCATGAAGGCGAATCCAGACCGGAAGGATTGTGTTTCCGTCTGTGGATCAAAATCCACAGACCATTTCAAATTTTTCATTGCTCTGTTATCAATCCAGACTAATCTTTTAGAGAATAAGCTTGTGTAATCTTCTTCATTGTTAGGTTGAATAAGGATGTAATGCCCATCTAAAAGTCTAATTTTCCACTCCCCAACAAGATTCATAAGCTCAAATTTGTCACAAATAAGCTCTATTTTTCGGGTGGCCATAAAAGAATTTCCCGATTAAATTCAGATGACATGAAGAAGCAAGCTGATTACATTTGGCTTCAGTAAAAGATGGTTGGCTTCCCATTCTTCCTGCTAGGGTTTCTTGATGTAACAGAACTCGCCACCTTCCGTTAGCTAAAGGAAGGCGGGAACAAACATGATTTAGGAGTATCGGTGGCATGAACACCCGCAAAGGCAGCAGCATAAATTCTGTTCGAAACCATCAATTGAAGGAGGCGAGGGGTTAGAAACAGTGAAGAGTGCAGAGAGCAAACGCCGAAACCAACAAAATAGGGCAGCAAGGAACGGAGCAGAGGAAACCCCTTCTTCGAGCACAGTTAACGAAAGGGAGCAGGTCAAGCAGACGAAGCAACGAAATAGACGAAGCACGACGAAGTCGAAGCAGACGAAGTCGCGAAGTTGAAGCAGACGAATTTGCGAAGTTGAAGTAGACGAAGTCGAGCAAACGAAGGACAAAGGAGCAGACGAAGTCAAAGCAGACGAATTCGACAAAGGAGCAGGCTGTGATCTTGATCCCACTACTTAATTTATGTTTTATTATATAATTAAATTATTACAACAATTTAATATCTTGATTTAGTTATTAAGAAACTATAATTTATCTTATTATTAAATCTGATGTTAGTTTATTGCTAAGTAAAATAACTCTTAATCAAAATTTTACCCGAATCAATTCTTCGATTCTAGTGACTCGCCTGTACTTCTCCCTTGCGCACATAAACGAGCCCAAAATCTATTTTGCTAGTCTCCTTGACCTCAACAACAACAACAACAAACTTTTATTCCACTAAGTGGGGTCGGCTACATGAATTCTTTTTCTCCATTATGTTCTATTGAGTGTCATATTTCCATTCAATTCTAATAGATTAAGATAATTTTTATATAATTCGCCCAAGTCTTTTTAGGTCTACATCTATCTTTCTTAACGTATGACAAATCTAAAACATCTACTCTCCTTACAAGATCATCAGATGGTAGGCGTTTTCTGTGGCCAAACCATCTAAAAGGATTCTCTCTAATTTTGTTCACCACTGGAACAACACCAACCCTATCACAAATTTATTTATTTCGCATTTTGTCTCTAAGTGTCAGTCCATTCATCCACCTTAGCAATCTCTTCTCAACAACACTTAACTTTGTTTTAAGCTTCTCTTTTAAAGGCCAACATTCTGGGTCATAGAGCATTGCATGTCTCACCATCTTATAAAATTTTCCTTTCACTCTGAGCGGTACTTTTCTATCACTCAATAGGCCCGATTTATTCCTCCACTTCAATCAACCAACTTGAATTCTACTAATAACATCCTATATCACCATCACTTTGAACTATAGACTCGAGATATCTAAAACGATCACACCCTTTAATGATTTACTCACCCATAGTTACAACTTTGTCACTAGAGCTATTACTAAAATTACATAGTATGTATTCAGTTGTAGATCTACTCAAACAATGACCTTTAGACTCTAATTTAGTTCTTCATAATTTAATTTTTTCTTGAACTCTTTCTCTAGTCTTATCCACAAGAAGGATATCATCACTGAAAAATATAAACCATGTGCAGTAAGATCATCCATAACCAATGCAAAAAGATATGGAATTAAAGCCGATCCCTGTTGTAGTCAAACTGAAATAGAAAAATATTTGATAAATCCTCTTGTTCGAACACAAATAACAACTCTTGCATACATATCTTTAATGACTTGAATAAAAGTCATATCAACACATTTATTCTCTAGGACTGTCCAAAATATTTCTCTTGGAACCTTATCATAAGTTTTTTTCTAAATCAATAAAAATCATATGTAGATCTTCCTTATTCTCTCTGTACTTCTGTATCAAACCTCTCAATAAATGTATAACTTCCATAGCAGACCTGCCTGGCATAAATCCAAACTGATTATGAGAAATCAGTTTGGATTTATTTTTGAATATCACATCTTAACCTATGATCAATTACGCTCTCCCATAATTTTAAACTATGATACATCAACTTAATACCTCTATAATTTGCACCATTTTGTGCATCCCTTTTATTTTTCAAAATGAGGACTAAAAATATTCCTCCTCCACTCCTCAGGCATCTTTTTAGTTTTAAAATAACATTAAAGAGTTTAGTAAGCTAAGAAACACCCAAATATCCTAAATACTTCAACACTTCAATTGAGATATCATCAGACCCTATTGATTTTCCACCATTGGTTTTCTTTAATGCCTCATTAACTTCTTTTTTACTATTGCGATGGAAAAAAATAAAATATTTTATTATTGTTAACGTTATTAAGATCACTAAGGCCTAACATATTTTCAGAAACTTCATTGAAAAGTTTATCAAAATAGCCCACCCACTTATGTTGAATATCTTCCTCTAAGAAAAGTACTTTTTGATTTTCATCTTTAACATACCTTGAATTAAATCTTTACTTTTCTTTTCTCTTTATTTGGCTAGTTTATGCATATACTTTTCATTCTTTTCAATATCAAATCTATTATAAATATCACTAAAAATAAAAATTTTAGCGCCATAAATTGTTCTCATAAACTCCCTACAGGCCACCCAATATTTTTCTTAGTTCTCTAAGCTTTTCCATTTAAATCAATTTTATAACACAATTTTTTATTTTTTCTTGCACATTATACCATCACCAATTCTTTTGATTTATAACAATTTTTTCTTTTGATTCTCTTAGTACGTCTTTTGCTACTTGTTTAATAATGCTTATTACTTTATCCCACATAGAATTAACTTTTTCATGAACATCTCAAATCTTGAAATCTTAAAGTTTAAAAATAATTTTATTTATCTTTTAGGTATCCTCATCTAATTCTATGAAAATATTTATTGTATTGTTCAACTTAAAATTTAGAACTAATGATCGATGTTGAGTACTTAAATTCACTTGTAATGATCTTACAATCTTTACACTCTCGACTTCTTTTTTTCATGAGAAAATAATCAACTTGTTTTGTTATTAAATTCATTTTTATAAGTAATAATATGTTTATCTCTTTTCTTAAACAAGTATTAGCATTAACAAAATCACACGCTAAAGCAAAATGCAAAATAGTTTTACCTTCTTCATTAATCACTCTAAAATCGTAGCCACCAAGAATATTTCTAAAATCTTCCACAAATCTACCAACATGTCCATTTAAATCCCATCCAATAATAATTCTTTCTTCAACTGGTACCATTTGTATTATTCTTCTAGGTCATTCTAGAAACTTTCTATTGAACTGATATCTAAATCTACCTGAGGAGCATAAAAATTTATAACATTAAAAAATCTTAGTATGAACAATATCTTTGGGCTATTATTCTATTTCTAGTTCTATTAATTTTTACAATGTTATCTTTCTAGCTTTTATCTATAATTACACCTACACCTTTTTTAATAGGACTCCCACCTAAATACCAAAGTTTAAAACCTAAACTATCAATCTCCTTATCCTTTTCTCCAACTTATTTAGTTTTTCGTATGAGCCATAATATCAAGTAATTCCATTAATTTACCTGTGAGAGTACCTATATTCTAAGATCTTATCCTAATATTAGTTTCATGAACTAATATTTTTATTCGCATCCATCTGTAATGTGGAATCCTTGCTTTATTTAGCACTACACCCGACGTCGATGAAGCAGTTCTTGCACACTTTCACTGCATTCAGACCATATAACGCGTCACTTTCAATGAACGCCTTAATATTTACACAATGATTTAAAAGATTCGCGTCATGATTTTTTGATATATTTTATGCTGGTTGTCGACTACCTAACACAACCTTCACTTTTCACATATGAGGTTTGAGTCTGACGATGACAGTGTTTCTTGTCTTCCTGACCTCAATTAGCATAATTCCATATTGACATCTTAAATGTAATCCATTTAATATATAAAAAATTTAAAGTAGACAAGCTTAACACATTCCTTTACCTCTGTATGGAGTGGTTTGCACCTCCTGCACACCAATAGTTGCACGGCCACAGGAGGGTACAGTCTTCCACACACAAGGCACCCTCTTCAATGGCTTGCAAAAATCCCTTCTCTCCCCATTACCCTTGCACAGGAACACACAAGCAGCCTCTCCCTCCTTTGATGTTGCTTAGCTCACCTCCTTCAAGTGAGAAACACACGACGTGACTCACTGCACTTATTCCTCTCTTCTCGCACACAAAGTCTCCACAAAGCCGCCTCCTTGCATTCTTGTTGCACAAAGTTTCATATGGTTCGACTCTTTGCAGCCTCCATGTAATCGAACACCTCACTCGTTTGATATGAGTGCAAGCCCTTTCGAGCCATCTATCTTTGTCTTCATCTGATTCCATGCACCAGGAATCATTTTCCTTCCTCTTTCCCACGTAGCAACTTGTCAACGCAAGTATTCGAACACAAGCTTGATCATATGCTTAATTTGTTTTGTCGTGCAACGTAGATCTCTGTGATGCGAGTATTTGAGGTTCATCTTCCTCCCATCATCAGTAACTCACGCTGAGATAAGCCTAACCTTCGCCACCTCGTCTCCTCTTTCTCCTCACTCTGCTATCTTTCAAATTCCTTATTTTCATTTGGTTTGAATGAGGTGTTTGACCCCTACATACAAAACTATCGTGATGGTTATCTCTTTCTGAACCGCGACACCCTTTAAGATTCATTTTCTTTTATTTATTTTACTATTTATATTTATAAATTTTTTTCAATTATTTTAATCTGTAACTTACACAAATTTCATATTAGAGTGTTATGTTAATTATTGTATTGACTCTTTCAATAAGCTTCATTTTATAATTTTAAATCGTGCTTAGATATTATTTTTGTCATAAACTGACTCGAGACTTGAAATTAAACAAGACGAGAACTGACGGTCGGATGGTGAGAATTAATTTTTTTTATATTCATTTTTTTATAACTGACATTTTAATAATGAAAGAGCCACTAAAAAAATAAGTTAAAGTAATACAATTAAATTTACCTTATTTCTGGTTGTTCGTGACTTCTATAAATTTTTCCTCTTCAATTTCTTGTTTTCTTAATAAAATGATTAAACTTATAATGTTAGTTTAAATAACAGTGAGCTAAAGTTAATGAATATCTATACTCTTAAACTATAATAATATAACAGAAGAGAACGATACGTCTACTAGTCAAAATACTATAAATCAATTCAACAACATTAGACATTTTATCTTTTCAGATATGACCATTCACAATATTTCATAATATTCAATGTGTTTATAATACTATAAATATCTATATTTTTTAATATTGTACAATTGTCACAGAAGCACTGTCTAAAATTGTGTCAATGAAGGTACATCAATATCAATATCATTTTTCATTTACGTGCATACGTACTTTAGCTTTTCTCATCTAGTACCATAAAGTTGTGAACTGCATCATAGTCAAGCATACTCATATAAGTATATTATGAAAATCAATATCTTGTAATGGTCATTTCATTCTCATTTGCATAGCAGTCAATATAATTGTATAACATTCAATTTTTAAAATAATTTAAACAATATTGAGTACAAATATCATTCCTACAATATGAATAAAATTTAAATAGAATAATAAATTATGATTATGCAGTGATTTCAATATAACTAGTGGCTGATAATAATCTTTTTGATCTAGAAGAAGTAAAATTATTACTATAGCATAAGAACATGAGTACTTACTTTGCTGTCAGATGGTTTTGTTTGCTTAGTAATCTTTTCTATAAGAAAACATCTATCATCAATTATAATGTATTATTATTGTTAAATTAACTAAAGGTTTTATTCTTATTTATAATTGAAATATTTTTAATTTACAATATTTTATGAAATTTGATAGCAAGTTGATAGGACATGCGTTATCAGTCATAAGACTTCTATGACCCGGGTTCGATCTCTACGGGGACGAATAACACATATAGCGATCGAATGCCACCCTTTTTAAATATATATATATATATCGCACTACTTAATTTATTTTTATTGTATAATTAAATTATTACTTTGATTTAATATATTGATTTAATAAGGAACTATAATTTTTGTCATTATCAAATTTGATGTTAATTTATTTAGAAGTAAAATAACTGTTAACTAAAGTTTTACTTGAATTAATTCTTCAAATTTACTGACTCGCATATACTTCTTCTTTGTGCGCATAAACAAGCTTAAAGTTTTTTAGTCTTCTTGACTTCAATTAACATAATTAAAATTTAACATAAAATATATATCCATGTAATATATAAAATAAATTCAATAAACAAGCCTAGCACATTCCTCTACCTCTATTTTGCGTGGTTCAACACCTTCTACACACTAAAAATCGCACGGGAAGGTTCTGTCTTCCACACACTAGACTCCCTCTTCACTGGTTACACAAAATCCTTCTCTTCACTTTTCCTTCGCACAAGAACACACATGCAGTCACTCCCTCTTCGGTTTCGCTCAGCTCACCTCCTCCTTCAAGCGAGAAACACATGACGCGTCTCATTGCACTTGTTCCTCTCTTTCTTCTCACACATGAAGTCCCCACAAAGCCGCCTCCCTGTTTTTTTCCACTTTGAGTTTTGCCTTATTCGACTACCTATAACCTGAAATCGTTAATATTCATTTAATAGAAAACCTCACTCGTTTGATACTAGTGCAAGCCATGTCGAGCCCTCCGTCTTCGTCTTCGATCAATTCCACGCACCAGGAATCGTCTGCCTTCTTTCTCTTTCCCAAGTTGCAACTCGTCGACACAGATATTTGAACCGAAGCTTGACCATCTGCTTGATTTGGTTTGTCATGCGACACAGATCTCTCTGTTGTGAGTATATGAGGTTCGGCTTCTTCTGATCATCAGTTTTGCACGCGTTGTGACAGTTCTGCTCTCTTTCTTTCTCCTTCTCATCCTCTTGTTCGAATGAGGCGTTTGACTACTAGATAAGAAACTGTCATGATGGTTATCCCTTTCTAAACCGAGACAACCCTTTAAAATTCATTTCCTTTTATTTATTTAATTATTATTATTTTTATATGTTTTTTTCATTTATTACAGATATTTAACTTATGTTTGGGGAAATCTGGTTGCATTGCGAAGTAAGAAATATATTGTGGTGGCAAGGGGTAGTGCCGAGGTAGAATATTAGGCTATGACTAATGGAATATGTGAGATGTTATGTATTGCTAAAGAGAATTCTTGAAGAGATGATCCCGATTAACATGCCAATGAAGTTGTGTTGTGATAATAAATTTGATAAATATGCCAATGAAGTTGTGTCGTGATAATAAATTTGTCATAAGTGTTGCAAAAAATTTAGTGCAACATGATCACACAAAGCATGTGGAGATTGATAGAAATTTTATCAAAGAAAAAATTGATTATGGAGGTTTTTGCATGTCCTTCACTTCGATAAACCAATAAATAGTAGATATCTTCACCAGCTTGGTTTTGAGTTCCTTATAAGCATGCTGGGCATGATAGATGTCTATGCTTTAACTTCAGAGGCATCTAAGAATTTTAGGAATTTCTATTTTTGGTATCTCGTTTTATTATTATTTTTTTATTTTTAAGAGTTTCTACTTTTAAAATTATCTATTTTTGGTAATTTTTATTTCTCTTTCTAGCATGGAGATTTTGGGGTTTTCCTAATGTGGTGGCCATCTCCTGCTTTTATCTTTAACAAAGTCTTAGGAAATTAAAGTGGAATAGTTTTTTTTTCCTTATCCCAAACTTACAATTTGCTCATTTTCTTCAGAATATTACTCCTTTTGAACTGGTATTTACAAAATTGTGTATCATATTAGCATCCATTTATTCCTTATTTAATAATAATAGATAAATATATTGTATTTATTTATTTAGTTAATATTATTTATTTCCTCTTATTTATCATTTTAATGTTAGCTTTAAAATCTTGAATAACATTAAGGGTTTGTTTGAGGGTGGTTGCAATTTTTTAAAAATTTCTTTGTAAAGTTGTGGTGAAGAAAATAACTTCTTAGAAAGTTACGGTGAGAATTATAAATATATATTTTTTTTTCAAAAAATCAGAGAATATTTTTTGTGCAGCCACTGCACTTCAACAGGTAGAGTTAAAAAAAGTAGTTTCTCATCACAAAAATCTCTTGAAAACAGTTCTGCAAACAGAATTATGTTGGCAGTGTGAAATACAAAACAGGCATAAAGCTATACCAAAAAGACCTTAAGTTTGTCTTTCATTTATGGATTATTTACTCTTAAGATGCATGTTTGCATTATATTCAAATCTATAGATATACCTCATTATTTTTATATTTATCAATGCATATTTTCTTTCAATTAAAATTTTCAAGTTAATTAAACAAGAATTCTCTTTTTGTTATATATGTTATTATTCTAATACTATTCTAGAACGTAAAATTTATTATTCTAATTTTAACTTAGTAATTTACTTTTAAGAGTTTCTTACATCAAATCATCAATTTGATGGAATCTTAATATTCTTGGAACAAATATGTGTATAAACATTTTGACAAAAGCTTCCAATTCGACATGCTTACATCGTTGCCCTCTTTATTCTTCTTCTAATCCCATAATATTAATTATAATCACTGTTTTAATTCTTCTTATAACAGCCCTAATCTTTTCAAAAAAAGTTGTAGCAAGAAAACTAAACTACATGTTATTGCAAATCATCTCATAAATTCTACTTAAACTTATTCTTGATAAATTATTCATTTTTTTAAATTCAGCTATCTATATAACGATCAAGATGGCTCACCTGTCATATCTCCATCAAAATGAAATCCATCAAGACGACATGGAAGAGCTAATCATAATGCTATTTACAAAATACCAATAAAATGTTTAAAAATTTATGTAGTATTTTGATTCCAATTTAACGCCACTATTTATTATAATATTTTCTTCAAGAATTATTTAGAAATACTATTTAATTAAGTTAAAAGGCATTCTCATAATACTAAAAAAAATCATAGTCAATTTTTTGAAGCTTCTATTGAAGGTTGCTAGAATGTCGTGGATATTATACGTCAAATATTGTGGTTTGTGGTTGTTGCTAGTCTCCATTCATCGTCGCTCACAAAGGCCTTGAGCGTCGAGGGCAATCCTTTTGAGCCCAGGTCTAGAGAGAGAAGCTTGTATGTTGCTAGTTGATGCTGTAGGCTCGAATTTCAATTAGTCGTGGACTGAGTTCTCACTCATCATATGTTATATTAAAGAATAAACTGAAGACATTAAACTGGAGAAACTTGATTACAAGCTACTAAGTTGTAACATCGCGAGAATGCACTTTCGTGAGCGACGACTGAAGTGCTCACTTTGTGAACTCATGCTACATGAGTACAGCATGAAGCGGAAGAGGCTTGCATCAGAACACTTCTTCTTTGAAGCACGCTTCAAAATGTGCTTTTAACAAGCCTGATATTGGCACCAATATTATTCCAAAACATATTATATACAGTTCAACTTACCACAATCATATGTAGTCTTTCTTCGGCTATGTTTGATGGATTATTATTATTATTATTATTATATATATTTACATTCATTTTATGTTTTTTGTGTTCAACATACGTAGCATATAAATAAATATTTACGTACTTTAACAGATTCTTCTGCAATGCCTTTGAATGTATCTACGTATTTAGCACCTTTGCTTTTTATACTAGTTAAATAGCACGTAAATTTCTTGAATGTTTGTGAAGTAGTAACCAAACCACCAAGTCTTTAGGCGTAACTTGGTTTCCTCCCCCTGTCAAGCACCAGACGCCTATGATTTGAACGTTTTACTTGTATAATAAGCTATTCCATGATCGAGTTGCATTGGAGCTTAGTTTCTTTCTTTGTAGGACTTTAACCCAGTTCTTCTCGTTAACCTCAATGTTTTCCTAACTTATATGCTGCAGAAATGCGTTAACCCTGACACTTAACAATGCCACCAGTAAGTTGGCAATATGACATTTAAGAACGACTGAAAATAATGTTTGTGGTTCCAGGGCTATTTTGTTAATTTGCTTGTAATAATTGTAATCAAATATGTAACATTGCACTATTGAGTTTTTTAAGTATATCTCGAATAATTAAGGTGCTAATGTTGAATCCTTCCATTTTTCTACATTTTATTGATTGTATCATTCGATACTGAAGGCGTATCATCCTTTTTTCTGCAAGCAGCATTATTACCCATATTTCATTTTTGCAACTCACATATCATAAGACAGTATTCTTGCAGCACTTATCTTCAGCCTCCTCGATCGGTGATTAAACTCTTAAAATTAAATTTCGGAAACTTTCTTTAAATCAAGAAAGTCTTTTTACATGTAGTTTGTAGTTGAGCGTCCCATTGTCTGGCACCAATTCAATGTGCTTCAAAAATTATTTTTTTCTTGTATTTAACTTGAAGCATGAAAATCTATGGTTCTGCATCTCTCATATCAAATGATAAATTTAAATAAATGCGAATAGTGGCAAAATTGTCCTCTAACTCCTTGTAAGGTGGTCACTTTATTCCCAAAGTCTATAAAAGTGTCAATTTAGTCCCTAGATTATTTTAATGGGTGCTGACTATTTCAGCCCCAATTTAAAAAGTGTGGATTAATTTGACAATTTTATATACTGTGAGATTAAAAAGGCCCCATGATGAAAATAGGCGAGTGATTATTTTGACACTTAAATAAATAAATAAATAAAGTTTGGCACTCGGCTATTTCTTCTTTGCCAGTTAACAGCAAGTTTCTTTAATGCAGAGCATCTTCAGCGATTTTGGATTCTCTACGATTGGTCCATCTCGGGAACCATAAGAGGGAGGTAAACTTTGGAGTTGCTTTACTTCCTCAAAATCTGTGCTTCTACCTATTTTAATGTTCATGAAACTAAAATTTTGTTAGTTATGTTGTGCTGTTTAACTCTCATAATGATTGCGTTTGTTAGCTGTGGCTTGCTGAAAGGAATGCACAATATGCATTCTGAAGCATTTCGGTAGATCAGAGCTACTTTTCATATTATTTTATTTCTCTATTTGAAGGAGAATTGGTATCCAATGTGTATTATATGCTTTCTTTCTTGAAAGACTTGGGATTGATTGTTAACCACCTCCTATTAGGAATTTATTATGGGAGTTCTTACAGGGAATGGGTCATCACGAGGCAAGTGGGATCTTCTTCTGTTTTTTTTTCTTAGCATTTATAGGGGTAAGATTGTATAATAAAGTGTCTCGTTGAAATTACTTTTTTAATATTTACAACAAGTTAATGTGAAGTTAGTTATGTAAATCTTTGATTTTCACTATTCGCGTCTGATATCAGCATTGCCTTGCCTATATGAATTCCTTAAAATTATGGGTGCAAATATACTGAGATAAGCTTGTCTCATCATCAGCTTGACCTTATTTAATTTATCAAGATTTTGTTTGAAGTTTGAGCTTAATTTTATGAGTTTGAATTGATAAATCTGATTTTTATTCAGGTTTTTCTTTTACTAAAATGATAAGAAAATAAGAAACTATATAAATAATAGTAAGACATCACTTAAACAAGTGAAATCTAATTTTTTAATACCTTAAATAATATTATACTTAAACAACTTGAATTTTAGCTTATCTAAATTGTTTTTATATTAGAAACTTTGAATAGAGATAGCTCGAGCGGACGTTTAAGTTTTGGTCAGCTTAAATTTGGTTTGTTAGTACATTGAACTTGACTAAATTGTACCCTAAATTCAATGAAAAATCTTTTACGGCAAGTTTGTATCACTATTTTCAAATCATAAATACTTAACATTTATTGACCCCTTCAAAAAATTTTGTAGTACAATCATGCTAAAACCCTTCGTATTTGGCAAGGGCTATATGGAGGATTCACCAAGTATTTTCTTATTTTAGTTGGATTACATTGAGGATCGACTTTAAGCTCATGTCTTCTTCTTTAAGTTATGAATGTTCTTATTTGACATTTAATAGAGGGTATACCTAGGTGTATACTTTGCAATGATGATATCCTTCTTGTGGATTAGACTAGTAAGAGTTTAGTGAAAAATTGAATTATGGAGATTTGCTTTAGAGTCTAAAGACTTTCTTTTGAGTTGTTCTAAAATTGACTACATGGATTGTATATTAGTAGTGGTAGATCTAATTGTGGGGTTGAAATAATATGTGAGCATGTCATTAAATAGAGTGAATGATTTAGATATCTCAGGTTTATTTTCGAAGTTATGGTGATATAGATGAGGATGTTATTAGCATAAATCAAGTTGGATGGTTGAAGTGGAGGAATGCATCAAGTATATTGCATGATAGAGAAGTATTGCTTAGACTTACCTGAAATTTTTATGTAAAACAGAAGTATAAAATTAAGTTAAATGTTGTTGAGATGAAGATACTCTGTTTGATGAGTGGCTTTACACTTAAAGACAAAATGTGAAACAAATATATGTTTGAAAGGGTTGGAGTGGCTCCAGTGGCAAATAATATTAGTGAAAGTTTGTGCAGAATGATTGCTTGTGAAAGAGAAGCATAAAATTAAGTGTTGTTTAGATTAGAATGCTCAATTGAATGAATCACTTTACACTTAAAAGACAAAATGTGAAACAAATATATCAGTGAAAAGTGTTGGGTACCTCTAGTGGCAATCAAGATTAGCGAGATGAATATATCAATGAAAAGTGTTGGGGTACCTCTAGTGGCAAGCAAGATTAGAGAGAGTCGCCTTAGATGATTTGGTCTTGACAAATGTTTTAGATTTGACTTATGTTAAGAAAAAGATAGACCTAACAAGTACTAAGCATGTTATATAAAAAAATGATATTAATTTATTAGAAAATATCACACTCAATAAGACAATGAAGAAAGAATATTCATGTAACCGACCCCACCTTGAAGGATAAATGCTTATTGATGTTGATTAATAACACATTTTTTATTCATAATTTTTAGTTATTTTTAGAAATTTTTATAATGACGAAAAAATTTAGTAGTGTGATGGTTTTGCTAAAATTGTAATCTTTTTTTCTTTTAAATTATAATAATCATAACAGTTTTCAACAAATTATTTTTATCAAATTATTTTATCGTTAATTTTACAAATACCAACATTTCACAATGAATCCTAAATTAAAGGGCATTTTTATTGTGATACACAATGCAATCCTTAAATAACCCAATTAAAAGGAATAGTAAAATATTTTATCTGAATTATACTTGAAACAAATGTTTTCATACATGCCACACAATTTCTATGTATTTACTTGTATGGCATCTAAACATTAATATTTATATTTATACTACGTTGACAATGCATGAAGTATTATTATGCAATATGAAAAGTTTGTTATAAATGTATAAATTAAAGTTTGTGTTAATCATATAAATACATAAAAAATATATGGTATGTATGTAAATGGGCTAATATAAAAATATTAGATATTGTATAAGATTTACCCAACAGCAGCATTTACATATATATACCACCCAATTCCTATGTATTTACGTATCTAACCCCTAATCTTTGCTTTTTTTATATTTATGCCATCTCAATCTTAATGTCTGATATAAAATTTCACAATTTTAATTTTTTTAATATTGTATGTAAATCTTCCTTTCTATAATTTTCATATATTCGATCTGGTATTAGATTTAGCAGAAAGTTACTCTTTCACATTCGTTTTTATAGCGTTAAAGTGTGATATGTTTCAAAATAAAAGGCAGGGAAGAAGAAAATATAGAAATATGGGCGAAGCAGTAAAGTTGTGGACGCTTTATTTGTTTGTTACTTTGTTGCTTTGTTTACAGTCAAATGCCCTTTCTCATCTTATCATCTTTATTGACTCTAAATGCAAAAACTTTCACCAATGCCACACCCTCCAATATATTCCCTTAAATCAGAAGATTTTTTCAATTTTTAATTAAGCAAAACACGCCAATTAATTATTACACTAATTCTACTTTGAGAAATTTACAACATACCACCCATTTCCTTTGTATTTACACATCTAAAATTTGTTTTTTATATTTCTGCCATTCAAATCTTTCATATCACGTAAAAAATACCTCCATTTAACTTTTAAATGCCAGATACAACTTTTTATGCATGGGTAAGGTAGTATGTATGTTACAGAAGAAATTTAAGTGTTAGATATGTAAATACATAAGAATTGGGAGTGTGTATGTAAATCTTCCTACCTTTTATTATTTGTATTCCAACTCCTTCGGCTTCTTTTAGCTCTAAAAAAAGTTTACTCCGTGCTGAATTTCCTAACAGAATGTATATGAATGATACATCTCTGTAATTTTATGCCTATCATATGTGTTGATGAGTAATATTTTCTATACTCATAAATTTAAGATGTTTTCAACATTTATCTTAAAAGAACAATATACAGTAAAAAAATAAAAAAATTAATATCACATTGTTATAGTATAAAGGAGGGAGAATTTACATATATATCACACAGTTTTTATTTGTATTTGTATATATCTAATAATTAAAGTTTGGTGTATTAATAGTTATTTTAATATTGCAATCACCTCAAAAGTTATATATAAGATTTTTAAATTCATAACAAATTCATGTTATTTATAGATTTCCTTCTCTGTAATTTGATTAGTATAGATCTTAATTTTATAAATAATATAACAATAAAATGTTTAACTGCACTAATCTCATTTATCTTTATTTATTGGTGGATTTATACTACTGAGGAAAGCATTAAAAAGAAATGTGAGTTCAGAGGACAACATAATAAAGATAACTGAGTGTCTATTATGTTTAAAAAAAAATCCCCTTATTACCTAGTTGCTACATTGTTTATAGAAGAGTAGATTTGAGATGTTACATAATATAACAATAAAGGCTTGCTCATTATTATAAACTCATAACATCTCTTCTCGGTAACTAATCCACATTTGAATACATCCTCTTATGCATTTCAACTTCTATAACTTATGTCTACCAACTTAGTCCTAGGGCAATACATTCTAGTTGTTTAGGAGAATTTGTCACCGAGTTTGTTGCATGCGCCTACCTACCCGAGTTAGTTTTTTAAGCAAGTGCCTAATTTGACTTAATCAAATAATGTTGGTTGATTTTCTTGAATGAGCTGTCTAAACAGATATTTTGGACAAATTGCCTTGACTCTCATCACGACCCAGACTTATGATTTTGGAGGAATATATTTACTTTTTTTATTCTCTTATCTATTTGTCAATGAAGCTGTGAAAAAAATATGGGAATGATAAATTATGTGATCTGATAAAAATATATTAATAAAATTATTTTATAATTTAATGACTCCCACAAAGTTTGAGTTTTCCATTATTTCTCTAAAAATAGTAGGGGAAGGACGCTAGTTGACCAAAACATCTTCATCATAAGTCTATTTTTAGCTATCTTATATTTATTTCTCATTTATATCCTTATTGTTGTAGGAATCAAGAGCACCTGGAGAATAAGGTATTGATTTTAAGGGTTGGGCTTCTAGAATGGTTGTTTGTGAAGTGAATGAACCAATGTAGTTTTTAAAAGTGAGCAAAAAAGGTTAAGTTCACGAAATTAATGATTATGATTTTTTAGAAGGTTGTTTCTTGTGCAACTCTTGCTACAAATCTCTTGAATCCTATGGAAGTTTTGCTTGTGATGGATTTGGTTCCTATTGAAGAAGTTCTAGTTTAAAATCTGAATTTAAATAAGTTAAAGTAAATGTCCACTGTGTCTATTTCTACTTAGATAAAGTTAGGGTCAGAAGATATGAGAAATAATTTTGTTTGTTCAGAAACTTCATTGAAAATTTTAATGAGTTTGAAGTGATTTTATAGTTTAGTTCACATTTAGTGAACTTATGAGCAAAGATATCATGATATCGATCAGAATGCTCGAATAAATGAGGTTGGCAAATAGAACCAAAATAAGGATGGTGGCGGTGTCGTCGCCGTGTCTGAGATTTTCTGGGTGTCGATGTCGATTTGGAGTCGCCACTCTGTTTATCTATAATATTGCCCTAATCTTCAATAAATCTTATTTCTTTAGATCCCGTAAAAGAATCCTTAGATAATAAGAAATTTGAAGAAAATAAGGGCTAATAATATAGGAAACAATAGAAAAAGAGATGTCGGTGATAATCCTTAAAATGAAAAATTCTAGAATTGTCTTATCCTAGAAATTCTATATAGGAATAATGAAATTTTGGTAACCAGAGAGTTCTAGATATAATATATATTCTGAGTTCTTTAAATCTCCTATAGGAGCAAGTTCCTATAGTTAATTACATCTTAAGCAATTTATAATTGTCTAAGAAAACTTCTGATTAATGTTAATTAATTGTTTTCTAAAGAGTTTTTAAGGAAATATGTACCGACTATCGATCCCGAATGTCATTTTGTCATGTCAATTTTATCTTGTTGTCATGTCATCTTGTTGTTTATCATTTTTGTTTTGTTATTTGTCATTTTTGTTTTGTTGTTTGTCATTTTTATTTGTGGCTATCCTAAAAGTTTTGATTTTATTTTTGTCTCGATTTTGTTATTTTAATGTTGTTTGTTTTGTTTTGTCAATGTTGTTGTTTTGATGTCATTGTGATTTTATTTTGTTTTGTTGTCGTTTGTCTTATTTTAGGAATATCGTCCTGCAAAACAAAGTTAGCACACCCTATAACATGTAAAGAAAATCTAAAACGAACTTTATCTTTATCCTGCAAAGGAAAATAGTGTCAGATTTAAAAGAAATAATATCAGTTTTATTTCTTCAATATTTTTTTTTGTTTAGTTATATTTTCAGATAACCCGATCAAGATGTCACTGACTCCGTCTTCCCAGGGTCATCAGGAGCTTTAATCTACTTAGTACGAAAGGTTTTTGAACCAGGACCAGAAAATTTATGTTAGCAACTAGAATTGCGTCGTCCGAGAAATCTTCATAGATTAAGAACACTGGGGTTCAAGTTGCATTTGGTGATGTTTGTTCATTATGATTTCATTTAGGTTTTAGTGTCTTTTTCCAATTTTTGAAAAATTTTAGGTTATTTACGATTTCTTAAGATTTTTACTTCATGTCAAAATCTTAAGTTTGATGACTTTTGAACTTAAAGTTTTAGATTCATTGTCGATTGAATCTAAAATTTTGATTAGATTTGAGAAATCATTTTTGAGATTTGATTAGATCTAGGAATTTAGATTCAATTTTATTTGAATTTAAAGATTTACATCTAATGATTTTTGAAAATTATATTCAATGTCATAAAGTAGACTTTAGATTCTGTGTCTTTTGAATCTAATGTTAATGTCATTTGAATCTAGAAGAAGAGTTAAATCTAATATGAATTAGACTTTTGATAAAGTCATTTGATAATCAGATTCAATGTCATTTGAGTCTGAATATCTTTGATTTGGTTTTTAAAGTAGTTTGAATTTAACCTGAGTTCAATTTGGATTGAATTTGAGTTAATCTTAAATTCATGTCTATTAGATTAGATTAACTTGAGTTCATATCTGTTTGAACTGAAGTTAAAAATTTTGATTTAGGTTCGATTTAAGTCAAATTTTGATTAAGGTTGATCTTAACATTAAGTTAGATTTGTCAAACTTATTTTTGTCGAAATAAGTTCAATTTAGATTGAATCTTAAGTTTGATTTGGATTAAGCTTAATGTTGAGTTGGGTTAGATTTAAATCAAGCTTGATGTTTTCATTAAAATAAGTTCAATTTAGATTGAACTTATTGTTGAATTGAGTTTAATTTTGATCAAACTTAATGTTTTAGTCAAAATAAGTTCAATTTAGATTGAACTTAATGTTGAATCAAGTTCGATTTGTGTCGAACTTGTTGTTGAGTCATGTTTGATTTAAATCAAACTTATGTTCAATTTAGATTGAACTTAATATTGAATCAATTTCGATTTGGGTCGAATTTGATTTAAGTCAAACTCGATATTCTATCAAGTTAGATTCAAGTTAGGCTGAATATGAACTTATGGTTGATTCATGTTTAATATGTATTGAACTCAAGTTTGATTTAATTTTGATTTACTTTAGGTTCAAGTTAGGTTGAACTTAAACTTAAGGTTGACTTAAGTTCAATATGGGTTGAACTTAAGTTTAATTTAGGTTTGGTTTAAGTTAGGTTCAAGTTAGATTGAACCTAAACTTAAGGTTGACTTAAGTTCAATGTGGGTTGAACTCAAGTTTTATTTAGGTTTTGTTTAAGTTAGATTCAAATTAGATTGAACCTAAACTTAAGGTTGACTTAAGTTCAATGTAGGTTGAACTTAAGTTTGAGTTAGGTTTGGTTTAAGTTAGGTTCAAGTTAGATTGAACCTAAACTTAAGGTTGACTTAAGTTCAATGTGGGTTGAACTCAAGCTTCATTTTGGTTTGGTTTAAGTTAGGTTCATGTTAAATTGAACCTAAACTTAAGTTTAACTTAAGTTCAATGTGGGTTGAACTCAAGTTTGAGTTAAGTCTAGTCAAAATAAACTTAATTAAGGTTTAATTTTTATCTAAATAATACTTAAAGGTTAATTAAGTCTAATTAGATTAGACTTAATTAGAATTTAAAGACCATTCAAGTCTTATTTAGGTAAAACTTAAGGTTAAATTAAGTCTAATTAAAATTAGACTTTAACTGAAATTTAAAGTTATTTAAGCCTAATTTAAGTAAGGCTTAAGCCTAATAAGTTACATTTAATTAGAATATAAGTTTGATTAAACCTTATTTAATTAAGGTTCAATAATTTTATTAAGCCTAATGAATTAGACTTAAATAAGGTTTAGGATTGATTAAACCTTAGTTGGTTAAAGTTTAATAGTTTAATTAAGTCTAATGTGATAGACTTAATTATGGTTTAGTCTAATAGGTTTAAGACTAATTAAACCTAATTTGGGCAAGGTTTAATTGATTAATTAGACTTAATATGTGTTAATTCTAATTGGTTTAGGATTAATTAAACCTAATTTAGGTAGGGTTTAATTGATTAATTAGACTTAATTAGGGTAAAGTCTAATTGGTTTAGGGTTAAATAAACCTAATTTGATTAAGGTTTAATTGATTAACTGAACTTAGTTTGGGTTAAATCCAGTTAATTAAGGGTTAATTAAATCTAATTTGATTAAGGTTTAATTAACTAATTGAACTTAGTTTGGGTTAAGTTCAGTTAGTTTAGGGTTAATTAAACCTAATTTGGGTAAGGTTTAATTGATTAAGTAGACTTAATATGGGTTAAGTCTAATTGGTTTAGGATTAATTAGACCTAATTTGGGCAAGTTTAGTTGATTAATTAGACTTAATATGGCTTAAGTCTAATTGGTTTAGGGTTAATTAAACTTAATTTGGGTAATGTTTAATTGATTAATTAGACTTAATATGGGTTAAGTCTAATTGGTTTAGGATTAATTAAACTATATCTGGTAAGGTTTAATTGATTAATTAGAACTAATATGGGTTAAGTCTAATTGGTTTAGGATGAATTAAACCTAATTTGGGTAGGGTTTAAGTGATTAATTAGATTTAATTAGGGTTAAGTCTAATTGGTTTAGGGTTAATTAAACCTAATTTGATTAAGGTTTAATTGATTAACTGAACTTGGTTTGGGTTAAGTCCAGTTAATCAAGGGTTAATTAAACCTAATTTGATTAAGTTTTAATTAATTAGCTGAACTTAGTTTGAGTTAAGTTCAGTTAGTTAGGGTTAATTAAACCTAATTTGGGTAAGGTTTAATTGATTAATTAGACTTAATATGGGTTAGGTCTAATTGGTTTAAGATTAATTAAACCTAATTTGGGTAAGGTTTAATTGATTAATTAGACTTAATATGGGTTAAGTCTAATTGGTTTAAGATTTATTAAACCTAATTTGGGTAGGGTTTAATTGATTAATTAGACTTAGTTAGGGTTAAGTCTAATTGGTTTAGGGTTAATTAAACCTATATTGATTAAGGTTTAATTGATTAACTGAACTTAGTTTGGGTTAAGTTCAGTTAATCAAGAGTTTATTAAACCTAATTTGATTAAGATTTAATTGATTAACTGAACTTAGTTTGGGTTTAGTTCAGTTAGTTAATGGTTTATTAAATCTAAATTGATTAAGGTTTAATTAATTAACTGAACTTAGTTTGGGTTAAGTTCAGTTAGTTAAGGGTTAATTAAACCTAATTTGATTAAGGTTTAATTGATTAACTGAACTTAGTTTGGGTTAAGTTCAGTTAGTTAAAGGTTAATTAAACCTAATTTGATTAAGGTTTAATTGATTAACTAGACTTAATTAGTGATTAAGTCTAATAGTTTAAATTTAATGGGTTTAATTAAGCCTAATGATGTCTTAAGCTTAATTAAGGTTTGATCTTGTATTAAACCTAATTTAGTTAAGGTTTAATGGGTTTAATTAAGCCTATTATATCTTTTAAACTTAATTAAAGATTAAAGATTTGTTTATCTCTTTAAGTTTGATTTTAATTAATCTTAATTTGTCTTTAAGATTAATTAAAAGTTTAATAATGGTTAAGTATATTCTGTCATTTTAGACTTAAATATATTTTGTCTTGAGTCTATTTGGAGTTAGACTCAATTTTGGCTTAGTCCATTATGAAATGGGCTAAGTATAATTAAAGAAGGATTTTTAGGGTTTAAAATATTAATTTATAATTAATAGATTTTAACCCTACCTTAAAGTATTATCTTAAATTTTTAAAAGATTGAGTCTTGTGATTTTAAGGTCTTGTGTCTGTCTCCCTAAGTCATTTAATCAATTTCAAATTTTTTATTTTCTTAATTATTTTTTTAAATTTTATAATTATTTTTTGAAATAATTACAAAATTTCATGAAAATTAGGAAATCCTGTGTTAAAGAATTTTTCTAGCCTAGGAAAAATCACAGAATGTCTCTAAAGACCTAAGGATTAATCCCTGAAATTTTCATATTTTCTGATTTATAAATAGTTTTTTAATAATTAAAATACTCCAGAGAGTATTTAATTAATTAAAAATTAATTATAAGTTATAAATTCATGATTTTATTTCCACATTATTCTACTCATTATCCTCTTTCCGGGGATATTTTTATTTAAAAGGATATGAATTTTTGATGTGTTTAAGGTTTCACTGTATTTATTAAACTTTAAACAGATCAGAAAATAGGAGGGAGCGCTGCGTGTCCTTGGCAGCGTCAAAAACGCACTTAATCCGCTGCAGGGATTCGAATAGCAGAGCAGACATCTGAAGATTAGAGCCATCCATCTTTTAAACAGAAGATCAGACGACTCTCCGTCATCTTCAACCTTTTTCCCAGCCCGAGCACCCTTGATCTTCTAGGGTTAAAATCTCGCTCAAATCTCAATGGATTTGAGTGAAATTTGTTCCTAGAGGATCGTTTGAGGCAGACGATCAAATCCATACGGATTTGTAATGGTTTTGAATTACTTTGTTTCACAATGTATCAAGCACGAACAAGATTAGGGTTGAACAATCCATACCTTGGCCAAAATGTATCTAACTTCAAATTGATCAATTTGGAAGCGTCATATAGTCTAGAGAAGACTTTCCCGCAGTCAAATTTGAGAACAAATCAGGTCTTTATATGACTTTGATCAAAGAATAGCTCGGCTTGAGGGATTTGATCGAAAGCTCTGTTGTAGGCTATGAGGAGGCCTAATTTTGATTGGGCTCTTCTTCTTTCAGTTCCTAAATGGATTTGGGATGGTTAATTCGAAGGTTTGTGGAGTTTGATTTTAGACTTCAAATTTGTCCTGGTTTAAGCTTATTTGAAGCTCTCGGGTTGACCTAAATTAAGGGAATTGAGTGGGTTTCATGGCTTGGTTTGATGAGGGATCACTTGCCTAAGTCCTAAGGAGGAACTTTGGTGTTGGGAGTCTGAGGAATTAAGTAGTGGTTAGGGATTTCCAAGTTGGTCTCTTCCTCTTTCATATGCTCGGGTTTGGGTCCTTATATAGCCATGGATGGATATGGGTTTAACCTAGGCTTATTGTAGCTTATCTAGGGAAGTTGATAACCCTCAATTTAATGCTTTGAAGATAAAATTTGGCCGTTAGGATAATGGGTTGAGGTTTACCAAGCTAACCATCATGAATTTAACCATGGTGAAGAAGGATGATGTCATATTGGTCTTCTCATGGCCTTCTCCTATTGGTTAACTTGGGAGGCTTGTAGATTGATCCAAACATTGTAGATCAACCTTTCCCAAGTGAATTTTATCATGCTCTTAATGAAATTTGGAGAGAATGCCACATAGCTTTTTCTCTTTCCCATCTTTCATGAAATGTTATGATGGATTTATCCATGGTGTAAAGGGTGGTTTAGCTAAGTTTTTCTTCCTATTGGTAAAAAAAAGGTGAGTGGTGATTCACCAACCTCATCCTTTAAACTTAAGGTAGAAGCATGACACTTATACTTGCCTTCTCATCATGGTTATGATGGTTTCTAACCATGGTGAAAGAGGGGTTTAAATGATGTCTTCTTCTTATTGGATGGTTCATAAGGTGCATGGTGACTCCAACATAAGCTAGTTAAGCTTCTTCCACATAAGTGAACATGTCATCCATGGTTTGATAAAGAAGTGACACATAATTTCCCTCTTTTTGTTATTTTCAAAATTAGCTAAATATGAGGTCATCTCATGATGTAGGGATGACTTAAGTCAAGTTTTCTCCATTAGATGGTATGTGAGGTGAGTGATGACTCGCCCAGGCCATCCTTTAAACCTTTTATGAAGGAATGCCACCTCCTTCATCCTTCATTATGGTGTCATCATGATGTATTTAACCATGGTTAAATTAATGTGTTATGGGTTATTTAATGTGTTAAACCATATGTGATGAATCTCATTGGTCATGGGAGACCCATTGATGACTTTACATGAAGTCATTTTTGATGTCATAAAGGGTGTTGGAATTTTTTGAAAACCAATTATCATGTCATAATTGGTGTCATGGGTTAAAATTCCATTTATGCCTTTTTTTAATTTAATTTTAATTTTAATTAATTATTTCATTAATTAAAAATGTTGGAAATTATTTTATTAACTAATTAATTAATTTTAAATTAATTATTTGATTAATTTTATGTCATTTTTGGTTTGAAATTGATTTTTTTCTCATTTCATGGCTTTTAATTATATTTTCATTTTAATTAATTATTTAATTAATTAAAATATTAAAAATTATATTATTAACTGATTAATTAATAAAAATAATTTTGGAATAATTATTTGATTAATTTATACTATTTTTAGTTCAAAATTGAGTGTTTTGACCCAATTTGATGAGTGTTGACTAGGGTTAATCAGTATTGACCAAGGTTAACCTAGGTTGGTCAATTTTTATCCAGAGGTAATCTATTTTGACTTTTCTAACATTTTCATGGTTTGATTAGTCATAAAGTCCAAAGATTTTGTCATTTGGGGTTTAATTTGGTCATGTTGACCAATTTTAGGGTTTAGGTTAACCCAATGGTCAATGTGGTGACACTTGGATTAACTTTTGATCACTTTGGTCAATATCAAGTTGATTTTGTCAATGTCTGTCATTGAAGTCAATTTTGTGGTCAGGGGGCATGGGTTAGCCATTTTAACCAATTTTACCCTTTTAGGTCAAGAGTTGACCAAAGTTGTCTTAATGGTCATGTAATGTCTTTAGGTGGTTAAATATGTCATATTTGACTATTTTAGTATTTTGATTGACTTGGTAGTCAATGGTTGATCTTTGAGTTAAAAATTGATTAATTTGTTCAAAGTTGTTTTCTAGGTCAAAAGTTGGCTCATTGAGTCAATAATTGGTCATTGGGTCAGGAATTAACTATTTTGACCAAATTTGACCTTTTGAGTCATAGGTTGATTTGTTGGGTCAATGGGGTTGGTCACTATGTTAGGAATTGACTAGTTTGACCAAAGTTGACTTTTTAGGTCAAAAGTTGACCTATTGGGTCAGTAGGGTTGGTCATTAGGTCAGAATTGACCATTTTGACAAAGTTGACTTTTGAGTCATAGATTGACTTGTTGGGTTAATAGGGTTGGTCACTTGGTTAGGAATTGACAAATTTGACCAAAGTTGACTTTTTAGGTCAAAGGTTGACTTGTTGGGTCAGTAGGGTTGGTTATTGGGTCAAAATTGACCATTTTTTTATCAAAGTTGACTTTTTGAGTCATAGGTTGACCTGTTAAGTCACTCGGTTTGGACACTAGGTTAGGAATTGACCAGTTTGACCAATGTTGACTTTTTAGGTCAAAGGTTGACCTGTTGGGTGAGTAGGGTTGGTCATTGGGCCAGAATTGACCAGTTTGACCAAAGTTGACCATTTGAGTCAAAAGTTGACTTGTTAGGTTAATATTGATCAAATCAGGGTTTGTCATTGCTGATTGGATCATTTAAGAATGTCATCAAAATTTGTGTTAAAAAGGTTTTATAGGGTCTCACTCTAGATATTTGGGTTTAGTGATCATCATTAAGAGTTAGGGAGTTAATTTTTGTAGAATTCCTACTCTAATGTAGTTTATAAATAGTCCTCACAAAAGTGAGGTCAATAAAGGAATTTACCTTTCAGAGGGGTGATATGCCATAGCCGAGATGGGGCTCAGGTAACTAGTTCTTGACAAAGTTGCTCATATAGTTGAAGGAGATGCTCTTATAATTGTTGGTAAGAACTCGTCTGAAGTATGTCTTCTCTATGCTTTCTTTTATCTTTTGTAGTGTGTAAATGGTTGTTTTATGCACGAGTGAATTCTACCATTTGTCCTCGAACCAACACATATTCTTCTTCAGTCCACCTCAATTAGCATAAAACTCACATACTACATCAGCAACAGCATCGGCAGAAAAATAACAAAAAGTTTTCAAATTCCGATCAGCGATCACCTGCTCCATAACTCCGCCCGGATTTTCAAATCCTCTATCTTTTATACACTTTTTTCTTGGAGTGTATAATTGAAGTAATATTGCGCTTTGATATTCACAAATTTCCTTTCATCAAAATCAAACTTTCTTTTTCCCTTAAACATCTTTGGAGCTGACATCCGGCTGCAAATATAAGAATTCAGCCTCGGGGGAGAGTAGGTTAATAATTAGAAGGATGTATATAATTGTTAAGCTTAATAAGTTGTAAATGTTTTTCAAAGTAAAATAGCAATTGTACTCCCTCCCCTTTAATCAACATAAGTATACGTATCACTCAAGTAATAAAGGGCTCTATTGGAGTCCTAGATATCGATCCCATAGGGAAGTTAGAGATTTAAAGACTAATTTTTAGTAACATCAGATTACTAATCTATTTTAGTATAATATATGAAAATTGAAGAACGCTTAAACTTAAAACTAATACTTAAAAGACAGATTATATAAGTCAATTTAGAAAAGTATCTTTCTTCTTGTTAAGAGGATTAGGTGAATAAATAATTAAATGAGTTTAGAATTATATTGTGCCAAATAGGAGCATTCCTATTCTTTACCCTTTAGTCCAGGTGCAAAGAACATTGACTAATCCTATGTTTGGTTACTGAATACGTAGCTAAGTCGGGAGGATACTGGTCGCCACTTCGAGCTCCACGTTCCCTCGCCCGAGGGCTAACATCTACACTTCAGCTCCCAAACAATAGGACCGAATTCAAGATTTTAGTCTGTCACACTAAAATATTCAATTCTTTGCCAGATAATTAATATTTCTCTATTTATTTTCACCCTCCTTCCAAGGCTTTTGAAATCCCTGATTCTTGGATGCAATCTTTACTATAGTTGATAATTCAACATATGTTAACAATTCAATTGGCCAAATTGAAAGTAAATTACGATTTAAGTAAAATATTATCACAATCTCTATTTAATATTATTAGGCACAACTCATTTTAATTCTTCATTTCACAAAATCTCAACAACGAGGAGAAAGACAAAGAAAACTACTCAGAACGCATGGGAATAATAACACAGATTTTGGATTTCATTTAAAGTTATAAAAAATAATAAGCAAATATACTTATCTCAATTCTTCTCCCCAAGCAGATTCCTCAAGTTCCTTTGACTCTTCATTCTTGTACAACACACTTAGAACTCACAAAGACACTAAACACTAACTCTTACTACAAAAGGAAACACTAATTTGACACTAACTGACACACACTAATACATAAAATCGTATATATTTATAGAAGGAGTCAATTTTCCAAAGGTTGATTAAGCACCTCTTTAAAACGCATCCAGATTCATCGTATTTGGCTTGAATCAACTGTCTCGCCGTCGGCGGGCTCGATCTCGTCGTCGGTGGGCTTCTAGAAGCAAGGCTAACTGTTCAGGCTCGCTGTCGGCGGGCTCGATCTCGCCGTCGGCGGGCTCTATTATAATATATTAAAAAATTTCGGGAAAATCTTGCCGTCGGCGGCTTAAATCTCGCCGTCGGCGGCTTAAATCTCACCGTCGGGGGGACAGTTCAATTTTCATCATTTTTAGTCCTTTTTGCTCCAGATTTGCGCCTTTTTGCTCTTTTTGCTTTCAGCATCTATAAATCTTCATTCCTGCAATAAAACATAGAAAATACCTTTCTTTAAAGTGTAATTTCTTATGAAATTGGTATGAATTTCTCAATATATTTTCTTGTGGTCAAAATCCCCCAAACTTAACTATTACTTGTCCTCAAGTAATCTAGATACTACATAAAAGTAATGATTATTTGTAGTAAAGTTTTAATTCGAATTACTATGAATTTGATTCAAATAAATATTATAGTAAAGTTTTCTAGAAATATTTTTAAATAATTAAATCAAGTTTGTAGAGATAAGCTTATTTAGTCATCAAGTTTAAGATTTCTAGTTTCCTATTTATTTCAAGAATGACTATATTTTTTAATATTAAATTACTTAAGATATTTAGATGATAGGAATTTCATGAAAGCACTGTTTAGTAAAATACTAATCCATATATATAAGTTCGAAGTGTAAGTGAAGTTTACTCTTTAGGTTTATTCAAATGAGCCGATTTTGATAAGTCATTTCCTCGAACTTCTCCTCACTTATATATATATATATATATATATATATATATATATATATATATATATATATATATATATATATATTTCTTTTCTCTTTTTTTTTCTGGATTGCTTTTTAATCCCTTTTTCTTTTCTTTTTCAAGTGAGGATCACTATTTTTTGTTAGCCTGTTAATAATTTTGAACTTCATTTTCCTCTTCCTAAATTTGAAACTGGAAACTTTACTTCTCTTATATGTATTTCAAAGTTTTTTACTTCATTGAGTTTCAATCTTTTCTTTCTCAACTAAATAACTAAGAAATTTATATTTGAAAATATAGTTTTCCTTACTTTAAATAGTTAACTATATTTTTATTCTCTTATACTAAATATCTTTAATCTATAAAATTAGTTGATCATTAAAAGTATTTCTCTTTAACTTTCTATAAAAATTAAATAAATTAATTCTAATTTACTAAATTAAAGTTACTACAGAAAATCATTTTATAATAATTTTTGAAAATATAATTTGAGAACAATTTAATAATTAAATTTGTATTTTTCCCTCAACCAAACTTAAATTTTTCTATCCATCTTTATGGGGTGAGAAGAAAATAATCTGTAAATTTAAATCATATCGTCGTGCTTTAGGTATTTCTTTTATTTGAAGTTCTGCAGGTTCTTTTCATTACTTAATTACCTGTACTGTTAATAACTTTCTACACATATATAATATCAAAGAAATTGCTGGGTAAAGAAGTTTCAAAATAAGTACAAAAAACTATCACAACTTATATTTAGTTTAATGCTAAACACACACAATTGACTATTTCAATTTAAGGTTACAATAACAGCCTGAAATATCAAAATTTACGAACTATATAACTTTAACAACAATATTTAAAAAGGTCTACACCACATCACAATCAAGTTCAAAAACTAAACATTAATACTAAAGTTTTAAGAAAAACATACAATCAATCATAACATCATAATAATCAAAGTTTATAAGTCAAATAACTAAACAAATAAACATAGAATCTAATCTTTCGCATTAAAGTCCCAAACTATATCGTCGTTTCCTTGATCAGCGGGTGGAGTAGGCTGGTAATGAGCGTAGCGGGGCACTCAGGAAATATAACATCAAGCTCTCCTCTCTTGTAACGATTCTCAGCATCATAATAAGCTATCTTAAACTCCAAATGTCTCTGGAGATACTCACTGTCATAATCATGCCTTTGCTCTAATCCTCCAATTCTCTTATCAATATACTCCAATTTTTCCTCAATCTTTTCAAAACTCTTCCGCTGCAGGGTCATTTCATTCATCAAATCATGAAGGGTAAGAGAACTATAAGTAGGAGGATCATAACTGGTAGAGGGAATATCCCTACTAGTTGAAGGTACGTAACTCCTAGTTCCAGATCTCCATCCTTCGTGGGATTCATAAGTCTTTATACTACCTGGGTAATGGGTTTCATAGGCTCCACCCATTCCTCATCATCTCTTCCTTCTACCCCAGATAATTGGCAGAGTGCATAAATTAGACCAGGATGCCCTAGTCCTCCTCCACTCTCACTTCTTGCAGTGGTTAATACATTCTTGTAAATAATATTTCCCACATTAATACTTTTTGGTTCGAATACGAAATTCGGAAGCTGCTTTCATCTCTTGTTACTTCACTATGGTGATAGGTGGGTAATAGGGTAGAGCAAATAAAATAGTGCCGAAGCTTTAGATATTGCATTCAGCATAGAAAGAGGGAAGTTTACCCTTTCACTCTGCTTGATTTTCCAAACTCCTTTCCCATCAGTGAGAAAGTTGATTACTTCTTCCAACGGTCCTTTCATTGTTCCAAAAGTATCATACTCGCTGGTGTGTAAGTCACGTACTTCATAGAAAGAATTGATTCTTGCAGCATTGCAATCGACTAAAAATCCTCTAACCTTTATTGGTGCATCTTCTATTTCAGTTAAGTTGGCATAAAATTTCTTCACTACTTCCACTGCAGCTCTATTTGTGATGTAACAGAAATTTTCCCACCTCCTTTCTTTATAATTCGTTCCACTTCTCCTCCTGGATTCTTAAATACTCGATCTTGAATGCATTTCCTTGCTTGGATATTGTGGAAGTATCTTGACTGCGCTTGAGCACTTACAAATCGTGTCTCGTCATAATCCATTCGCCTCTTTTGTCACGGAGCCATTTTTTTCGATCTATCAAATTTACAAAAATCTTAACTAATCTCCAAAATATTACTAAAATGACTTCGAAAGATGACTAAAATCACTCTAAATCAAGTTCCATGAACTTTTTCGAAATCTTTTCTCCACATTTTCAAATTTTCCAAAATTTCTTAATGTGGAAGAAATTCATGGTGAAAATCAAAAAAATTTTACATAGGAGGGAAGCTCTTACCAAGGGAAGACGAAATTTGGTGTTAAAATGTGTTGAAACTGCTCCAAATCCGTGATCTATCAAGCCCTAGGTCGGTTTTTCGAAGTTTTAAGGAAGGGGATGATGAATAGTGATGGTTGACCGGTCAAAATATAGTGTTTTACTGAATCTCACTGTCGAAGAGAAATTTCTCGCCGTCGGCAAGCTAATTAATCAAATAGTCCTAAAGTTTCTGGAAAATCTCGCAGTCGGCAGGATCGATCTCACTGTCGGCGAGGTTTTCGAATTTTTAAAATTTTTAAGATTTATAATACTCTCAATTCATTTTAAGCCTTGTTTTATGTCCGGTCACTCTAAAATATACTTTATCAAGATTATATACTATTTTAACACATAAAATTACACAACACAAACATTACAACTTTATATATATGAAATCCAGATGATTACAAATTACACACTTTACATTACTAACAAATTGCTTTGAAAAATCTTAACACACACACAATTCAATGTCGCAATCCACACTACGATACTCAAAACGCTGAGACTAAACAAATAACACATAATCATATCTAGACTGAGATTAACTATAAAAAATGCAAATAAAAACTAAATTCAAGCAATCACACACAAATAAGTACAAATGAATATCTTCTATTCATCAAGATCTGAACTTAATTCTTCTCTGATATTTCCAATAGAACATAAATGCACGAACAGATTATAGAAAGGCCTGAAAGGGAATTCTTTGGTAGAATCTTACGCGATCCATCCCTTCCTTCGAAAAGTCGTATAAAACTAGCCTCCGGATGTCTCGAATGATCGAAGTGCTCTTTCGATCTCCGATTGATATGATCGAATAAATCGGAGATATTGTCGATAGAAGTCATCACATTTTGTATTTTATTCTCCGATCCTTTAAGTTTACGTAAGATCATGTTAGTTACATCGATCGAGGGCACGATTGAAGGATTATTTTGAGATGCTTGATCCGTAATAATGGTTGTCTCATTATCGTTATCCAAAGTAGGAAACATATCAGTCGGATCTAATGATTTCCAAGGCAATAGTACCTTTTCCCAAGCTTCGTAGGAAACTTGGTATTGACTACATAATGCGAAAATTGTTGAAGGATGTCCGAGCCCGTGAATAGATCCATGTACAATTAGGCGTAAGGTAGACTTCACAATAATAGTTCCAACGTCGATGGGTAATCCAGTTTGAATACAATAATTCAAAATCACACATTCCTTAGAGACTTTATTTACCCTCATAGTGGGTAATAATTTTGAGGAAATAAAGAAGTGTCAGTGCTTAGAGACAGGGTTAAGAAGTGATGCAGAAAAGCTATCATACCTGTCTTCTCTTGTTTCCTAATCTTCTGGTTCATTAGTCAAATATCGGTAAATCTCATTCATATTGTATCTTGTAGGGACGAAATTTGAATAGTGGCAAACAAGTGTATTCTCAATTGAATACAACTTATTAATCCTTGAAGGAGTGAAAGTTACCCATCTGCCTCGTACAAATACGCTTCCGTTGTTGATTCCATGAAGATTGTAATAGAATTCTTTGACTACAGGGATAACTACCGCAGAAGTTGTATAGCATAATACCTCCCAATGTCGTTGAATAATCATCTCTTCAATAGATGTTGTCGAATTCTTCGCTCCTCTATTAATGAATCCTCTTTCTTTAATCAATCACTTTTTCGTCATAACCTTGTTGAATATCCGCTGTGCTTCATAACTAACAAAATTTCTCCTATTGAACACTTGGGATTTCGTGATTTCAAGTGGATTGGATGCCATAATTTCTTGTTTTGGTGGAGTTTCTAGTCGTTTCTAGGAAGTAGAATGTGAAAAATTTGAGTTCTAGACGTCTTATATAGAGAAAAACACTTAGAATCGCCCGAAACCGCCAAGATAACTCCCTAAAATCGCTCTTGTACCAGTGTCGCTGTCGGCGGTAACGATCTCGCCGTCGGCGGGATAGTTATAATTTTAAACTGAATGAAGGCACGCAAATCTCACCGTCGGCGGCGTCGATCTCGCCGTCGGCGGGCTAAGGCAAAATTGCCCATTTTCGCTTTTGTTCCAAAAAATTTTTAATTTCTTTTGTTAATCTTAATATTGTGATGATTATTAAAACAAATATGAGTAGTAGAATTCATTTATACTATAATTATCAATAAACCAAGTAAATAAACTATAATTTAAGACTACTATGGGTTGTCTTCCATAAAGCACTTGGTTTAACGTCGTCAGCCCGACCTATTCCGGTTGTTAATTAGGTTGACTAAACATTAATACCTCTTTAAAATTTGGTCTTCTTCCTTTAAAATAAGGTTTTAATCTATGTCCATTCACTTTATATTTGTGTCCAGTCCTTGAATCTTCAATTTCTATAGTTTCGTAGGTAAATATTTGAGTTATAGTGAAAGGTCCTAACCATCGAGATTTCAATTTTCCAGGAAATAGTTTTAATCTTGTATTATAGAGCAAAACTTCTTATCCCGGCTCAAAATTTTTACGTTTAATCTTTCGATCATGCCATAATTTCATTTTCTCTTTATAGATTCTATCGTTATTGTAAGATTCATTTCTTAATTCTTCTAATTCATTCATCTGTAATAATCTCTTCTCACCAGCTTCTCTTACAACAACAACAACAACAACAACGACAAAGCCTTAATCCCACTAAGTGGGGTCGGCTACATGAATCATTTTTCTCCATTGCGTCCTATTTAGTGTCAAATTTTCATTTAATTCTAATAAATTAAGATCATTTTTTATGCAATAAGCCCAAGTTTTCCTAGGTCCGCCTCTCGCCTTTCTTAACATAAGTTGTATTTAAAACATCGACTCTCCTAATCGGATCATCGGGTGGTCGACGTCTAATGTGACCAAACCATCTAAGGCGACTCTCTCTAATTTTATCCGTCACCGGTGCAACTCCAACCCTTTTACGGATATATTCATTTCGCATTTTGTCTCTAAGTGTAAAGCCACTCATCCACCTAATCATTCTCATCTCGACAACACTTAACTTAACATTATGCTTCTTTTTTAAAGACCGACATTCGAGCACCATAGAGTATTGAAGGTCTCACCACCATCTTATAAAATTTTCCTTTCGGTCTAAGCGGTACTTTTCTATCACACAATAGGCCGGACGCATTCCTCCACTTCGACCAACCAACACTGAATTCTACTTATTAATATCCCCATCTATATCACCATCGCTTTGAACAATGGACCCAAGATATCTAAATCGTTCACACCTTTTAATAATTTGATCACCCAAAGTTACACTTCTTGTCACTAGACCTACTATTACTAAAATTACATTCCATGTATTCGGTTTTAGTTCTACTCGAAACAAAGACCTTTAGACTCCAATGTAGACCTCCATAATTCAAGTTTTTCCTGGACTTTTTCTCTTGTCTTATCCACAAGGAGGATATCATCGGCAAAAAGCATACACCGAGGTACATCCTCTTGTAAATGCCCGAGTAAGACCATCCATAAATAAAGCAAAAGATATGGGCTTAAAGCCGATCCTTGATGTAAACCAACGAAATAGTAAAATACTTGGTCGATCCTCCTTCGGTTCGAACACATGTAACGGCTCTAGCATACATATCTTTAATGACTTGAATATAAGTCATATCAACACCTTTCTTCTCGAGGACTCTCCAAAGAACATCTCTAGGAACCTTATCGTAAGCTTTTTCTAAATCGATAAAAATCAAATGTAGATCCTCCTTATTATCTACGTACTTCTCCATCAAACCTCTCAATAAATATATAGCTTCCATGGTAGACACACGGGCATAAATCCAAATTGATTATGAGAAATCTTCGTAATACATCTTAACCTATGTTCAATTACCCTCTCCCATAATTTTAAAGTATGACACATCAATTTAATTCCTCTATAATTTGCACACTCTTGTGCATCTCCTTTATTCTTAAAAATGGGGACCAAAATGCTCTTTCTCCACTCCTTAGGCATCCTTTTAGTTTTTAAAATAATATTAAAAAGTTTAGTAAGCCAGGAATCCCCCAAATCACCTAAACATTTCCACACTTCAATTGGGATATCATTAGGTCCTACAGACTTTCCCCTTGGTTTTCTTTAAAGCCTCATCAACTTCTTTTTTACTAATGCGACGGTAAAAATGAAAAGTTTTATTATTATTAACGATATTAAGATCACTAAGGTCAATCGTACTTTCAGCATCATCATTAAAAAGTTTATCAAAATAACTCACCCATCTATGTTGAATATCGTTTTCTAAGAAAAGCACTTTTTGATTTTCATCTTTAATACATTTTACTTGAGTTAAATCTTTACATTCTTTTCTCTTTGTTTGGCTAGTTTATACATATATTTTTCACCTTCCTTAGTATCTAACATGTTATAAAGATCACTAAAAGCAGAATTTTTAGCGTCACAGATTATTCTTTTACACTCCCTGTGAGCCGTTTTATATTTTTCCCAGTTCTCTACGCTTTTACATTTAAACCAATTTTTATAGCACAACTTCTTATATTTTATCTTTTCATGCACATTATTATTCCACCACCAACTATTTTTATTTATAGAAACTTTTTCTTTTGATTCTCCAAGTACATCTTTAGCCACTTGTTTAATAGTATTAGTTAATTTTTCCCACATAACATTCGCGTCTTCATGAACATCCCAAATATTTAAATCTTGAATTTTACTCATAAAAATAATTTTATTTGTGTCTTTTAGGTGCCCCCATCTTATTCTACGATGTTGAATCCTAGTATTCTTTATTTTACAACTCTTCATCTTAAAATCTAGAACTAATAATCGATGTTGGGTACTTAATTGCTCACTTGGAATAACCTTACAATCCTTACAATCTCGACTATCTCTTCTTCTCATAAGAAAATAATCAATTTGTGTTTTATTAGATCTATTCTTATAAGTAATAAGATGCTCATCTCTTTTCTTGAATAAAGTATTAGTAATAATCATATCATACGCTAAAGCAAAATCTAAAATGGCTCTACCTTCTTCATTAATCGCTCCATAACCGTAACCACCATGAATATTTCTGAAATCTTCTACCACTCTACCGACATGTCCATTTAAATCTCCTTCAATAAAAATTTTTTCTTCGAGGGTATCAAGTGTATTAAGTCTTCTAGATCATTCCGAATTTATCTTTAGAGCCTATATCTAAACCAACTTGAGGAGCATAAGCACTTATAATATTAAAAATCTTAGTATCGATAATAATCTTAAGTGTTATAATTCTATCTCGAACTCTATTAATTTTGACAACATTATCTTTCAAACTCTTATCTATAATTACACCTACACCATTTCTAGTACGACTCTTACCGGAATACCATAGTTTAAAACCTAAGTTATCGATCTCCTTAGCTTTTTCTCCAACCCATTTAGTTTCTTGAATACATAGGATATTTATCTTTCTATGGATCATAATATCAACCAATTCCATTAGTTTACCATTGAGAGTACCTATATTCCGGGATCCTATCCTAATACTTAGTATCATGGACTAACTTCTTTACCGACATCCGTCCGTAATGTGGGAACCCTTGCTTATTTGACACTACACCCGGGCGCCGGTGTAGCGGCCCTTGCACACTTTCCACTGTATTCAAGCCATACAGCGCGTCGCTTCCAGGGGACGCCCTAGCACTTACACAATGATCAAAAGGATTCTTGTCATGATTTTTTTTTCCGATAAGTTTTACGCTGGCTGTCGACTACCTAACGCAACCCTCCACTTTTCACATCCGGGCTTGGGACCGGCAACAGCAGTGTTAAGGGGTGCAACACGAGGACTTCCCAGGAGGTCACCCATCCTAATACTACTCTCGCCCAAGCATGCTTAACTGCGGAGTTCTGATGGGATCCGGTGCACTGGTGCATGAGGACTTCTCTTAAATTATAATTAAATTCTTTAATCGCCCAATACGCTTTGTGCTCTAATTTAACTGGTAAGTGGCAAGTTTTTTCATATATAAGTCTGTAAGGAGTCATTCCAATCGGAGTTTTATAAGCAGTCCTGTATTCCCATAATGCAGTATCTAGTCTTGTAGACCAATCTAATCGATTAGGGTTTACAGTTTTTTTCTAAAATTTGTTTAATTTCTCGATTAGAAACTTCAACTAATCCACTGGTTTGTGGATGAAAAGCAGTTAAAATTTTATGAATTATGTTGAATTTTTCTACTAATTTGTGAATATATTTGTTCCTAAAATGGGATCCTCCGTCAATGATAATCACTCTCAACATTCCGTATCTTGTAAAAATATTTTTCATCAAAAATTTTGAAACACTCTTAGCATCACATCGAGGTAAGACTTGTGCTTCAATCCATTTAGAAACATAATCAACAACAACTAATATATATGAGTTTCCAAATGATGGTATAAATGGTCCCATAAAATCTAATCCCCAAACATCAAAAATTTCAACTTCCAATATAAAATTTAGAGGCATTTCAGTTCTTCTAGATATATTATTTACTCGTTGGCATTTATCGCAAGTTTTGATATATCTATAAACATCTCTAAAAAGAGTAGACCAATAAAATTTAGATTACAAAATTTTGTAAGCAATTTTATTCCTTCCAAAATGTCCTCCAAATTCAGAATCGTGACATTTTTGAATGATTTGTTCAGTTTCTTCATAAGGTACACATCTTCTAATTATTAAATCCTTACATTGCTTATATAAATTTGGCTCATCCCAAAAATAACTTTTAGCATCATGGATGAATTTTTTCTGTTGTTGTAAAGTTAGCATGAGTGGTAAAATATCACTTACAATATAATTTACTATATCAGCATATCAAGATATTTTCCATTCATTTATATTATAAAGTTGTTCGTCATGAAAATGGTCTGAAATTTCATTATCAATGTCAGATAATTCATTATATTCGAGTCTTGATAAATGATCTGCAATTTGATTATCAATTCCATTTTTATTAATGATTTCAAAATCAAATTCTTGCATTAATAATATTCATCTGATTAATCTTGGTTTGGTATCCTTCTTTTGCATTAAATATTAATAGCAGAGTGATGAGTATGCACAATACATTTAGTTCCAATTAGGTAATATCTAAATTTCTTAAAAGCATAAACAATTGCTAATAATTCTCTTTCCGTAACTGTGTAGTTAATTTCAACATTATTGAGAGTTTTACTAGCATAATATATGACTTTAAAAATTTTATCATATCTTTGTCCAAGAACTGCTCCTATAGCATAATCACTAGCATCACACATAAGTTCAAATGGTTTCTCCCAATTAGGGGAAACTATTATAGGTGCTGTGATTAATTTATCTTTTATTAATTCAAAAGTATTTAAGCATTCTGTTGTGAATTCAAATTTTTTGTCCTTTTCTAAAAGTTGGCATAGAGTTTTAGTAATTTTTGAAAAATCTTTTATGTAGCGTCTATAAAAACTGGCATATCCAAGAAAACTTCTTACCCCTCTCACTGTAGTAGAAGGTGGTAATTTAGCTATAACTTAAATTTTTGCAGGATCTACTTCCATGCCATTTTCCGAAATTTTATGCCCTAATACAATTCCTCCTGCAACCATAAATTGACATTTCTCCTAATTTAGAACTAAGTTAGTTTTCTCGCATACTTCTAAGACTTTTTCTAGATGACTCAAGCATACGTCAAATGATGTTCCATTAGTTTTCTCGCATACTTCTAAGACTTTTTCTAGATGACTCAAGCATACGTCAAATGATGCTCCAAATATAGATAAATCATCCATAAATACTTCCATTCCATCATCAATTAATTTGCTAAAAATGGACATCATACATCTCTGGAATGTTGCAGGTGTATTACATAATCCAAAAGACATTCTTTGAAAAGTGCATGTTCCATAGGGACTGGTAAATGTAGTTTTTTCTTGATCCTCAGGAGCAATAGGAATTTGATGATAACCGGTATATCCATCTAAAAAACAAAAATATTTATGTCTTGCTTAGTCATCCAACATTTAGTCTAGAAATGGTAAAGGGAAGTGATCTTTCCCGGTGGTTGCATTTAATTTTCTATAGTCAATACATATACGTCATCCAGTAACTTGTCTTATAGGTATTAAATCATTATTTTCATTAGCTTTAACAGTCACCCCTCCTTTCTTAGGAACATAGTGAATTGGGCTTACCCAAGTATTGTCAGAAATAGGATATGTAATACCATTATCTAACCATTTTAATATTTATTTCTTGACTATCTCTTTCATAATCGGGTTTAATCTCCTTTGGGGATCAACTCTTGGTTTGTGTTCGGTATCTAAAATAATTCTGTCCATACAGATTGAAGGACTAATTCCTTTAATATCTCTGCTAAAGTCCAGCCAAAAGTTTTCTTATATTTTTTTAATGTGTCCAAAAGTTTTTGCTCTTGTGATTCATTTAATTCTGCTGATATAATAACTGGTAAAGTTGAAGAGTTACCTAAATAAGCATACTTCAAATGGGTAGGTAAGATTTTTAATTCAAGTTCAAGAGGTTTAATAATTGACGGAACTATATTATTTTCAGCATTTTCTGTATTATCCAACAATTCAAATCTTTCTTGTATATATTCTAATTCTTCATTGCTCATTTCTTTAATTAAGTCAGTATCTTATATTTCGAGTTTTTCTTCAAAGTATTCTTTAAAATGTTCATTTTGTAGATGTTCAATAATTTCCATTCGAAAACATTCATCTTCTTTTTCTATAGCAGGATATTTAATTGATTTTGCAATGTTGAAGGTAGCTTTTTGATTGTTTACTCTCATAGTTAATTCTCCTTTTTGAACATCAATCATAGCTTTCCAGTAGCTAAGAAGGGTCTTCCTAATATTATTGGTATTTCTTTATCTTCCTCCATATCTAAAACAATAAAGTCTACTTGGGAAGATAAATTTATCCACTTTTACTAACACATCTTCGATAACTCCCTTAGGATAAGTAACGAACGATCAGCTAGCGAAGAGTTACTGAAGTAGGTGAGACTTCTCCTAATCCTAATCTTTTAAAGATTGATAGAGGCATTAGATTTATGCTGGCTCCTAAATCACATAATGCTTTTCCAAAAAAAATTTCTCCAATAGCGCAAGGTATAGTGAAACTACCATGATCTTTTAATTTTTCAGAAAGCTTTTTCTGAATAATTTTACTACACTCTTTGCTAAGTGCAACAGTTTCATTATCTGTGAATTTTCTTTTTTTATTTAAAATATCCTTCATAAATTTCACGTAATTGGGCATTTATTCCAATGCTTCTATAAAAGGAATGTTTACCGTTAATTTTTTCAAAATCTCAAGTAATTTAGAAAATTGCTTATCTTTCTTATGTTGACTTAGTCGTTGAGGAAATGGTGGTGGTGCTTTTTCTACAGAAATTTTCATAGGTATCAATGAATCTTCTAGATTTTGATCTTTCTGATCCTTTTCTTTTTCGATCTCCACCTCCTCATTCTGACTTTCCGTTTCCTTCTGTATTCTTGTTTCTAATTCTTTTCCACTTTGTAACTGTATCGCTTTAATTTATTCTTTTCCTTGATCTTTAGGATTTATTTCCACATTACTCAGAAAAGTTCGAGGGCTTCTATTATTAAGTGCATTAGCGATATGTCCAAGTTGAGTTTCAATATTTTTAATTATTGTTCCTTGAGTTTGTAATTGGTTTCCTTGATTTTTTAACTGACTACCTTAATTTTGTAAATTTTGACCCATATTTAATATTAATTCTTCCATAGATAACTTCTTATCCTTATATTGAGAGTTATTATTAAATCCAGGTGGATAAGAAGATTTAAAATTAGAATTTTCTTGGTTAGAATGATTTCCTACTGGGTTTACTGAATTGTTCATCCATTGCTGATTAGCAGAATTGTTATTCCAATTAAAATTTGGATGATTTTTCCACCCAGGGTTATAATAATTTGCATAAGGATTATTGGGTCTATTGTTAACAACATGTTGACCTCACTTTTTGTGAGAATCACTCACCAAACACCTTGAGAAAGGAAGCCTACCGACATTTACCTCCTAAAAATAATAAACTCTAAGACCTAGGGTAAAACCTTAACAAAATCTTCTTGACCACAAAATTGACCTTAAAGATAAATGTTGACATGATCAAATTGTCATTGATCAAAATCAACAAAATTTTAATTCAAAAGTCACCACATTGACCTTTGAATTAGTCTAAACCTAAATTGGTTCAACATGACCAATTTAGACATCAACCTGACAAAATCACAAATATTGTGATCAAATCGACCATGACAAGGTTGAAAAAGTCACATTAGATATCTTGAAACAAAAATTGACCAATTTAGGTTAACTTGGGTCAACCTAGGTCAACATTGGTTAACCATGGTCAAAACACACAAATTTGAACAAAAAAAATGATAAAAATGAAATAAAAATGAAAAAATTAATCAAATAATTAATTTCAAAATTATTTTTGATTAATTAATTGACCAATAATTTAATTTTTAATATTTTAATTAATGACATAATTAATTAAAATAAAAAAATTAAATTAAAAGCCATGAAAATGATAAAATGCATAATTTTGATTAAAAATAATGGAATTAATCAAATAATTAATTACAAAATTATTTTTGATTAGTTAATTGATTCATAATTTAATTTTTATATTTTAATTAATGACATAATTAATTAAAATAAAAATTAAATTAAAAAGACATAAAATAAGACAAAATTCCATTTTCTAATCAAAATGACATGAAATTAATTAAATAATTAATTCTAAAAATTTTGTGAATTAATAATTTAATTAATAAAATTTCAAACTTTTTATGAATTAATTAAAATGAAATTAAATTAAAAAGGTGAGGGGGAGTAAAATGACATTTAACCCTTTAAAATCAATTATGACATAATAATTGATTTTTCAAAAATTTTAAACCCTCTTATGACATCATGATGAGCCCATATAGGTTTCACATGAACTATAAGACTCATTAAGGATGAATTAACTCATAAAAAGACTCATGATGATAATTCACATGAATGAAGAATTTTTACCTTAACCATGGTTAAAGTAAAAAATGACAATTTCATCATTAAGAGGAGATGAGGTGTCACTCCCTCATGCAACCTCAAGAGAACTTATGGTCACTCATTCATCACCTTACCTCTTAACCAATAGGAGAGAGCATAAATTTGCATCATCCTCACATTATAAGGTGACATCATAAATCAAATTTTGAAAATTTAAGGGAAATAAGGAGCATGTGTCATCCCCTCATGAAAATTTAAATGAGGTGGAGAAATATGAAGGCCTTAACTTCCTTGAATCATCACTAAACTTCCCTCTAGCCAATAGGGAGGAGACAAAATAATAACATAGAATTTAGGGCTCATTATAACCATTTGAAGGCAATCATTACCATGACATGGGAATGAGAAAAATCAAGCTTATGTGGCCTTCTCCCTTTGATCATTCGAAGGTGATGAAAGATTTACATGGGGGAAGCTGATCCAAAGAAAAATGAACCAGCTCCAATCACCTCCCAAGCTCCCCAATGGGTGAGGCCATGGGAAAATCCAAGCCAACCACCATCTCCTTCACCATGGTTAAGTAGGCTAGTTAAGCATGGAATTGCTCAATCTATCATTTTCATAGCTGAAACCCTACTCCTAGGCATCAATAGGAGAGTTGGAAACTCCTCCAAATCATCCTAAAGCTCAACCAAGCCTTCCTATAGCCATTGATGGCTATAAATAGAGCAAAACCTGAGAGGAAAAGAAGGAGAGAAAGAGTGATCCATAGCTACCAAATTACTGTCCAAATCCTCTAGATCCCAACATAAAAAAACCTTGCTAAGAACCTTAGCAATCCATCCCAACCGAAATCAAGCCCTCAGCTAGCCCCTAGGCTCCACAAAATCAGCCCAAACAAGGCTACCCGAGCCTTAAGCCAAGAAAGGGAGAGGAATTTACAAAATTCCATAGAGTGCTCCAATCCAAAAATTTCCTACATGAAATTTGTTTCTTAGGATTAGAGCAATCGAATCCAACCAAATTTGAGCCATAGAACTGACCCCATCGAGTCAATTTAGCCCTACACCAAGCCAAGCTGCTTTTCTTTTACATTCATGCCACCTTCTATTGGATCTTCAACTTGGACTCAATTTAAACACAAATTGAGTTGAGATCAACCTTAAGGAGGCTCAGGTGAAGCATATCACGCATTCAATTCGACTCCAAATGGATTAAGGCAAAGGTATGGATGCAATTATCAAAATTATTGCGTTTAATACATATTCCGAAATCTGTACTATTTGACCTCTCAAAATCCATTCATCACCGTATGGATGGGTGGCTCTCGTCGAGACGATCATTTAAAAAAAATCACTCAATTCCTTTAAGAATCGAGTGAGATATTGATCTTTGAAAATCGATGGCATATATGAAGAGAGAGGGTAATTCTGGATAATTCTGGAATTTAATTCCAGATTATCCTTAAAAACTTCAAAATTGCATAACTTTGTGTAGAAAAATCACAAAAATAAAATAAAAATACCTCTGGAAAGAGGAGAAAGAGGAGAATAATATCAAAGTAAAATTTTGAATTTTTGAATTATATTTTATTTTTAATTAATTAATTACTCTCTGGAGTAATTTAATTATTAAAAATTAATTATAATTCCAAAAATTATGAAATTTTCACAGAATTATCCTTACGTTATGACACATATCTCCTAATTTTTCTAAGGATAGAAAAGTTCTTTAGGATATTTTTCTTTAATTTCTAAGCTACTTTGTAATTATTTATAAAAATAATTATAAAAATTAGAAATTAAGGAAAATAAATTTGAAAATGGCTAGAAATTTTAGGGTGACACATGAAGACTCTAAATACAATGATTTTTAAGCCATTAAGCAATTTTAAATGACATTTCAAAATTTAGGATTTAAAATTTCATTATTAATTAATAAATTTAAAATCCTAAAAATCATTCTTTCACCCTACTTAGCCCATTCCACAATGGGTTGAGTCAAAATTAAGACTAACTCCAAATAGACTTAAAGCAAGTCTAATGACATCAGAATAGACTTAAATCAAAGTTTAATTAAACTTAAAAGACATAATTAAGTTTAATTAATTCTTATTAAACCTTAAAGACATTAGGTTTAATATAAAATCAATTTTGTTTTAATTAAACTTAAAAAACATAATCAAGTTTAATAAATTCTTATTAAACCTTAAAGACATTAGGTTTAATATTAAATCAAAGTTTAATTAAACTTAAAAAGACATAATTAAGTTTAATTTATTCTTATTAAACCTTAAAGACATTAGGTTTAATATAAAATCAAAGTTTAATTAAACTTAAAAGACATAATTAAGTTTAATTAATCATAATTAAACCTTAAAAGACATTAGGTTTAATAAAAAAACATTAATTAGGTTTAAAAACATCCTTAAACTTAATTAATTATAATTAAACCTTAAAGACATTAGGTTTAATAATAAACAAACCCTAATTAGGTTTAATCCACATTAAACCTAGTTAATCAACTTAAACCTTACTTACATTAGGTTTAAGTAACCCTTAAACCCTAATTAGGTTAATCAAGTTAAACCTTACTTACATTAGGTTTAAGTAACCCTTAAACCCTAATTAGGTTTAACCCACATTGAACCTAGTTAATCAACTTAAACCTTACTTACATTAGGTTTAAGTAACCCATAAATCCTAATTAGGTTTAACCCACATTAAACCTAGTTAATCAACTTAAACCTTACTTACATTAGGTTTAAGTAACCCTTAAACCCTAATTAGGTTTAACCCCTATTAAACCTAATTAATAAACTTAAACCTTACTTACATTAGGATTAAGTAACCTCTAAACCCTAATTAGGTCTAACCCATTAGACCTAATTAAACCATTAAGTCTTAACTAAATTAGACTTAATTAAACCTAAACCCTAATTAGGTCTAACCCATTAGACCTAATTAAATCATTAAGTCTTAACTAAACTAGACTTAATGAAACCTAAACCCTAATTAGGTCTAACCCATTAGACCTAATTAAACCATTAAGTCTTAACTAAATTAGACTTAATCAAACATAATCCATAATTAAGTCTAACCCAATTTGACTTAATTAATCTTTAAGCCTTACTTATATTAGGCTTAAATAATTCTTAACCATAATTAAGTCTAACCCAATTAGACTTAATTAATCTTTAAGTCTTACGTACACAAGGCCTAAATTAACCATAAACCATAATTAAGTCTAACCCAATTAGACCTAATTAATCCTTAAGCCTTACTCATATTAGGCTTAAGTAATCTTTAAACCATAATTAAATCTAATCCAATTAGACTTAATTAATCCTTAAAGCCTTATTTACATTAGGCTTAAATAACTCTTAAACCATAATTAAGTCTAACCCAATTAGACTTAATTAATCCTTAAGCCTTAATTACATTAGGCTTAAATAATTATTAAACCATAATTAAGTCTAATCTAATTAGACTTAATTAATCCTTAAGTCTTACTTACATTATGTTTAAATTACTCTTAAACCATAATTAAGTCTAACCCAATTAGACTTAATTAATCCTTAAGCCTTACTTACATTAGGCTTAAGTAACCTTTAAACCCTAATTAAGTCTAACCTAACTAGACTTAATTAATCCTTAAGCTTTACTTACATTAGGCTTAAGTAATACTTAAATCCTAATTAGGTCTACCTAATTAGACTTAATTAATCTTTAATCCTTACTCACATTAGGCTTAAATAATCTTTAAACCTTAAATTAAGTCTAACCCTATTAGACTTAATTATCTCTTAAGTCTTACTTACATTAGACTTAAGTAGCTTATATACCCAAGTAAGCCTAACTCTAAAAAATATAACTTAAGTTCAACTCACATTGAACTTAAAACCTAACCTAATCCTAACCTAACTTGAGTCCAATCTAACTTAAACTCAAGTTAACCTAAACCTTAGGTTCAACCCACATTGAACCTAACCTAAACCTAACCTAACTTGAGTCCAATCCAATTTGAACTCAAGTTAACCTAAACCTTAGGTTCAACCCACATTGAACCTAACCTAAAACTAACCTAACTTGAGTCAATTCTAACTTGAACTCAAGTTAACCTAAACCTTAGGTTCAACCCACATTGAACCTAACTTAAACATAACCTAACTTGAGTCCAATCTAACTTGAACTCAAGTTAACCTAAACCTTAGGTTCAACCCACATTGAACCTAACCTAAACATAACCTAACTTGAGTCCAACCTAACTTGAACTCAAGTTAACCTAAACTTTAGGTTCAACCCACATTGAACCTAACTTAACCTAAAACCTTAGGTTTAACCCATATTGAACCTAACCTAAACCGAACTAAACTTGAGTTCAACCTAACTTATACTCAAATCAAATTTTAACTTAACCCACATTGAACTAAAGTCAACTTTAAGTCTAGGTTCAACCTAACTAGAACATAACTTAATCCAAGTCAAACCTTAACTTAAGTTCAACCCATATTGAACTTAAGTCGACCTTAAGTCTAGGTTCAACCTGACTTGAACCTAACTTAACCTAAACTCAAAACCTTAACTTAATTTCAGCTTAGGTCGACCTTAAGTCTAGGTTCAACCTGACTTGAACCTAACATAACCTAAACTCAAAACCTTAACTTAAGTTCAATCCATATTGAACTTAAGTCGACCTATAAGTCCAGAGTTCAACCCGACTTGAACCTAACTTAACCTAAACTCAAAACCTTAACTTAAGTTCGATCCATATTGAACTTAAGTCGACCTTAAGTCTAGGTTCGACCGACTTGAACCTAACTTAACCTAAACTCAAAGCTTAACTTAAGTTCAACCCATATTGAACTTAAGTCGACCTTAAGTCTAGGTTCAACTTGAATTAAACCTAACTTAACCTAAACTCAAAATTTAACTTAATTCTAACCCATATTAGACTTAAGTCAAACCAAACTTAGGTTCAACCTGACATGAATCTAACTCAAACCTAACTTAAGTCTAACCCACATTAGACTTAAGTCAAACCACACTTAAGTTCAAACCTAACTCAAACCTAACTTAAGTCTAACCTACAGTAGACTTAAGTTAAACTACACTTAGGTTCAAACCTAACTCAAACCTAACTTAAGTCTAACCCAGATTAGACTTAAGTTAAATCATACTTAAGATTCAACCTGACATGAACTTAAGTCTAACCCAAATCCTACATAAACCTTAATTAAGTCTATTACATTTGACTTAATTCAAGCATTAAACCTTAATCAACTAAGGTTTAAATAAACACAAACCATGATTAAGTCTATTTCATTAAGACTTAATATCTAAACAAATCTCGGTTAAATCAAATAAGACTTGATTAAAACTTAAGCCTTACCTAAAAAGGACTTAGATGGTCTGAAATTCTAATTAAGTCTAATTTATTAGATTTAATCAACCTTTAAGTCCTATTTAAACAAGGCTTAAAACTTAATTAGGTCTATTCTGATTAAACCAAACCTTTTAACGTAAGTTCAAACAGACATGAACTCAAGTTAATTAGATTCAATCAACATGAAATTTAACTCAGGTTCAACCAGACATGAACCCAAGTTAATTCAATCAATGTTGAATCTCTTTCAACCTTTTAACTTAAGTTCAGACAGACATGAACTCAAGTTAATCTAAACCAAACCTTTTAACTTCAGTTCAAACAGACATGAACTCAAGTTAATTAGATTCAATCAACATGGAATTTAACTCAGGTTCAACCAGACACGAACCCAAGTTAATTCAATCAATATTGAATCTCTTTCAACCTTTTAACTTAAGTTCAGACAAACATGAACTCAAGTTAATCTAAACCAAACCTTTTAACTTAAGTTCAAACAGACATGAACTCAAATTAATTAGATTCAATCAACATGGAATTTAACTCAGGTTCAACCAGACATGAACCCAAGTTAATTCAATTAATATTGAATCTCTTTCAACCTTTTAACTTAAGTTCAGACAGCCATGAACTCAAGTTAATCTAAACCAAACCTTTTAACTTAAGTTCAAACAGACATGAACTCAAGTTAATTAGATTCAATCAACATTGAATTTAACTCAGGTTCGACCAGACATGAACCCAAGTTAATTCAATCAATATTGAATCTCTTTCAACCTTTTAACTTAAGTTCAGACAGACATTAACTCAAGTTAATCTAAACCAAACCTTTTAACTTAAGTTCAGATAGACATGAACTCAGATTAATTAGATTCATCCAACATTGAATTTAACTTAGGTTCAACCAGACATGAACCCAAGTTAATCCAATCAATATTGAATCTAACTTTCAACCTTTTAACTTAAGTTCAGACAGACATGAACTCAAGTTAATCTAAACCAAACCTTTTAACTTAAGTTCAGACAGACATGAACTCAAGATTTAAGTTTAAACTTAAGTCAAGACATAAATTTGACATTTCAAAATAAAATCAACATAATCGACATAAATTCGACATTTCAAATGAATATCGACATAACTGACATAAATTCGACATTTAAAACTTAAATCGACATAACCGACTTAAATTCGACATTTCAAACCAAGATCGACATAACCGACATAAATTCGACATTTCAAACCAAAATCGACATAACCGACATAAATCTGACATTTCAAACCAAATTAAACAATCACCGACATTAAATGACATTAATCAACATTTCAAATCAAATTCAACATTAAATAACATTTCAAACCAAATTCAAAAAACACCGACATTAAATGACATTAACCGACATTTCGAACTAAACTCAATAGAACTCAACATAAATCGACATGATCGAACTTAACACGACATGAACTGACATGGATCTTAAGTTTGACCTGTATCGAATTTAACTTAACATATGACATCATAATTCTTAACTTTCGACCCACGTTGAACTTAACTCGACATAAAATTAAACATAAATTGACATAAAATCCAAAATCAAATCCAAATCGATATAAAATCCAAAATCCAACCCAAATCAATATTCAAGACAAATCAAAATTTAAACGTAAATCGACATCTCAACCACTTTTGGACATCAGACAACTCTGGATCAACAGGCACTTTGACCAGGTAATCTAAATATCTTGATATGACATTATTTCTAACTTTTTTTTCCTTGCAGGATGAAGACATGAAGTTTTGTTTAGATTTTCTTTGCATGTTATAGGGTGTGCTAACTCTGTTTTGCAGGACGTTGACGATGGAACATTGATGACAAAACCAGGACTTTTAGGACAGCCACAAAACTTAAACTTTCTACAAACAACAAAACAAAAAAAATGACATGACAACAAAGATAACTGAACTTTTAGGTTAGCCATGAAATCTAAAATAAAACGACAAAATCATTAACATTGGCATCAACATGACATCAACATACAACGACATTTCTATACCACAACAAAATGATGACATGACACTAAACCAAAACAAATACATAACAAAATGACATGAAAAAAAACTAAATTTTAGAACAAAAGGGAATCATAAACAAAATAACAAAAAATAAATAAGTATTGATATCTTCTTGACATCATTGAAGGTATCTCATGACATAATAACGACATAGGAAATAAAATATCTCATGACAAATCGAGATATTAATCACGACATCTTATGAAATTGTGACATCACATTAAGACATGACATAAAATGACATGATATAATGACATGACAAAATGACATGACAAAACCAAAATTTAAAACAAAATGGAATCATAAACAAAATAACAAAAATAAATAAGTAATGATATCTTCTTGACATCATTGAAGGTATCTCATGACATAATAACGACATAGGAGATAAAATATCTCACGACAAATCGAGATATTAATCACGATATCTTATGAAATTACGACATCACATAAAATAACATGACATTATGATTCACATTAAGACATAACATAAAATGACAAGAAATTACGACATCAAATTATGACATAACACGACATACAAACTACGACATCCCGACATGACATATGACATGATATACAAAATGACAAAAATCACATTACAAAACAAAACACACTGCCACGACGACACTTACATTTTTTTAAGATAAATGTTAACCTTAATCGGGAGTTTTCCTAGGCAATATTAATTGCTCAGGATGTAATTAACTATAGGAGCTTGCTTCTATAGGAGATTAAAGAACTCTGGATAGGTATTTCACCTATAAGATCTCTCTAGTTACCTAAGATCTTCATGTGATTTTCTTATACAAAAACTTCGATAATCACACAATCGAAGGTTTATTCTATGAGATTATCATTCGATCTCTTTTTCTCTCAATCTCTATCATGATTAATCCTTCTTCAATTTCTCCAAAGACTTCTGACAAAAAGTCTAAGTAGAATAAGAATTAGGGTGATGGATAGAGAAAGAGAGTGGCGACTCCTTGACATTGACATGATACGGGAATTGATGGCGACGACATGCGAGCCATATATATTTTCATCGCCATCACAGCATTTATAGTTTCATATGAAGATTGAGCATCTATAAGTTGTCCAGATAAATTTTCTTCTGTTATATTAGGAGAATAATTCATTCCGTAATGATCTAATTTCTTAGACATAGCAACAATTTGAGAAGCTAACATAGATATTGCATCAGAATCATGTATACTGGCTATTTTTTTAGGATTTAACCTTTCAGAAGGCCATTGAAAATTATTAGTAGTCATTTCTTCAATTAATGAATAAGCTTCATCAAAAGGTTTTGACATTAATGAACCTCCAGCAGCAACATCAATGATTGATCTAAGTGATCCTACTAAACCATTATAAAAAGTTTGTATAATTAACCAATCTGGTAATGCATGGTGGGGGCATTTCCTAAGAAGATCTTTAAATCTCTCCCAATCTTCATATATTGATTCTCCGTCAAACTGACTAAAAGAAGTTATATCATTTCTAAGTTTTGCAGTTTTGAGAGAGGAAAATATTTGGATAGAAATTTTTGTGATAATTCTCCCCAAGTTTTAATTGATCCAGGTGCTAATGAATTTAACCACATCTTAGCCTTATCCCTTAAAGAAAAATGAAATAGCCTATGTCTAACGGCGTTATTAGATACTCCGTCATATCTAAAAGTAGCACATAACACTAAAAAACTCGCAAGATGTAAATTAGGAACTTTATTTGGTCAACCACTAGATTGATTATTCTGTACCATTGGATAATTGCAGGTTTAAGCTCAAATGAGTTAGCCACTACATCAGGGTTTTGAATAGTTAAGTGAATTTCATCTAATGTAGGGTTAGCGTAATCTTTCAAAGGTCTTGGTTGGTTTATATTTTCAATTTCTGGATTATTTGTCATTTGATTTAATTTTATGATTTCTCTTTTATGTTTTCTAATTCTTTTAATAGTGTGCTCTAATTCTGAATCGTAAGGTATTAAGCTTTCGGTTCCAAATTTACGCATACACAACTAACAATAATAATAATATAGTTCGTTACTCTAGTAATTATAATTATATATTTATATATTTTTTTAATTGAATAATTACTTTACTTCCCCAGCAACGGCGCTAAAAACTTGACCTCCGGCTGCAAATATAAGAATTCAGCCTCGGGGGAGAGTAGGGTAATAATTAGAAGAATGTATATAATTATTAAGCTTAATAAGTTGTAAATGTTTTTCAAAGTAAAATAACGATTGTACTCCCTCCCTTTAATCAACGCAAGTATACGTATCGCTCGAGTAATAAAGGGCTCTATTGGAGTCCTAGATATCGATCCCACGAGGAAGTTAGAGATTTAAAGACTAATTTTTAGTTACGATAGATTACTAATCTATTTTAGTATAATATACGAAAATTGAAGAACACTTTAACTTAAAACTAATACTTAAAAGACAAGATTATATAAGTCGATTTAGAAAAGTATCTTTCTCCTCATTAAGAGGATTAGGTGAATAAATAATTAAATGAGTTTAGAATTATATTGTGCGAATAGGAGCATTCCTATTCTTTACCCTTTAGTCTAGTGTGCAAAGAACATTGACTAATCCTATGTTTGGTTACTCGAATGCGTGGCTGAAGCTGGAGGATACTTGTCGCCACTTCGAGCTCCCACGTTCCCCTCGCCTGAGGGATAACATCTACACTTCAGCTCCCAAACAATAAGACCGAATTGAAGATTTTAGTCTGTCACACTAAAATATTTAATTCTTCGCCCGATAATTAATATTTTCCTATTTATTTGCACCCTCCTTCCAAGACTTTTGAATTCCCTGAATCTTGGATGTAATATTTATTATAGTTGATAATTCAACAAATGTTAACAATTCAATTGACCAAATTGAAAGTAAATTACAATTTAAGTAAAAGATTATCACAATCTCTATTTAATATTATTAGACACAACTCATTTTAATTCTTCATTTCACAAAATCTCAACAAGGAGGAAAACAAAGAAAACTACTCAGAACACATGGGAATAATAACACAGATTTTGGATTTCATTTAAAGTTATAAAACAATAAACAAATATACTTATCTCAATTCTTCTCCCCAAGCAGATTCCTCAAGTTCATTTGACTCTTCCTTCTTGTACAACACACTTAGAACTCACAAAGACACTAAAAAATAACTCTTACTACAAAAGAAACACTAATTTGACACTAACTGACACACACTAATACATAAAATCGTCTATATTTATAGAAGGAGTCAAATTTCTAAAGGTTGCTTAAGCACCTTTTTAAAACGCTTCCAGATTCATCGTATTTGGCTTGAATCAACTGTCTCACCGTCGGCGGGCTCGATCTCGCCATCGGCGGGCTTTAGAAGCAAGGCTAACCGTTCAGGCTCGCAGTCGGCGGGCTCGATCTCGCCGTCGGTGGGCTCTATTATAATACATTAAAAAATTTCAGGAAAATCTCGCCGTCGGCGCTTAAATGGCGCCGTCGGCGGGACAGTTTAATTTTCATCATTTTTAGTCCTTTTTGTTCTAGATTCGCGCCTTTTTGCTCTTTTTGCTTTCAGCACCTATAAATCTTCATTCCTGCAATAAAACACAGAAAATACCTTTCTTTAAAGTGTAATTTCATATGAAATTGGTATGAATTTCTCAATATATTTTCTTGTGGTCAGGAGCCATATCAAAATTTCTATAAAATTTGCAAATAAATCTCAATAAATTCCAAAATCACAATATAAAGACTCAAAAGTCAAATCTAACAAGTAAGAACATTTCACCATGGATTTTCTCAAAGTTTTTTTCAAAAATCCCAAATTTTCGGATCTCTCCAATGTAGGAGATTTACATGGTGAAAATAAAAATTTGTTAGTTTAAAGTAGAGCTCTTACCAATAAAGGGTGAGATCCAACCTTAAAAAACTTTTAAATTGGCTTAAATCCAAATGCAAGCAAGCTTATGAGTGTTGTTCAGCCTTGGCTGGAGGTTGAAGATGGCCAAATGAGGTCAAAGGCTCAAAATCGCGAGCTTAAAACATCCAGGATAAGTCTTGGGATTTGGGCGCCGTTGGTGGCCATTTTTGGCAATTTTGATCGTTTTAAAGTTACGACGACATCTGATTAGCCTTTTTAATCATCTATATTCATAATTAAGTGATGAATTAATACAAATATTACACAAACAACATAGAATATCACTTTTATATACAAAATCCACAATTACAAACTTACACATATCAATCTTTCTACTACATAAATAATCCAGCATTGCAATCAAACCACAACACTCTAACACTGAAAACATAACATAAATTCAAATCTAAAAAATAATAAGTCTAAAATCACACCATAAACAAGCCAAATCAAAATTAAACTCAAGCATATAAAGTCCAAATACTAAATAAAGTAGATAAAATACAGAATCACTACTTCTCATCAATGTATCTTCTCTGATATCTCCCATGAATTGGAGATGCACAAACAAATTGTAGAAGGGTCGATAAAAAAATTCATCACTCAAATCCTTCTCAATCTAAGCCTTTTTCTTCATCAATCATATCAATCCTTTTTCCATATGTCCAGTATGATCGAACTGTTCCTTGATCCTACAATCTAGGTGATCAAATAATTCAGATATATTTGCATCCATTAGATTTCATACCTCTTTCTCAAGTTTCTTGATCTTCCTCAAAATCAACAGTTCATTTTTAGGAAAAAGAGGCTGAACTGGTAGTAAACTCTTAGATGGTTGGTCTACAGTTATGCTCAGATCATTTTCATTCCCAGTTGCTAGACAATCATAAATATTAGTTGGGTCCATGGGCTTCCAAGGGAGAAATACTTTTTCCCAACTTTCATATGGTACTTGTGACTGACTGCAGAGAAGAAATAAAGTGGAAGGAGGTCCCAAACTGTTGTTTAATTGATGCACATTCAAACCCAAAACAGATTTCATAACTATGATACCAATGTCAATAGGACTTCCAATTTGAATGCAATAGTTCAATATTGCACTTTCCTTCGTCGCTTTACTAATTCTCATGGTCAGGAGTAATTTTGAAGATATAAAGAAATGTCATTGCTTCGACACAGGATTAAACAAAGTAATAAAGAATTGAAATACCCGTCGTCTCTTATCTCCCAATCTTTGCCTTCATCCATCAAATATCAATAGATTTCATTTATATTGGCTCTTGCAGGGACAAAATTGGTATAATGACAGATTGACACATTATCTATCATATAAAGTTCATTAATCTTGAAAGTAGTGAATGACATCCACCTACCTTTCATATAGACGACTCCTTGGTTGATTCCATAAAGATTTGAATAAAATTCCTTAACCACTGGAATGACTACGACGGAAATAGTATAACAAAACACTTCCCATCGCCTCTGCATAATAATTTCTTCTAATCGAGTGCTAGGAACATTCATACCTCGATTGACAAACCCTCTTTCCTTAATAAGCCTCCTCTTTATAAGGACTTTGTCGCAAAGTCGCTGCACCTCGAAACTGATGAAATTCCTCCAGTTGAAAACTCTAAATCTTGGAGATAAGTTGGAAGCTAGGGAATGTAAATTTTGGAATTACCCTTTCATTTTTTTGGAGTTAATGCATTTTAAAATGAGTTTGGGGAGTTATAAAGGTGAAACTCCCACTCAAAACCGCCAAATTCCGCCAGTTAAAACTCTAAAAATTACTTCTCAGCTATCAGCGCCGTTGGCGCTGGATAGGGCGCCGTCGGCACCCAAGCTCCAAATTTTTAAATTTGCTCTTTGGAAAATCTTGACGTCGGTGCCCATTCTAGTGTCGACGATGCCAGAGCACAGTTTTGCTCCAACAACGTCCTCATCCAAATAAACTCTGAATCTTCAATACAATTCATTAATTAACAACATTTAGGATATTTTTGAGTGAGTAGGACTCAAATATACAGCTATCTAATAATAATATCAACTTCAACTAAATCAAAATAAACTAAACACATAGATAACTATGGGTTGCCTCCTATAAAGCGCTTGGTTTAACGTCATCAGCTCGATAAACATTAGTTTAATTCAGGAGGACTTATCATTAAAACCTCTTAAAAATTTAGTCGTGACCCTTCAAAATATGGTTTTAATCGATGCCCATTAACTTTAAATGTTCTTCCAGTTTTACGATATTTGATATCAATAGCTCCAAACTTGTAAAATTTTATAATAGTGAAAGATCCTATCCTCCTAGACTTTAGTTTTCCAGGAAATAATTTTGAACTTGTATTATATAACAAAACTTCTTGTCCAGATTCAAATCTCTTTCTTATAATCTTCCGATCATACCATATCTTCATTTTCTCCTTATAAATTCTATCATTATCATAATATTCATTTCTAATTTTTTACAATTCATTAATTTGTAATAATATTTTCTCACCAGTATCCTTTAAATTGAAATTGAACTCTTTAATCGCCCAATATGTTTTATATTCTAATTCAACTGATAAATGTAAAGTTTTTCTAAAAATTAGTCTATAAGGAGACATTCCTAAAGGAGTTTTATAAGCAGTTATATATGCCATAATGTAGTATCTAATCTAGTAGACCAATCTAATTTATGGGGATTTACAGATTTCTCCAAATTTGTTTAATTTTGCGCTTAAATACTTCAGCTAAACCACTTGTCTGAGAATGATAAGCAGCTGATATTCTATGTATACTATTATATTTCCTATTAATCTTTGAATCAGATTATTTATAAAATGAGATCCACCATCAATAATAATAACTCTTGGCACATATCTTGTAAAATATTATTCTTTATAAATTTTGATACACTATGAGCATCACATCAGGGTAAAGCTACGAATTCAATTCATTTCGATACATTATTCACTGCAATCAATATATATATATATATTCCTAAATGAAGGAATAAACGGTCCCATAAAATTTAATCCCCAAACATTAAAGATTTCAACTTCCAATGTAAAATTTAGGGGCATTTCATTTTTTCTAGAAATATTACATACTCGCTGACATCGATGACAAGTTTTAATATATTCATTAACATCCCTAAAAAGTGCATGCCAATAGAATTTATATTGTAAAATCTTATGTGTAGTTTTGTCAGTTCCAAAATGTCCCCCAAGGTCAGAATCATGACATCTCTGAATAATTAGTTCAATTTCTTCATAAGACACACATCTCCTAATAACTAGATCTTTGCATTGTTTATATAAATATGGGTCATCCCAAAAATAAAATTTGGCATCATACATAAATTTTTTCTGTTGTTGTTTTGGTAATTCAGGTGGTAAAATATCACTTACAGTATAGTTCACAATATTAGTATACCACGGTAAATTCCATTGCTTAATATTATAAAGTTATTCATCAGGAAAAGTTTATGTGATTTCATCTTCAAAATCAAATAACTCATGTTGTTCCAGCTGAGATAAATGCTCAACTATTTGATTATCAGATCATTTTCTATCCACTATAATGAAGTCAAATTCTTGCATTAGAAGTGCCCATCTGATCAATCTTAGTTTAAAATCATTCTTTTGCATTAAATACTTGATAGCATAATGGTTTATATGCACTATACAACTAGTCCCAATTAAGTACGACTTAAATTTTTCAAAAACATATACAATTGCTAATAACTCTCTTTAAGTAGTGGTAGAATTAATTTGAGCTTCATTAAGAGTTTTACTAGCAAAGTACATAACTTTAAAAATTTTATCATACATTTGTCCTAAAATAGCTTCAATTGCATAATTACTGGCATCACACATAAGTTCAAATGGTTTCTCCCAATCAGGTAAAATTATTATAGGGGCTATGATTAACTTTTCTTTAAATAATTCAAAGACATTTAAGCATTCTTCATTAAAATCAAATTTCTTATCTTTTTCTAAAAGTTGGCACAGAGGCTTAGTAATTTTTGAAAAATCTTTAATATAATGCATATAGAAGCCAACATGTCCTAAAAAACTTCTAACCCCACTTATCATAGTTAGAGGTGGTAGTTTCATGATGATTTGAATCATTGCAGGGTCTACTTTCATGCCATATTCAGAAATTTTATGGCCAAGCACAATCTCTCTTGCAACCATAAATTGTCATTTCTCCCAAATTTATAACAAATTTTTTTTTCACATAACTCCAAAACTTTTTCTAAATTATTTAAGCAAGTGTTAAATGAAATTAAAAATACAAAAAAAACATACATCATAACTTCTATTCCATTGACAATCATATTACTGAAAATTAACATTATACATCTTTGAATGTTTCAGGTGTGTTACATAATCCAAAGGGCATTCGTCTAAAAGTAAATGTTTTATAAGGACTAGTAAATTTGGTTTTTTCTTGATCCTCAGAAGCAATTAAAATTTGATGATTGCTGGTATATCCATCTAAAAAGAAAAAATATTTATGCCCATCAATCCTATCAAACATTTGGTCTAAGAAAGGTAAAGGAAAGTGATCTTTACTAGTGGTGGCATTTAATTTCCTATAATCAATACAGATTCCCCAACTAGTGACTTATCTCATGGTTATTAATTCATTTCTTTCATTTGTCTCAACAGTCACTCCTCCTTTTTTAGGAACACAATGGATTAGACTTACCCATGCACTATCTGAAATATGATATATAATTCCAGTATCCAACCATTTTAAAATTTCTTTCTTTACTACTTCCTTCATCAATGGATTTAGTCTCCTTTGCGGATCAGCTTTAGGTTTATATTGTTCATCCAATAAAATTTTATGCATACATATCGAAGGACTGATTCCTTTAATATCATATAAAGTCCAACCAAAAGCTTTTTTGTATCTTTTTAATGTTATAGTAATTTCTGCTCTTGTAAATCATTTAAACTTGAGGATACAATAACTAGTAATGTAGTTAATTCTCCTAAGAACACATACTTCAATGATTATGAAGTATTTTCATCTCAATTTCAGGAGGTTTATGATAGATGGGATTAGAATTTTATTATCATATTCTGTAATATCAAACATCTCAAATCTTTCCTCAACATAATCCAGTTCCTCATTATCCATCTCATCATATTTATCTTCCATATCATTTTCATCCTTACATTTCAAAATTTCTTGTTTCTTTTTTTTTTCAAACTTTTCCTTAAAATGCTTATTTTTAAGGTAGTCATAAATGTCCATTCGAAAGCATTTGATATATTGAATATCTCCTCTTGATTATTAACTCTCATAGTTAATTCTCCTTTTTGAACATCTAGCATCGCTCTTCCAGTTGCAAGGAATGGTCTTCCTAAAATGATAGGAATTTCTTTTTCTTCCTTCATATCTAAAACAATAAAATCCACAAGAAAGATAAATTAATCAACCTTTACCAAAACATAACTCCTTTAGGATAAGTAATAGAACGATCAGCTAACTGAAGGGTTACTGAAGTAGGGGAAATTTCTCATTTTCCCAATGACCCACTTCTTATATGTTTGCAAATTATGTTAATAACAACGACACCAAAAACTTGATCCCGCTTTAATATATATATTTGATTTTATGATGGAATGTTTAATGTGGATTCTACGCAAGTATACGTATAGTATCAAGTAATACGAGGCTCTAGTGGAGTCTCAGTTATCGATCCCACAGGGAAGTTTTTAACATAATTGTATCAGCTAAAATTTAAAGGAATTACTTACTAATATAGTAAACAAAAATTTAAAGTAACTAAAGCAACTAAAGTAAACTAATGCTTGAAATAAAGTTGATTTAAATAATTAGAAAAAGTATCCTTCTCCTTGTTTTTAGAAAATTAAGTGAATTATGAATCTAATTAGAATTTTTGAATTGTATTGTGACAAATAGGAGCATTCCTATTCTTTACCCTTTGGTCCAGGTGCAAAGAATATTGACTAATCCTATGTTTGATTACTGAATCTGTGGCTAGGCTGGGAGGATACTGACTGCCACTTAAGAGCTCCCACGTTCCCCTCACCTGAGGGCTAACATCTACACTTCAGCTCTCAAACAATAGGACCAAATTGAATATTTTAATCTGTCACACTAAAATGTCCAATTCTACGTCCGATAAATAATATTTCCCTATTTATTTGCACCCTCATTCTAAGGCTTTTGACTTCCCTGAATATTGGATGTAACTTTTACTGTAGTTGATAATTCAACATATTTTAACAAATCAATTGGCCATATTGAAAGTAAATTAAGTTTTAAGTAAAAATTATCACAACTTATTTTAATATATTAGGTACTTCTATTTAATTTCATCATTTCTCATAATTTTCATAAACAAGGAGAAAGACTAAGAAAACTACTCAGAATGCATGGGAATAAAACAAAGCATGGATTTCATTTAAAGTTAACAACAATAAACAAAAGTACTTATCTTAATTTCCTCCCAGCGAGACTCCTCGAAGTTCCTTTGACTTTTCCTTCTAGTACAACACACTTCTAATCGCTAATTATACTCTAAAACTCTTAAATTAGCACTCAAACACAAATAGACTCTCTAAATAAACAAACCGAAGACTCAAGAAACACACCAATGACACACAATAGACACACACTAGACACTAGAATTCGGCCTCTATTTATAGAGGTAGGCAAAGGTTCAAGGGGTACTTAAGCACCTCTTCAAAAAGAGTCCAGGTTCAATGTATTTTGCATTTTGAACTGTCTCGCCGTCGGCGAGAAATGACCTCACCGTCGGCGGGCTTCTAGAAGGTCTTCAAACCGCGCGATCTCGTTGTCGGCGGGCTCGGGCTCGCTGTCGGCGAGGTAGTTGTAATTCCTTCAGAAGTTCTCCTCATGATCTCGCCGTCGGTGGCCTCGATCTCGCCGTTGGCGACTTAGTTCATTTTGCATGAATTTCTTCCTTTTTTATCTAAATTCTCTCCATTTCATGCTTTTTGCTTCCATCACTTATAAATCTTCGTTCCTGCAATAAAATAAAGAAAATACCTTTATTTAAAGTGCAATTTCATCAAAAATAGATATGAATTTCTTAATATATTTTTTTGTGATCAAAATCTCCCAAACTTAATTATTACTTGTCCTCAAGTAATTTTAATACTAAATAAAAATAATGATTTCTGTAATAGAATTTTTCAATTCAGATATACTATGAATTAAATTTAAATAATATTATAGTAAAGTTGAATAGAAATTTTTCTAAGTAATTAAATTAACTTTATAGATATAAGATTATCTAGTTATCAGGTCTAAGATTTCTAGTTTTCTATTTATTTCAGGAATGATTATATTTAAAAGAGTAAATTACTTAAGATATTTAGATGATAGGAAGTTCAAGAAAACACTATTTAGTAAAATACTAATCTATATATATAAGTTTAGAAATATAATTAAGTTCTACCTTTTAGGTTGAATCCATTGAAGCCAATTTTTGATAAGGAATCTCCTCAAGCTTCTCCTCACTTATATTTTTCTTTTTTTTTCTTTCTTTTTTTTTCTTTTTTTTTCTTTTCTTTTTCAAGTGAGGATTACTATATCTGGATAGCCTGTTAATAATTTTGAACTTCAATTTTTTCTTCCTAGATTTGAAACTTAAAATATTTCTTTGCTTATATGTATTTCATAGTCTTTACTTTATTAAGTTTCAATCTCTTCTTTTTCATCTAAATACTCAAGAATTTCAATTTTAGAATATAGTTTTCTCTTACTTTAAAAATTTTACTATATTTTTATTCCTTTTAACCAAATATCTTATTCTATTAATTAATTGAATTACTAAAAACATTTTATTTAACTTTCTATAATAATTAAATAAAGTAATTCATGTTTATTGAATTGAAAAACTACTATAGAAATTCATTTGATAATAATTTTTTGAAAATAGAAATTGAGAACAATTTAATAATTAAATTCGTAATTTTATCTTCCCCCAAACTTAAATTTTTCTATCTATACTAAATAGTGAAAAGGGAAAGTATATAGTAAAGTTCATCATACCTTTTGAGCTTTAGGTATTTATTTTCTTTGAAATTTTTGCAGGCTTTTTCATTACTTACGAACTCGTACTTGTTAGTATTCTTCCACATATAGTATTTAAAAGAAAGTGCGGGGATGAAATTTTGAAATAAGTATAAAACATAACAAATGAAAACTTAATCTATTATTACACATACAATCAATTAACCTACTTTAAAACATATTAAAACAATCTAAACAATATTAAAAGTTCATAACTTATACAAAACTTAAATAACACATTAAAGAAAGACTAACATCCTATCTAAAAGAAAATTACAAACTAATTTAACACACATAAGAAGTCTAATATCACAGCATAAGCAAACATACCAACATCCATAGTTCACAGAATGTACAGAATAATTAAACACAGAATAATAAAGTTTCCAAAATAACAACAAATCTAAACAACTAAACAAAGACTCTAATTTTCTGCATCAAAATCCCAAACTATATCATCTCCTTGATCTCCAGGCTGAGAAGGCTGGTACTGTGTATAGCGGGGGCACTCAGGAAAGACAACATCTAAATCACCACTCCTGTATCGACGTTCAACCTCATAGTATGCAATTTCGTATTCTGAATGTCGCTGGAGATATTCGCTATCATAATCGTGTCTTCTTTCCAAACGTCCAATCCTTTGGTCTATATGCTCAAATCTTCTTTCCATATTTTCTCCAAATTGCTCAAAACTCTTTCTACTCAAAGTCAGCTCATTCATCAGATCTTGAAGGGTAGGAGTGGTGTACTGAGGTGGATCATAACTAGTAGAGGGTGTATCTCTACCTGAAGAAGGTACATAATCCCTTGTCCCAGATCTCCATCCTTCGTGGGATTCATATTTCTTTATATTAGCTCGAGTAAGGGGTTTCATAGGTTCAACCCATTCCTCATTATCTCTTGCCTCTACCCCGAGATAATTGGCAGAGTGCATAGATAAGACCAGGATGTCCTAGTCCTCCTCCACTTTCATTTCTAAGGGTGGCTAATATATTCTTATAAATGACACTTCCCACATTAATACTCTTTTTGGTTCTAAATACAGAAATTTAGAACCGCTCTATCTCTTGTTACCTCACTATGGTGGTAGGTAGGTAATAAAATAAAACAAATAAAATAATGCCAGGCTTTAGATGTTGCATTTAACATAGAAAGAGGGATGTTTACCCGTTCCCGCTGCTTTATCTTCTAGACTCCTTTCCCATCAGTGAGAAAGTCGATCACCTCTTCCAGTGGTCCTTCCATAGTTCCAAAAGTTTCATACTCGATGGTGTAGGTGTCTCATACTTCATAATAAGTGTTTATTCTAGCAGCGTTGAATTCCACAAAAAATCCTCTAACCTTAACCGGTGCATCTTCAGCCTGTGTTAGATTTGCATAAAATTCCTTTACCACTTCTACAGCGGCTCTGTTGGTCACAAAACAGAAATTTTCCCATCCTTGCCCCTAATGATTCGTTCAACTTCTCCTCCTGGATTCTTGAAAACTCGATCTTGAATGCATTTTCTTGATTGGATATTGTGTAAATATCTTGATTGTGCCTTTGCATTCACAAATCGAGTTTCATCGTAATCCAATCGTCGCTTTTATCATGGAGCCATTTTTCGATCTGTGAAATTTGCAAAAATTTTAATTAAACTCTAAAACATTACTAAGAAGGCTTCCTACAACATTTAAAATCCATTTAAATCAATTTCCATGAAATTCTTCAAAGTATTTTCTCCACATTTCGATTTTTTTTTAAAATTTCCCAATGTAGAAGAAATGCATGGTGAAAATAAAAATTTTTGCATAGGAGTGAAGCTATTACCAAGGGAAGATGAAATCCGGTGTCAAAAAGTATTGAAATCGCATCAAATCCAAGATCTCTCAAGCCCTAGGTCGGTCTTTTCAAAGTTTTGAGGAAGGGGATGATGAATAGTGTCGGTTGACTGGTCAAATATAGGTTTTTTCGCGATCTCGCTGTCGGCGAAATTTTTCTCGCCGTCAGCGAGCTAATTAATTTGATAAGGCAAAAGTTTCAGGAAAAATCCATCGTCGGCGAGCTCGTTCTCGCTGTCAGCGGGTTTTTTCGCTGTCGGCGAGATAATTCTCGCTGTCGGCGAGATCCCAAAACTTTTAAATTTTTGAAATTCGTCAATCATTTTCAACCTTGATTTGCCCTTAATAAATCTTCCGATCACTTAATATAATAATAGTATGAAGATTAGATACTTCTACTCACAAAAAATTCACACAACACAAATAATATAACTTTATATATGAAATCCATGAGACTTACAAACTTCACACTAACAACTTAACAACATACTTAACTTAAATGTTCAAATCCATAATACTCAGCATCGCAATCCAAACCACAACACTCAAAGTGTTGAGACATAACAATTACAAATAATCTCTTCAAATCTGAGATGATCAAATCAAAGTTCGACTCATAATAAAACCTATATCCAAATAAACACATATATACACAAATATATGACATAAAATAGAAATATTTCCTACTCCTCAGTGTCTGAACTATCATCTTCTCTGATATTCCCGATGCGACGCAGGTGCACAAATAAATTGTAGAAAGGCCTGAAAGGGAATTCGCGAGTAGATTCTTCATTAATCCACCCTTTCTGTCTCAGTAAATGAATAAAACTGGCCTCTAGATGTCCAGTATGATCAAAGTGCTCCATCATCCTCCAGTCAATGTGATCAAACATATCAGAGATATTGTCAATGGAATTCATCACATTTTTTAACTCTTTCTCCAATCCTTTAATCTTCTTCAGAATGAAATTAGTTTTATCAGTAAGGGGCCTTGCTAAAGGATTGTTCTGTGATGCTCTGTCAGAAATAATAGTAATCTCACCATTGTTATCCAAAGTTGGAAACATATCCGTAGGATCAAGTGGTTTCCATGGTAAAAGTACCTTTTCCTAAGCCTCATAAGAAACTTGGTACTGACTGTATAAAGCAAATATAGTCGATGGGTGTCCAAGTCCATGCACTGACCCATGCACAATCTATCCCAATGCAGACTTTACTATTATTGATCCAACATCGGTAGGTAGTCCAATTTGAATACAGTAGTTTAATATAGCGCATTCCTTTGAAACTTTATTTACCCTCATAGTATGTAATAATTTTGATGAGATAAAGAAATGTCAATGCTTAGAGACAGGGTTAAGAAGTGATGCAGAAAAACTGACATACCCGTCTTCACGTAACTCCCAATCATCAGGTTCGTCGGTCAGGTATCTATAGATTTCGTTCATATTGTATCTTGAAGGCACAAAGTTGGAATAATGACAGACAGAGGTATTCTCTATAGAAAATAATTCATTTACCCTTGAAGGAGTAAATGTTACCCATCTTCCTCTGACGTAGACATATCCATTGTTGATCGCATGTAGATTAGAGTAAAACTCTTTGACTACTGGAATAACTACAGCGGATGTCGTATAACAAAATACCTCCCAATGCCGCTGTGCGATCATTTCTTCAATTTTTGTGGTGGAATTCTCTACTCCTCTATTGACAAATCCCCTTTCTTTAATAAGTTTTTCTTCATCAAGCCTTTGTTGAAGATACGCTGCGCCTCCGAACTGACGAATTTTCTTCGGTTAAAAACTTCAGTTTTTTTGGTTTCTAAGAGTTTGGTGGCTATTTCGGATTGAAAGGATTGGTCTCTAGTCATTTCTAAGGAAGAAAACAGTGTAAAATTGGAATTGGGATAATTTCCTACGAAGAAATGGCTTAGAATCGTCCAAAACCGCACGAAAATTCTTAAGAAACCAAAATTTCAACTGCCTCGCCGTCAGCGGGAAGTTTCTCGCCGTTGGCGAGCTAGTTATAAAACCGATTTAAATCATGGCACACGATCTCGCTGTCAGCGGGCTCGGGCTGCTGTCGGCGAGATTCTTAAAAATCGCCCATTTTCGCTCTAGTCCAAATATTTTCTGATCTCATCATATAGGTTCAAATTTGTGATGATTCTAATTAAAAATTTGAGTAGTAAGATTTTTTTTAATAATATAGACTCACTAATTTGTAGATAATTAAAAATAAAAGACTACTATGGGTTGCCTCTCATAAAGCGCTTGGTTTAAGGTCGTCAGTCCGACCTAAGTTCAGTTAATAATCAGGTTGACTAAGCATTAAAACCTCTTCAAAATTTAGTCTTCTTCCTTCGAAATATGGTTTTAATCAATGTCCGTTTACCTTAAATCTATGTCCTGTTTTTGGATCTTCAATTTCTATAGATCCATATGAAAATATTTGAGTTATGGTGAAAGGTCCTAACCATCGAGATTTCAATTTCCCAGGAAATAATTTCAATCTAGTATTATATAGTAGAACTTCTTGTCCTGGTTCAAAATTTCTCTGATTAATCTTCCGATCATGCCATAATTTCATCATTTCTTTATAAATCCTATCATTATCATATGATTCATTCCTTAATTCTTCCAATTCATTTAATTGCAACAATCTCTTCTCACCAGCTTCTTTCATATTATAATTAAGTTCTTTAATAGCCCAATATGCTTTATTTCTAATTCAACTGGTAAGTAGCAAGTTTTTCCATATATAAGCCTATAAGGAGACATTCCAATCGAAGTTTTATAAGCGGTCCTGTATGCCCATAATGCAGTATCTAGTCTTATAGACCAATCCAATCTATTAGGGTTTACAGACTTTTCTAATATATGCTTAATCTCTCGATTAGAAACTTCAGCTAATCCACTAGTTTGTGGATGATAAGCAGTTGATATTTTATGCATAATATTATATTTTTCTACTAGTTTGTGAATATATTTGTTTCTAAAATGAGGTCCTTCGTCAGTGATAATCACTCTCGGCATTCCAAATCTAGTAAAAATATTTTTCATTAAAAATTTTGAAACACTTTTAGCATCGCACCTAGGTAAAGCTTGTGCTTCGATCCATTTGGAAACATAATCAACAGCTACTAATATATATGAGTTTCCAAATGAAGGAATAAAAGGTCCCATAAAATGTAATCCCCAAACATCAAAAATTTCAACTTCTAATATAAAATTCAGAGGCATTTCATTTCTTCTTGATTTGTTTCCTACTCGTTAGCATTTATCGCAGGTTTTTATATATCTATATACATCTCTAAATAGAGTAGGCCGGTAGAATCCCGATTGTAGAATTTTATATGCGGTTTTATCCGTCCCAAAATGTCCTCCAAAATCGAGTCATGACATTTTTGAATGATTGGTTCGGTTTCTTCATAAGGCACACATCTTCTAATAATTAGATCCTTACATTGCTTATATAAGTATGGTTCATCCCAAAAGTATGTTTTAGTATCATGAATGAATTTTTTCTGTTGTTGTAAAGTTAACATAGGTGGTAAAATATCACTTACAATATAATTTACTATATCAGCATACCAAGGTAATTTCCACTCATTTATATTATAAAGTTGTTCATCAGGAAAACTGTCTAAAATTTCATTATTAGTATCAGATAATTCATGATTTTCTAATCTTGATAAATGATCCACAATTTGATTATCGGTTCCTTTACGTTAATGATCTCAAAATCAATTTCTTGCATTAATAATATCCATCTAATTAATCTTGGTTTAGAATCTTTCTTTTGCATTAAATACTTTATAGTAGAGTGATCAGTATGTACAATACATTTAGTTCCTCTTAGATAATGCCGAAATTTATTAAAAGTATATACAACTGCTAATAATTCTCTTTCGATGAATCGTATAATTTATTTCGAGCATCATTTAGAGTTTTACTAGCATAGTATATAACTTTGAAAATCTTATCATATCTTTGCCAAGAAGCTGCTCCTATAGCATAATCACTAGCATCACACATAAGCTTAAATGGTTTCTCCCAATTAGGTGAAACTATTATAGGTGTTATAATTAATTTATCTTTTAATAATTCGAAAGCATTCAGACATTCAGTTGTAAATTCAAATTTCTTGTCATTTTCAAGAAGTTGGCATAGAGGTTTAGTAATTTTTGAAAAATTTTTAATATAACGTCTGTAGAATCCAGCATGTCCAAGAAAACTTCTTATCCCTTTCACCGTAGTTGGAGGTGGTAATTTAGCTATAACTTGAATTTTTGCAGGGTCTACTTCCATGCCCTTTTCCGAAATTTTATGCCCTAATACAATGCCGCTTCGTAACCATAAATTGACATTTCTCCCAATTAAGAACTAAATTAGTTTTCTCACATACTTCGGATACTTTTTCAAGATGATTTAAGCATGTGTCAAATGTTGTTCCAAATACGGAGAAATCATCCATAAATACTTCTATTCTATTATCAATTAATTTACTAAATATAGACATCATACATCTCGGGAATGTTGCGGGTGCATTACATAATCCAAAAGGCATCCTTCAAAAGCGAAAGTTCCATAAGGACTAGTAAATGTAGTTTATCTTGATCCTCGGGAGCAATTTGTATTTGATGATAACCGATATATCCATCTAAGAAACAAAAATATTTATGTCCGGCTAATCTATCTAACATCTGGTCTAGAAATGGAAAAGGGAAGTGATCTTTCCTGGTGGCTGTGTTTAATTTTCTATAATCAATACATATTTGCCATCCAATAACTTGTCTTATAGGGATAAGATCATTATTTTCATTAGCTTTTACGGTCACTCCTCCTTTCTTAGGTACACGATGAATTGGGCTTACCCAAGCACTGTCAGAAATAAGATATATAATACCATTATCTAACCATTTTAAAATTTCTTTCTTAACTACTTCTTTCATTATCGGGTTTAATCTCCTTTGAGGATCTACTTTAGGCTTATGTTCATTATCTAAAATAATTCTGTGCATATAGATTGAAGGACTAATTCCTTTAATATCTGCTAAAGTCCAACCACAAATTTTTTATATTTTTTTAAAGTATCTAAAAGTTTTTGTTCTTGAGATTCATTTAATTCAGATGAAATAATAACTGGTAGAGTTGAAGAATTACCTTAGTAAGCATATTTCAAATGATTAGGTAACATTTTTAACTCAAGTTCAGGAGGTTTAATAATCGATGGAACTATATTTTTTTTCAGTGTTTTCAGTGTTATCCAAAAATTCAAATTTCTCTTGAATATAATCTAATTCTTCATTTATATCAGATTTTTTCAATTAATTCAGTATTTTCTTTTTCTAATTTTTCTTCATAATATTCCTTAAAATGTTCTTTTTGTAAATGATCGAGTACTTCCATTCGAAAACACTCGTCATCTTTTTCTCGCGCAGGATATTTCATTGATTTAGCAATATTAAAAGTAACTTTTTGGTCATTTACTCTCATAGTTAATTCTCCTTTCTGAACATCAATCATAGCTTTCCCAGTGGCTAAAAATGGTCTTCCTAAAATGATAGGAATTTCTTTATCTTCTTCCATATCTAAGACAATAAAATCTACATGGAAGATAAATTTATCCACTTTTACTAATACATCTTCAATAACTCCCTTAGGATATGTAACAGAACGATCAGCTAACTGAAGAGTTACTGAGGTAGGTGAAATTTCTCCCAATCCTAATCTCTTAAAAATTGATAGAGGCATTAGATTGATGCTTGCTCCTAAGTCACACAAAACTTTTCCATAGAATTTTTCTCCAATAGCGCAGGGTATAGTGAAACTACCAGGAGCTTTTAATTTTTCGGAAGTTTTTTCGAATAATAAGACTACACTCTTCACTAAGTGCGACCATTTTATTATCGGTAAATTTTCTTTTTTTATTTAGAATATCTTTCATGAATTTTACATAATTTGGCATATGTTCTAAAGCTTCTACAAAAGGAATATTTATTGTTAATTTCTTCAGAATTTCAAGGAATTTAGCAACTGTTTATCTTTTTTATGTTGAATTAGTCGTTGAGGAAATGGTGGTGGAGGTTTTTCAACAGAAATTTTCATTGGTATTAAATGATTTTCTAAGTTTGGATCTTGTTGATTCTTTTCCTTTTCAATTTCCACTTCCTCTTTTTGACTTTCAAGTTCTTTTGTAATTTGAGGTTCTAATTCTTTTCCACTTCGTAATTGTATTGCTTTAATTTGTTCATTTCCTTTATCTTTGGGATTTATTTCCACATTACTAGGAAATGTTCCAGGTATTCTATTATTAAGTGCGGTAGCGATATGTCCAAGTTGAGTTTCAATATTTTTAATAGCTGTTCCTTGATTTTGTAATTGGTTACCTTGCATTTGTAATTGATTTCCTTTATTTTGTAAATGTTGACCCATATTTAATATTAATTCTTCTATTGATAATTTTGTATCTTTAAATTGTGGGTTATTATTATTAAATCCAGGTGGATAATTAGGTTTATAATTAGAATTTCCTTGATTAGAAGGAATTCCTAATGGTTGTGTTATGTTATTCATCCACGGTTGATTAGTTGCGTTATTATTCCAATTAAAATTAGGATGATTTTTCTATCCAGGATTATAATAATTCGCATAAGGATTATTGGGTCTGTTATTAATTGCATTTATAGTTTCATATTAAGATTGGGATTCTATAAGTTGTCCAGATGAATTTTCTTCTAATATAGTTGGAGAGTAATTCATTCCAAAATGATCTAATTTTTTAGATACAATAGCGATTTGTGAAGCTAACATAGATATTGCATCATTTTCATGAATGCTAGGTATCTTTTTCGGATTCATTCTATCAGCAGGACATTGAAAATTATTGGTTGTCATTTCTTCGATTAGTGCATAGGCTTCATCAAACGGTTTTGACATTAATGATCATCCAGCAACAGCATCGATGATTGATCTTAAAGATTCTACTAATCCATTATAGAAAGTTTGAATAATTAACCAATCTGGTAACACATGATGTGGGCATTTCCTAAGAAGTTCTTTAAATCTCTCCCAAGCTTCATATATTGATTCTCCATCAAACTGACTAAAAGAAGTTATATCATTTCTAAGCTTAGCAGTTTTAGATGGTGGAAAATATTTGGATAGAAATTTTTGTGATAACTCTCTCCAAGTTTTAATAGATCCAAGTGCTAACGAATTTAACCACATTTTAGCCTTATCCCTTACAGAAAAAGGAAAAAGTCTAAGTCTAATAGCATCGTTAGAAACTCCTTCGTATTTGAAAGTAGCACATAGTTCTAAAAAACTAGCAAGATGTAAATTAGGATATTCAGTAGGTGAACAACTAAATTGATTGTTTTGTACCATTTGGATAATTGCAGGTTTAAGTTCAAATGAATTAGCAGCTACATCAGGGTTTTGAATAGTTAAATGAATTTCATCTAATGTAGGGTTGGCATAATCTCTTAATGGTCTCTGTTAATTGATATTTTCATTTTCAGGAATATTTACCATTTGTTTTAAATTTATAATTTCTCTTTTTTGTTTTCTAATTCTTTTAATTGTATGCTCTAATTCTGAATCGTAAGGTATTAAATTTTCAATTCCAAATTTTCGCATACAATTTTGCAAAATAAATTTTAAAATAGTCTGTTACTCTAGTAAATAATTTCTTTACTTCCCCGGCAACGACGCCAAAAACTTGACCCACTTCTTATATGTTTGCAAATTATGTTAATAGCAACGACACCAAAAACTTGATCCCACTTTAATAAATATATTTGATTTTATGATGGAATGTTTAATGTGGATTCTACGCAAGTATACGTATCGTATCAAGTAATACAAGGCTCTAGTGGAGTCCTGGTTATCGATCCCACAGGAAAGTTTTTAACAGAATTGTATCAGCTAAAATTTAAAGGAATTACTTACTAATATATTAAACAAAAATTTAAAGTAACTAAAGCAACTAAAGTAAACTAATGCTTGAAATAAAGTTGATTTAAATAATTTAGAAAAAGTATCCTTCTCCTTGTTTTTAGAAAATTAAGTGAATGATGAATCTAATTAGAATTTTTGAATTGTATTGTGACAAATAGGAGCATTCCTATTCTTTACCCTTTGGTCCAGTGCAAAGAACATCGACTAATCCTATGTTTGATTATCGAATCCGCGGTTAAGTCGGGAGGATAATGGCTGCCACTTGAGCTCCCATGTTCCCTCACTCCGAGGGCTAACATCTACACTTCAGCTCTCAAACAATAGGACCAAATTGAATATTTTAGTCTGTCACACTAAAATGTCCAATTCTACGTCCGATAAATAATATTTCCTTATTTATTTGCACCCTCCATCCAAGGCTTTTGACTTACCTGAATATTGGATGTAATTTTTACTGTAGTTGATAATTGAACATATTTTAACAAATCAATTGGCCAGATTAAAAGTAAATTAAGTTTTAAGTAAAAATTATCACAACCTATTTTAACATATTAGGTACTTCTATTTAATTTCATCATTTCGCATAATTTTCATAAACAAGGAGAAAGACTAAGAAAACTACTCAGAATGCATGGGAATAAAACTAGGCATGAATTTTATTTAAAGTTAACAACAATAAACAAAGGTACTTATCTTAATTTCCTCCTCAAGCAGACTCCTTGAAGTTCCTTTGACTTTTCCTTCTAGTACAACACATTTCTAACTCACTAATTATACTCTAAAACTCTTAAATTAGCACTCAAACACAAATAGACTCTCTAAATAAACAAACTGAAGACTCAAGAAACACACCAATGACACACAATAGACACACACTAGACACTAGAATTCGGCCTCTATTTATAGAGGTAGGCAAAGGTTCAAGGGGTACTTAAGCACCTCTTCAAAAAGCGTCCAGGTTCAATGTATTTTGCATTTTGAACTGTCTCGCCGTCGGCGAGAAACGACCTCGCCGTCGGCGAGCTTCTAGAAGGTCTTCAAACCGCGCGATCTCGCTGTCGGCAGGCTCGGGCTCGCTGTCGGCGAGGTAGTTGTAATTCCTTCAAAAGCTCTCATGATCTCGCCGTCGGTGGCTTCGATCTCGCCGTCGATGACTTAGTTCATTTTGCATGAATTTCTTCATTTTTGATCTAAATTCGCTCCATTTCATGCTTTTTGCTTCCATCACTTATAAATCTTCGTTCCTGCAAAAAAATAAAGAAAATACCTTTCTTTAAAGTGCAATTTCATCAAAAATAGATATGAATTTATTAATATATTTTTATGTGATCACCCAACCTTTTAAAATTTGATAGAGGCATGAGATTAATGCTGGTTCTGAGATCTCATAATGCTCTTCTAATAAATTTTTCTCCAATAGCACAAGGTATAGTGAAGCTACCAAGATCTTTGAGTTTTTCAAGAAGTTTTTTCTGAATAATTGCGCTACACTCTTCACTGGGTGCAACAATCTCATTATCTATAAACTTCCATTTCTTATTCAATATATCCTTCATAAACTTCACATAATTAGGCATTTGTTCTAAGACTTCAACGAAGGGCTGTTTACCATTAATCTTTTAAGGATTTCTGGGGAATTTGAGAATTGTTTCTCTCTCTTTTATTGCTTCAATCTTTGAGGAAATGTAGGTGGTGGTCTTTCAATGGTAATTTTCATCGATTTAAGCTGTATTCTAAATCAGGATATATATTATCATTGCCTTTTTTCACTTCACATCTTCTCTTTTTCAGTTTTAACTTTGTGTAGTCTTGATTCCAATTCTTTTCCACTTCTTGACTGTATAACCTTAATTTATTCTTTATTTTGATCTTTTGGGATAATTTTAACATTACTAGGTAAAGTTCCTAAAAGTCTATTACTATGTCCAGTAGCAATATGTCCTAATTGATTTAAATATTTTTAATAACAGCTCCCTGACTTTATAATTGGTTCCATTGACTTTGTAATTGATTACCCATGTTCAATATCAATTCTTCTATAAACAACTTCTTTTCCTTAAATTGTGGGATACTATTGAAACCTAGAGGATAAGAAGGTCTATAATAGTGTTTCCTTAGTTGTTCAAATTCCCCAATGGGTTCACAGAATTGTTTCCCCATTGCGGATTAACAGTAGCAGTGTTATTATTCCAGTTTAAGTTTGGGTGGTTTTTCCAACCGGGATTATAATAATTAGAATAAGGATTGTTGGGTTTATTATTTATAGCATTCAAAGTCTCATAAGATGATTGAGAATCTACTATTTATCCCAATGAATTTTCCTTTAACACCTGACACGTTTAAGAATAGTTCATTCCAAATTGATCCATTTTCTTTGAAATCGCAGCAATTTAAGAAGCCAACATAGATATTGCATCAGAATCATGACTAATCGCTACTATTTTTGAATTTACCCATTCAGATGACCATTGAAAATTATTTGTAGTCATCTCTTCATTTAAAGAATATGCCTAATCAAAAGGTTTTGACATTAACGATCCACCAGCAACAGCGTCAATGATCAATCTAAGAGAGCCCACTAATCAATTATAAAATGTTTGAATTATTAACCAATCTGGTAAAACAAAATGTGAACACTTCCTAAGGAGATCTTTAAATCTTTCCCAAGCTTCATATATTGATTCCCCTTCAAATTGACAAAAAGATGTAATATCGTTTCTAAGCTTAGTAGTCTTTGATGGAGGGAAATATTTTGATAAAAAATTTTATGATAGTTCTCCCCAAGTTCTGATAGATCTAGGTACTAACGAATTTAACCACTTCTTAGCTTTATCCCTTAATGAAAAAGGAAAAAGTCTAAGCCTGACTGCGTCGTTTGACACTCCATAACAATTCTAGAAAACTAGTAAGATGTAGGTTAGGATCTTCATTCGGTGTTCCACCAAATTAATTATTTTGTACCATTTGGATAATAACAAGTTTAAGCTTAAAAGAATTAACAGCTACATCAGAATTTTGAATATTTAAGTGAATTTCATCCGTTGTAGGGTTAGCATAATCTCTTGAAGGTCTAGGTTGATGTTCAATTTCATTTCTTTGATTATCTAAATTGTTTGCCATTTTGTTCAAATTTTTAAATTCTTTTTGTTGTTTTAGAAAATTTCTAACAATACGTTTTAGCTCTGAATCGTAAGTCACTAAACCTTTAGATCCAAAACTACACATACACTATTATAATAATCACACTTAAAATCAAGCAAACACAAATACTAACTAAGAAATAGAGGTTTTCAGTTACTACTCAATTTACTATTGCCTCCTCGGTAACGACGCTAATAATTTGATATTGCGGCTGCCAAAATCGAATAAATTTTTAAAAGTATTTTCAGTTCAGTCACAACATATAATCAATTTAATAAGAAAGAAGCCAATCTATACGCAAGTAAATGTATCATTCAAGTAATACAGAGCTCTAGCGAAGTTCTGGTTATCAATACCAGAGGGAGGAAGCAAACCATCAAGCGTAGCACGAAAATTCAATATTCAAATTAGCAATGCATTTACATAAATACTAAAGTTACTAAAGTTTAACGATGCTAGAGATTTTAAGGTCACTAAATTACTTTATATACTTCAAATTAAAGTTAACTACTGCAACATTAAGTTTTGTAATGCAAGTTTCAAATTTAGAGAAAGTGTCCTTCCCCTTTCCAATGATATTATGGTGAGTGAATGATAAAGATTAATAAGATTCTTGTATTGTGCCAAATAGTAGCATACCTATTCTTTACCCTCTTTCAAGTGCTATAAAGAACATTGGATAACCCAAGTTTAGTCCCTAAATTTATTGTTAGGCTGGGAGGATACTGACTCTCACTCCAGAGCTCCCACTTCCCTTCGCCTGAAGGCTAACTCTCGCGTTAATTTCCAAACACTAGGATAAAATTGGAGATTTTAGTTTGTTACCCTAAAATCTTCAATTTTATGCCCAATAAACATATTTCCCTATTTATTTACACTCAACCCTCATGAACTACAACACTTATTCATGAACATTGAATGTAATCTTTACTTTTATTGTTGAAAGCATAGTCATTTCAGATCGTATGTTTCATAACATATTTTAACAATTCAATTGGCTAGATCGAAAAGTAAATGAAGTATGAAGTGAAAAATCATTACAATTTTTTAACAGTTATATGAAACATCCAATCTAAACAATCACTTCAGTATGTTTCATTGCAAGGAGAAAGACAAATAAATCTACTCAGAATTCATGGGGAAGATACGAAAAAACAAAGATTTTATAAATAAAAGCAACATCATACAAATAATAAGAAGTAAACATAACTTATCTCAATTTCTTCCCCGAGCAAATCCGTTGAAGTTCCCTTGAATCTCCTTCTCTCTTTACAACAATACACAATTCTCTCTTGGAATAGTAGGGAAAAAGTAATCTCTCACTTTCCCTCTCCTCCTTCAACTCTTTTAAGAAGAATCATTCACAAAACAACACTTAACATCAAACCCTAAACTCTAAAATACTTTTAAAACACTCACACAACTTCTTCTCTAGAATCCTCTATTTAATTCTAGCCTAAAATCAAGTTAAAATAGCTTAGGGATGATTTCCCCAAGAGATGCTTCAAAAATCCCTCCAAAAGTCATCCAAATACATTAAATTTGGCCTCCACCAACATTGGAAGTCGTCGACGCCCTATCACGCTTAATTATTTGTACTCTCTGGAAAAATGCGTCATCGGCGCCCATTCTGGCGCCGACGGTGCCAGAACTTCAAATTCCTGGTTTTTGCCATTTTTCGCTCCAAATTCAATTTTTTTGCTTCTTTTTTCTCTAATTGCCTAAAATCATCATACCTGCAACAAAATACTAAAATATATTCCTTTAAAGTGCAATATCACAAAAAATGAGTACAAAATATATATATAATCAAACATATTTTTGTTGCATCAGAGGGGGCTTTCCCTTCTCGTCTCACACAAGTCTTCCCCTCTCCATGACATCTCCAAATTCTTTTACCCATGCCTAAACTAGCCATTCAAACTTATCTAAACCTATCATATGGTCCTGAGGCTCACCCTGGCCACCATGGACCATGGTTAGCCAGTTGACTAAGGGATTATACCCAACCTAAACCCACATAGCCTAAAACTCAATTTCTCATTGGATCTTCACCATGAGCACGCCTCAGACCAAATTGATTTGACCTCTCAGCTCCCCTGACCTCCCTCAGTGTGGAGATGACCTGAACCTGGCTAGCCAGCCACCCTATCTGCCGGAAAACACCTAGCCCGAGAAGACCCAAATGGTTAAAACCCAAAATTGAGACTCTCTGAGCTGGCTCAATATAATTGGCCAGTGGAGCACTTCTTCCCTCCACCTAAGTAGGCTCTCTGCCACCTTAGATTGCCCTATTGGCAGCCATTGCCTCGTCTATAAATTAAGCACCCCTTCGGGACCTATTAATTCACCAAATCAATAAAAATACCCCGAAACTACATATCTCATATTATTGACCAAATGCTCAAGGATTTAAGTTTTCCCTAAGGTATTTAAGTCCTTGTGAGCGACTAGAGATAATTTATTTTTGCCACACATGGATCATCAGACTTGTATAAATCTGAGGTCTAGGTGGTTAGGGTAATGACGATAATGCTAATGTGTGCTAAAAGGAGGGATGCAATGTGAGATTCTTTATAATAGTATCTCCTACCCCAAGAACCATTAATAAGGGAGAGTAAAGGACTGATGATACTATTCACCGACTCTTGGTGAGATTGTTGCCCCCAACACCCTTAGGTTGTTAGTAGTTCTAGCTTGATTAGAGTGACTAAACTATGGACTACACTACTTTACAAAATATTTATAAAATTAAAACAAAATTTTCTTTTACTTGTTAAAATGAACTCTACATGAAAAATCAAACAACATTTGCATGAAAATTAAAGAATTTTGATGGAAATTTATAAAGGTCGATGGTTAGTTACTTGGATCGAGGTTAGGACTATCCTCTTTAGGTTGTCAAGTTGGTAGCTCTTACCTAAAGTCGGGGAGCACATAGTCCAACTCTGAGCTCCCACCTTTACTGATGTCTTATGTCCAGTCTTGGTCTTCTATATGTGACTACGAGATTTTGTTTGTATTTTATATGACTTGCCTTTCCTAATTTTGTACCGGGTTTCCTGCATTTTACTTACTATCTTTACTTTTTCCTACAAATTTCCTGCAAATTATATTATACTTTATGAACTAACCTTCCAGGGGTAGCAGAAGCCCATATACACATTTACAGTTTATTTATAGCATTTTACTTTATTGCACTTTATTTTTCAGTACATTTAATTTATCTGCATTTGTTTACTTTACAAAACCAAAATAAAAACCAAAACAAAAACAACAACAACAAAATTAAAAACCACAACACAAAAACTAACTTAGTAGAACCATTTGAACCTTAGACTTTAGGATTGCTACTTCAACAAAGAGTTTGGAGCGGATTTTATAGGCAGGACGACGAGGACATAAAGAAGAACATCTTTGAGAGAGTAAATGGGTCTACAACAGTAAAACTACTTTTTAGCATTAGATAATAAGCCATAGGACTTTGAGGTTGTCTGCCTGGTTAGACATAAATCCTCAACTTATCTTTAGGCTCCTGCACAATCATGCTGAGTAGTGTAAGTTCTAACCCGTCATAGGATTCTGAGATCGTCGTTCGATATGTCGTAAGTCCACATATCTTCCAAGCTATTTGTATGATCAATATCATGCAAATGAAAACCCTATATAATAAAATTAACAAAAAGAAATATTAAATAATATCTTTTTGTAATTGAAGTCAAACAATATGATAGTTCTGGAATTCATTAAGATTCTCTTCAAGATCTGTTACATCCCCTACCTTTTCTTTCTTTGGATTCCATAAATGTCCGACATTAAAAATGCTAAACTTTGAAATTCATGAAGACAACACCTCTGATCTAAATCAAGAGTTTTCTGAGGTGATTTCAGTTGCCTAAGATGTAATTAACTGTTGGGGCTTGCCCTTATAGAAAACCTGAAGAATCTAGCTTAATATAGACATGTCTAATCTTCCATATTAGATGGGGGAACATGTCAGTCAACGTAAAATATTTCACAAACTAAACAAATATTATAAATTCTTTAGTATGTTTAATCGAGCTTCACTACTAAGCAGTGTTTATATTCTTCGGGATAGAAACATGGTTTGTGGTGTGGTACTCATTTATTCAAACTATTGTACATATGTGATCGATTTGGTCTTGTATTTTCAAAATTTTAAAAAATTACTTTTCAAAATCATATATATATATATATATATATATATATTAAATGATATTATCAAAGCAACTAACAAATTCTCATTTAGCGATCGACAATTGGTGAACTAAACCACGAATACTTGTCTAACTATGTAAAAGGATGTAATAACTCATACTGATTGGTGGATGAATCAGCACTGGATTGTTTCTTTAAATGTTGCGAAAAATAAATGACATTTTAACATATCCTTTATCTTGAGTGAATGACAACTAGTTCGAAGGAAGCCAGGTGGTTAACGAATCATATTTTCCTCTGTAAGATTCCAGACAAAATCTTAAGCTTTCTCGGCTCCTCATCTTCCAAAATCTCTCTTGAGAAGGGGGTTTTGCTAGTTTCCTTCTTTTTCTTCTCTCCTATCTTCTTCTTTGGAGCGGTAACAGGGAAATATACATCATCTTCTCCTTTCTTTCTAATTGAATCTGTAGCATGTCCTCCTGAACGATCCATATCGACCATGCATAATATTTCTTATTTTAAGATTGGAACAAGAACTCTCATAACTCTGGTTCTTTATAAGACTTCGGCATGTGGTTTTCACCTCAACAATTGCTGTCTTGGTACTTCTTATCCCAATAACTCTCGTTGCCGCGCACATGTTCTGGATCAAGAATGGATTTGAATAGCTTCCCTCGTCATGAATTTCCTTACTCATTTAGTATACCTTTATGTAATATTCATAATAGTTATATTTTTTTCAGAAAATATTTATTCATTTATTATTTTTAGATAATTTTTTTCTAAAAAATTATAACATTAAAGAAAGTTCAATAAAATATTCATAAAACTATAATATTAAATAACTGTCACACATTATACGAACTTCATAGTATAGGAGTTAATTGCCCATTAATTAAGCAAGTAGTTTTTATTTTACTTTATTTTTAATTATACGCTTTCTAAGAAAAATTTAATAAATTATATTTTCAAAATGTCCCAAGACAAACGGGGGAGAGATTGGATTATTTAATATAATTCGAAGGGTATTTAAGTAAAATTAATGAAAATTGTGAAGAGTGGGGAGTGGTCGAAAGCTAGCGGAATAGAATATCACTCTGTTTTTGCTCTTTTCACTATCCACTGCTTTCGATCTACCTCACGCGCTCTAACACTCACTCCATTCTCCTCTCTTCCTACAGCGTCGCAGTGCAATGGGATGCGCGGCGTCGAGGCTGGACAATGAAGACACGGTCCGGCGCTGCAAGGAGCGCCGCCGCCTGATGAAAGAAGCAGTCTATTCCCGTCACCACCTCGCCTCCGCGCACGCCGACTACCTCCGCTCCCTCATCCTTACCGGCTCCGCTCTCACTCGCTTTGCGGCCGGTGAACCGCTCTCTGTGTCTGAACAAACGCCTCCTGTTTTTCTCCATCACTATTCAGCCCCTCCATCTGCCGTTTCCTCTCTCCCTCCTCCCACCCCCGCATCTTCCATTCCCCGGCCCCCGGCTTTCCATACCTCCTACACTCCCTCCATCACTAATTCCAAGCTCCCTCACATCCTTTCCGACTCTAGCGTCCCCTCCACCCCCTCAGCAACCCCCGCCCCCGCCCCTGCCCCCGCCACCTCAGCCTCCAAGCGTCATTCCAATCGCTTCTCTTCCACTTATGCTACGACACCCTCTCAAGCCTCCTCCGTCTGGGACTGGGAGAATTTCTACCCTCCTTCTCCACCCAGCTCCGATTTCTTCAATCAGCTCAAGGAGGAGGAAGAGAAAGAACAATCATCCCATGCTGACCCCGAAGAAAACAATTATCGCGAGGGGCACCATCTACCTCAGGATGATGACGAGGGTGACAATAGCTCGGCGGTGCATGATTTCCCCCATGGACACTATGGCAGCAGCACGAGTTCGTCGACCAAATCCGACTGTGACGAGGAGGAGGAAAGGTACTCAAGATCTGAGAGCACGGCCCCGAGATCCGACTTCGGGGGATCGTCGTCAGTGGACATCGGCGCTCGTGTCCGACCGGCGCCATCAGAGAGCGGATCCACTTTCACCGCCCCGGGAAAATCGCTACGGCGAGAGAGATCAGAGTTTGGATCCATCTCCACCGGTTGGAACGGCAGGGACGATTGCTCTTCTTCCGTCGCCGGGGATCTCAGGTTAGTTGTGCGCCACCGCGATCTGGCGGAGATCGTTTCTTCTCTCGAGGAGTACTTTGCAAAGGCTTCCGCCGCCGGTGAGCCTGTCTCCGATCTACTCGAGATCGGACGCGCGCAGCTCGAACGCAGCTTTCGGCATCTCAAGAGTAAGCAAGCCGTACACAATCGTTAATTAGGGCTGCTGGTTGTCGTCATTACTAGTACTACATTTTGGCCATTTGTAAAGGGAATTATTTCTAATATAATTTTTTTTCAGAAACTGTTTACCATTCAAATAGCGTGCTGAGTGCTATATCTTCAAGCTGGTCTTCAAAGCCGCCATTGGCAATAAGGTATCAACTCGATACCGGTACCCTCGAAAAGTCGGGCGTCGAGAAGAGCCATGCCTCGACGCTGGAGCGGCTTTTTGCTTGGGAGAAGAAGCTTTACGAAGAGGTCAAGGTAAAATTTTCATTTGAAAAATACTTATACTACGGAATTTATTATTTTTAAGATCATTAAATTGATATTTTGGTGAATCTTGCGATCTATACATCTTACTCTTATTATAAACAGTATATTAGTAAATGAAATTAATTTTTTTCTGTTTTGTGAAATGATTCTTCCTCTCACTTGACATCACATTGCCTCATAATCATCATCATTATTGTTATTATTGTGGTTATTATTGTTATTCTTACTATTATTAAAATTCCACTGCTCAGTTGATTGCGTAGTTTTGCAGCGCGGTGGTACCTACCTGTCTCCTCTATAAAGATGAATTGGGGAGCATCTATGCTCAGCATCATTTTGAATTTCTGTTTTGCATAAAGTTAGGTATATTAAAAGTGTGATGATTAGGTCAAGCATCTATGTTTTGAATATTGTTTAGAAAGCGATTAGCTTGATTTGATAATGCCTTTTGCATATAAACTGAAATATTAGTTTGTTTTGTGAAAAGAAAAGTCGGATTCCTTTTTTCTTTAATTTTTGTTTGACTAGCATTGGTTTTCTCTTTCTGATGTTGTCTGTCTGAAAAATTATGCATGGGTGACGAAACCTCTCCCCCAAGCTATGGAAAACCAATTTGCTGTATTTTGATTAGTTGTGCAATTGCTGTTAGGTCATACCTGGACAAATAACTAATTATTAGATTTGTTTAGTACACCACTACGGTACGAGCGTACAGCTTGTGTTTGGGTGTCCATAGTCCATACCCAGACGGCATCACAACAGTTTTGCTTTTGGCACTTTTCCAGCAAAATGTACTAAAGTTTGAAACTAGTTTTAGCTCTAACTTGATTAGGTATCTTTCATTGAAATATTTTAAAAAAATTAATCTCGAGCTTCACTGTGATGCCTGTTTAAATTTGCTCGATATAACTGTTTTGCTGGTGTAAAAGTTGTTTCTTTACTGAGTAGGGTGGATGCTGCACTTCTTTGTAATTTGGTCGCTCGGTTAGTTGACATTTGGCAAGATATGAATGGGAGTAAAATTTTTAGGATTTTCTTATGGTTTCAGCTGCTTGGGGTCTAATTGTTGTGTTGCATGTTATATGATAAAATGTGTGATTTTATTTATTTATTTATTCATTTATTTGCTAAGATGATTACATAGGTTTGATGAAAAAATGAGGTTCCTCTTATAGCTTTGCATTTAAGTATGTTGATGGTTGCAATAAGTGCAAGAACTGTGGTAAAAAACACGGTTAGTTTTTTTTATTTTTTTATTTTTTTAAAGTATTTTAAACTAACCTAGTTAGCTTCTGCACTGGTTGATTTATAAGACACACTCTTAGGAGCTCATGCTGATCTAGAGTATGGCCCCACTCAATATGACATACTGTGATATGTACTAGTTGATGTTTTTAATGTCCATGTGGTTGGCGCCAATTGGGGCCATGTGATTGTGGCGAGTTATATCATTAACTCTGCTAGCTGTGACAGAGGAGTGACATTGGATTAAATTCTAATGGATATCAGGAAAATGAGTTCAAGTTCTCTATACTCGAGTGGTTAACTTAACCCGTTTCTAGCCATACGATGCATTTTAGATTGCTGGTATTGATTCTGTGTAATTGAATGGATTAGTTTCAAAATTTAGTGGAATCAAGCTTAGCTATCGAACATACATCAACTGGTTGAGAAGGGGTTAACTGCAAAATATAGTTAACATTCTTTATTTTTCTTATTTCTCTCAAATTTTCACGAGTTTTTTTAATGTAAATGTTGGTTATTTATAATATATTGTGATTATTTATTCTATAATGGAGTTTAAGATGTTTGGTGAATTAAAATATATTTTTTATTCTATGAGTGTTTGAAATAAACTTATTATTATATAAATTGATTTTATATTTATTTAATTTTTGTATTTACTGTATATTTTTTAAATATTTAGCTATCATATTATAATATATTGTCAAATGTGCTTATGTTTTCTTATTATCAATACTAAACATCACTTTTATGCATGTTATATCTTGTTTGTGTTCTCAGACCTGAATTGATATTGTCAAAGCTCATAGATTTGTGTTGAGGGTGGAAGCCTGATTCAAAACCAATTTATGCTGGTTCAATTTAAATTTAATTTCAGTAATTTTTATTCCACAGGTGTATTTCAAAAGTTAATTGGTGAAATTAGAATTAACGCATGGACTGCTTCATAAAATTTTCATAGTTATTTGATAAATACATTACCTTTGCTGCATGAATACTTTTTATTGGCTTGAGCCTTAGTTCTGTCTATCAAAACAAATTACCTTTGCTGCATGAATACTTTTTATTGGCTTGAGCTTAGTGCTGTCTATCAAAACAAATTGAAAATAAATACTCCTGGAACCTTAACTTTCCTATTCATAGATTTCATCATTAACCAGTTCAACACGATGATTTCTATGTATATGTTAACAATTGGATTCAACGGTTTGATCTGGGAAAGTGATCTAAATCCTAAAATTTTCATGGTCTAAATATCTGAATGCAGGCAAGGGAGGGTGTTAAAATTGAGCATGAGAAGAAATTATCTTCACTACAAAGCCAGGAATTTAGGGGAAAAGACGATGCAAAGTTAGACAAGACAAAGGCTTCCATTAATAAGTTGCAATCTCTTATCATCGTTACTTCTCAGGCTGTTTCCACCACTTCTTCTGCAATCGCCGGAGTCCGAGATAAAGAGCTCGTCCCTCAACTTGTTGATTTGTGCTATGGGTAAATGCTCTCTTCAACATTAAAAAAATAAAGATATAGGAAAATAAATACATATCTCGAATTCATGTACAAACAAATCCTAATTTTTGCAATGCAGCTATCTAAGCATGTGGAGATCAATGAATCAGTTCCACGAGATCCAGAACCATATAGTTCAACAAGTCCGAGGCCTCATTCATCGACCCCTCTCTGGTCAGTCTACATCTGATCTGCACCGTGTTGCCACTCGCGACCTCGAGGCTGCTGTTTCCTCGTGGCACTCTAGCTTTAACCGTCTTATCAAATTCCACCGCGAGTACATCTGTGCGCTCCATGCTTGGGTTAGGCTAACTCTACTTCCTGTGAGTAGTGATGGTCCTCAAAAGCAGCATTCTTCTCCCATTGCCATCGAGCTCACAGCGTTCTGCGATGAGTGGAAGCAGGCTCTTGCTCACCTCCCTGACACTGTGGCTTCCGAGGCTATCAAGAGCTTTATGAACGTCGTTCATGTCATCTCCACGAAACAGGAGGAAGAGTTGAAGGTGAAGAAGAGAGCTGAAGCGTACTCAAGAGAGCTTGAAAAGAAATCCACTGCATTGAGAACCATCGAAAGAAAGTACTACCAATCCTATTCCATGGTTGGAGTAGGGATCACCGGAGGGGATGGCATCAATGGCCAAGTGCTTGATGCTCGGGACCCGCTTGCAGAGAAGAAATCTGAAATTGCAGCATGTAGGAGGAAGGTGGAAGATGAGATGGTTCGACATGCGAAGGCGGTTGAGGTAACCAAATCCATGACGCTGAACAATATACAAACTGGTCTGCCTGGTGTTTTCCAGGCAATGACTGGATTCTCTGGATTGTTTGCAGAGGTGCTGCAAGGAGTGTGCCGAAGAGCTGGGTCTGTGAAGTAATGGTTGAAGCTTGGATTCCTTTCTCTCAGATTGTTACGAGCTCACCAAAAATTTTCATGCAAAGGAGCGTATAGTTACATAGTTATAATTTGATGGGGAAGTTACTGATATCCCATATATTTTGTTCTGTGAGCAGAATTTAGCTTGCTGCAGATAGCAGCTTATATCATTTTGAAATATATTTTTATATGTATTTTTTGTCCCTACCAAAAGAAGGGGGTTGGAGAGGGGCTTTGTACATGTGTTAAGAAATGGAGGGGTTGAAGATGTGGTTGGTATTATGGCGTCCTAGTGAAATAAAAGAGCTACTGTTTCTATAGGTTTACTGGTTAGTGTTGTTTCTTCGACTGCTTAGCTTCTTCTGGTTGAGAAATTTTGTTCTCCTTTAAAAATTTGAAAGAAAATAATATTGGCGAGATTAATCAGTAATAAATCAAGAAAAATCTATCATACTAATAAAATCTTAATTTTGCATTATTACTACCTCTGCAAGATATGATAAAACGTTTGAATTGAAAGTTAATTACATTTTTGTGTTGCGGATTTGTTCTCCACAATGAAGCTGCAGCCTACGTTTATCAATTAAAAACCGGTTTCGCTACAGATTTTTTGGACCGACAAGCGCGAGTTCGCGGCCCGGAGTGGATATCCGACTGATGCTCGCTGGGGAGTCGTGCCGCCAGGCGTCAAAGTTCTTAATTAATGCTTCTACATGGCCTCGGTACTGTGCGTTCAAGGAGTTGAATATGTGCGAATTTAGATCTGTGCTTGTTTGATATTTGGGCTTTCTACCTATCGTTGCCTTTAATTCCGACTATTTACATTTCACGTTTTTCACAAACTCATATTTTAGGAAAAAATTTGTGCACGTACGTAAGTAAGGCTGTGTACATTATAAAGTTACAAAGAGATTATTTAGAGGGTATTGGAGGGTATTTTCTTGTTATACTCCCTGTAACTTCTCTGTAACATACCTGTTACCTCTCTATACCTACAAATAAGTTCAGCGCTTTTCATATATTTATATGTTACAGGTAGGTTACAGGGAGGTTACAGCGGGTTTAACATGAAAATATCATCCCAATACCACGCAACGCTGGTACGTCTTAAACGTACGCAAATTTTTTCTCATATTTTACGCTTTAAGGTCTCTTTTATGCTTCTCATCATCGGGCGACGTTCTCAATGTTGCTCGCCACACTGGTGTTGAACCTCACGATGATTTTTTTTTGCAATGGAAGGAGAGCAACGGTGGGAATCCCTCGTGGGCAATGGTGGGAACCCTGCTTTGAAAGGCTTGAGTGCCCCATTTTTGATGGATTGAGGCCTGATTTGAATCAGATCAAATTACTTATAAGTTTGAAAGTTAGATGATGATGGACGGGAAGAGGACCTGCACTATCAAGATGAGGTTAGGAATGTCATTGGGAACCAACAAGGGAAGTTTGGAAGAGAGAGCAACGAAGAATGAGGCTCAACGGATCACAGCCAGGCCTTAAATTGAAGTGGTTTGATTGCGGAATCGGGTACATCAAGGCAGCCAAGTAAGAAGGGTGAGTTTTTTCTCGGTGCCGACTTAATAGGACAAGGATGGTCTGCAAGCTCTTGACACGTGGAGGATGAGAATGAGGAGAAAAAATTATGTATATAATACGTACGCAGAACTGTGTACATATTAGGGTACAAAGAGGTTACAACAGGGGTACATCCAGGTTACAATCCTCTTATAACCTTTCTTGTAACCTGAATGTACCTCTCTTATAACCTCTTTGTATTTATTTGTGTTTGACTTATTTACAAATCAAGCTAAAAAAATTGCTCTTGTTCAGCTTGCTTAACGAACGAACTAAACCCGAGCTATTTAACAAGCAGAACCCGTGCTTTTCTCGAACAAGTTTTTTTGACAACCCTATGTATTCCAAAATCCAACCGCAGTTTCAATGTCTCACTTCGGCGATTTCTTTTTTATTAAATGGTAATTTCAAATTTACTTTTTTGAATATATACAATTTATTTAATTTTCTATTATTCATTTGATTAAAATATAATAATTTTAAAATTTAGTTAGGATATTTCCAAATATCTGCCTCTTACATCTATAAATTATGAATGTTTTTAAGTATAAGGTTTGTCTAATTAAATGTAAATTAAATGAATTAAAATAATTTTGTATTTATTCTATTACAATTCAATTATCCTCTCTGCAATAAATATAACCTTCACGAACTCAAGAGAACTTAATGATAGAAGAAAGTGAGACCCGAAAGAATATTACATTTGGATGTGCGGACAACGGATTGGATCACAACATGCCGTGTGTCCGGTAGCATGGTGCGATCCATGCCATTGATCGTACTTCCGATTTACCGGACATAATATTTTCTCATGAGGAAGAGGTGGGGTGCAAATAATCAATGTAAGTTGGGCACGAGATTTAAACATCAATTGATAATGACAGTAGTTAATTTGAAATTAGGGGGAAATTGGGGTTTGAGGGATTTCAAAAGTGTTTAAAATGTTAACTTATCTTGTTGTTTTTTCAAAATAACTACAATAAAGTTTAAACTACCTATTTTAGAAGTTTAAACTACCTATTTACTCACAATTCTTGTAACCTAACAGACCTTAAGTAGTTTTTTTTTCTTTTTTTTTTTAAATGAATTTGGACAACATTCAAAATAGAGAAAACATGTATGTATTTGTTATCTATTGGAGCATTTATGATAATTGAAATATACATTCATGATAGTTGAAATATAATCCTTCATGTTAACATAGAATAAAATTTTCATATATACAAGTAGGTTGAAGACATTTAATAGATTGGAAAATCGGAGATCGAGACTGTTAAATTCTTTTCGAATGTATGATTCTGTATAATTCGTGAACCTATATAACTTGGGAGAGATCTTATCGAAGAAATTTAAAAAAGTTGATGGATGTATTTGAGAGAAAGGGAGGAGGGGTTAACCATGAATTTTCATAATTTAGGCAAAATGGGATTAGAAATGTATGTGTATATTTTATTTATTCTTCAGACACCTACGGTGTACATAGGTTTTAGGTTTTGTTCAAAGGCATTTTTGTTCACATTTAATTGAGATGGTGCTTTATACAACCAATAAGCTTTAATGGTTATGCCTTGAAGAGTAGCGCAAAAATTAATGATGAGCTTAAACTTTCCTTTCCTTTAGAGCTCAGAGTCTATACTAAGGGAGTAGTCATGAATACTCTCGACTAATTATAGTGGACATTTTCTCATTCATGAGCCATACTTTTTAGGTTGCAGAAAAGACTCATTCTTTTGTTATGACCAAAAAGTGATATAAGAGGACAATTAGTAATTCAGAGACTCCTACAACTAAAAGAAAATCAATCTGAAGGAGGTGAAGAATTACTATCTGGGCTTATTTTATGAATGATTGAGATTGTGTATTTTCATTTAATTTTCTATTTCCTCCGTTGTATCATCCCTTGTGAAATATTTTAAGATTCTTTGTATAAAAATGATGTCTCAAACAACCATTGATATTGAGATATAGGCGCAAAACTCTGTGATGATGATTAATTTATTATGCAATGACCTTATTAATTTTTAATTTTTTTACTGACCGTTTCAGCCTTTTCATCTCTAGAATATATTTATGTTTTTTACGCTTTTGACTGTATAAAAGTTTCAGCTGGTTCAAATTCGCATTTTTTCGTCAATTTTTTCTTCTCCTCTACATTATCGCTTTGGCGTCGTGCTCTAGCTTTTCAGTTTTATTGCAAAATTTTCTTTTGCAACCATAGCGAACTTAGGGGATTCCAACCCATAGGTAAATATGATCACTGTCACCATATAGAATGGTAGCGAAAACTTTCTTTCTTTGAAATTGTCCGTGGAATCATTATTTACTATGGAAGCTCTTACCACAATATAACAAGATTGTTTCTTTGAAGACTCCCACGTTTCTTCAACTACCTCGAGAGTATAAGCTTCAAATACTATACTTTTCACATAAGGTGTGCTATTATCAAGGCCATCTCCCAGTTTGGTTTTGGCCTTCATTTCCTTTGCGTGAAGAACTGATAGATAATCTTAACTTCATTGTATCATTTCATGCACAAGTTCATCCAATCTCCATAGCTAATGCAATGTTGGTAATATTACTTTTAAGACATAGAAAGTTGTTCTGGTCTGTAAATTTTTTTTTGCAACTTGCTTCAACCTACAACTTTTATGGATGAGACAATACTATTTCTTAAATGAAGGCAATAATGTTAAATATATATAAAAAGTTACTTGGTTAGATAAAGAAGCTCCACTATTTTCATTGTAAGATGGTTTGGACTATTCTCATAGCCCTTTAATTGTTTATTGGATGCAGGGCACCGACTATTAGAGTTCAAGGTTGTTTAAGCCTAATTTAAGTAAGGCTTAAGGGTTTAATTAGCTATAATGGGTTAGACCTAATTAGAGTTCAAGGTTTTTTAAGCTTAATTTAAGTAAAACTTAAGCGTTTAATTAGGTCTAATGGGTTAGACATAATTTGAATTCAAAGTTGTTTAAGCCTAATCTAAGTAAGGCTTAAGGGTTTAATTAGGTCTATTGGGTTAGGCCTAATTAGAGTTTTAGATTGTTTAAGCCTAATTTAAGTAAGGCTTAAGGGTTTAATTAGGTCTAAAGGGTCAGTCCTAATTAGAGATTTAGATTGTTTAAACCTAATTTAAGCAAGGCTTAAAGTTAATTAAACCTAATTTAAGTAAGGTTTAATTAATTAATTAGACTTAATTAGAGTTAAGTACAATTAGTTTAAGGTTAATTAAACCTAATTTACATAAGACTTAATTGATTAATTAGACTTAATTAAGGTTAATTCTTATTGGTTTAAGGTTAATTAAACTTAATTTAAGTAAAGTTTAATTTATTAATTAGTCCTAATTAGGGTTAAATCTAATTGGTTTAAGGTTAATTAAACCTAATTTAGGTAAGGTTAATTGATTAATTAGACTTAATTAGGGTTACGTCTAATTGGTTTAAGGTTAGTCTTTTTGGTTTAAGGTTAATTAAACCTAATTTACGTAAGGTTTAATTGATTAATTAGACTTAATTAGGGTTAAGTCTAATTGGTTTAAGATTAATTAAACCTAATTTAGGTAAGATTTAATTGATTAATTAGACTTAATTAGGGTTAATTCTAATTGGTTTAAGGTTAATTAAATTGAATTTAGGTAAGGTTTAAATTATTAATTAGACTTAGTTAGGGTTAAGTCTAATTGGTTTAAGGTCAATTAAACCTAATTTAGGTAAGGTTTAATTGATTAATTAGACTTAATTAGGGTTAAGTCCAATTGGTTTAAGGTTAAATAAACATAATTTAGGTAAGGTTTAATTGATTAATTAGACTTAATTAGGGTTAAGTCTAATTGGTTTAAGGTTAATTAAACCTAATTTAAGTCAGATTTAATTGATTAACTAGACTTAATTTGGGTTAAGTCTAATTAGTTTAAGGATAATTAAACCTAATTTAGGTAAGGTTTAATTGATTAATTAGACTTAATTAAGGTTAAGTCTAATTGGTTTATTATGTTAATCTTAATGTGGTTAAGTTCTATCTTGGTTTAATTAGGTCTAAATGTTGTCGTAGACCTAATTAGGGTATTTTAAGTTAAACCTAATATGATTAAGGTCAAACTTGATTTAATTAAGTCTAAGTGGTGTCTTAGACCTAATTAGGGTTTAGGATTGTTTAATTCTAATTTAAGTAAGACTTAAAGGTTGATTAGGTCTAATAAGTATGAACTAATTAGGGTTTAAGGTACTAAGCCTAATGTATTTAAGGCTTAATGAATTAATTAAGTCTAATAGGTTAGACTTTATTAGTGTTTAATGTATTAAGCCTAATTTAGTTATGGCTTAATGGATTAATTATGTCTAATGGGTTAGACCTAATTGAAGTTTGGTTTGCCTTAGACCTAATGTAATTAAGGTTTAAGATGTTTAATTAGGCTTAATAAGGGATTAGACTTAATTAAGGTTTGATTTGTCTTAAACCTAATGAAATTAAGGCTCCAGGTGTTTAATCAGGCCTAATGAGGGATTAGACCTAGTTAGGGTTTGATTTGTCTTAAACCAAATATAATTAAGGTTTAAGATGTTTTACCGGGCCTAATGAGGGATTAGACATAATAAGGGTTCGATTTGTCTTAAACCTAATGTAATTAAGGTATAAGGTGTTTAATCAGGCCTAATGAGGGATTAGACCTAATTAGGGTTTGATTTGTCTTAAACCTAATGTAATTAAAGTTTAAGGTGATTAAGTTTAATTAGGATTTTTAAAGTTTTATATTGTCTTTAAACCTAACCTAATTAAAAATTTTGGGTTCTTCTTAAGTTTAATATAGTTTAAACTTAGATATTAAGGTTTTATTAATCTTAATTATATCTTTCAATTGTTATAATTTATAATTTTCAATTTTTATAAATTTCATCCAAAAAGTTAAAAATGTCTTTCCAAATTTTCAAGAGTTACAAAATGCCATTTTTTGGATCCAAATTCATCATCCTAAAGTTTCTGGGATTTTCCATTTTATCTTTCTAATTCTTAATTAATGTAATTGTTTAAAAAAAATAAACACAATGTAGGGTTGAAAATTGTATATCTTATTCTAAGGACTCTCCCTAGACTTGGAAAAATCTTAGAATGTTCCTAAGAATGAATGGATCATTCTGTGAGAATTTCATAAAAGTTTTATTTATAAATTATTTTAATAATTAAAATACTCCTGAGACTATTTAATTAATTAAAAATTTAATATAACTCCTTAATTCATGATTTTATTCCTACTTTATTCCTCTCATTACACTGAGTTCAAGGGTATTTTTGTCATATTTTTATGATTTTTCTAGACAAAGATATGAAGTTTTGATTAATTTAAGGTTAATCTGAATTTCGTGAATCAAAATTATCCCTAAATTACCAGATGGTGCCGTGTGTCCTTGGATCCATCAAAAAGCGGCTGATCAGCTACGGGTCTCTGAACTGCGGATTAAGTTGGAATGGATCACAGCCGTCCTTTTCCAAAACATGAAAATGGAAGAAATCCCTTTATCCCCTACATCTGGTCTAAACCCGAAAGCCGTCCATGTTTCATGGATAAAATCTCGCTCGATTGTTGATGGATTCGAGTGATTGTTATTCATACAGCTTCATCTAAGGAAGAACAACCCATCCATACCGTGATGTTACAGTTTTGAATACATTTGTTTCATAAAGTGTAAAACCCGAGCTCGGGTTGAGTCCAAACATCCATACATTGGCCTCAGTTGATGGAGCTTTGATTAAAATGGTTAACTTTATATCACAAAATTTTTTGTCTTATTTAAATGTCATAGTATATTTGAATGAATTTTTTTATTAATGAATGTTAACTTTATGGGTTAAGATATTTAATATAAGAAAATTAGGCTATAGTTAACTATTTAAAGTACAAAAAATTGTATTTTTGAAATGTTAAGTGACTTAAAGATTTATGTAAGAAGAAAAGATTGGGACTCTATGATAAATTATTTGAAATCATATATATATATATATATATATATATATATATATATATATAGTAAAGAAATGTTTCAAGTTCTAACTTTAGAGAGAGGAGAGTGAGTTCAAAATCATTAAAAGCTATGCAAATATAGTAATCCTCATAAGAAAAGTAAAAGAGAAAAAGAAAAGAAAAAGAAAAAAAGTGATTGAAAATCAATCCCAAAAACAAATAAAAGAAAAAAAAAATAAAATAAAATATATGTGAACAGAAGCTTGAGAAGCTGCCTAATTAAAAATTGGCTTCCTTGAATCAACTAAAGGGAAGCACTTAGTTACATTTTTGAATTTATATTTAAAGTTTTAGCACCCTTAGTAATAGAGTTTTCATGAAATTGTTTTTCATTTGATACTTTAAAGCACCCTTAATGTGACAAATTATGGTTATTCTTAAAATAAATAGGAAGCTAGAACTCTTAGACTTGATTACTATATGTTCTTATACATATAGTTTTGACCTATGTTATTGAGAATTTTTCTAAAAATCTTCCTATTATATTCATTTAAATAAAAAATCATAGTAATCATTAAGTAAAGTTCACCACTAAGAGCCATATTTTAATATAGTAAAATGATTACTTGAGAACAAGTAATAGTTAAGTCTTACAGATTTTAAGGCACCAAAAATATATTTGATTTTTATATACATTTGATACTAATTTTTGGTAATATTGCATTTTAATGAAAGGTAATGTTCATGTTTTGTTGCAGGTATGATGATTTTAGGCAAATGGAGCAAAAAGAAGCGAAAAGGAAGGAATTTGGAGCGAAAAAAGGCAAAAACTAGGATTTAAAGGTTTGGCACTAATAGAGCCCAAACCAGCGCTGACGGTGAGTTTTTCAGAGAGATTGGACTTAAATCGCGCAATAATGCGTCGACGATGCTCTATTCAGTGCTTACGATGCCTAACATCGGTGGACGCCAGATTGAATGTATTTGGATGACATTTGGAGAGATTCTTGAGGCAACTCTTGGGGAATTCTTTCTTAGACTATTTTAAGTTGTTTTAGGCGTCAAAGTTAGTGTTGTGTGTTGAGTTAGAGAGTGCTTGTACTGTTTGTCAGGAAAGAGGAAGTCTTTAGAGAGATTTTAGAGTCTAAGGTTTAGTGTTAAGTGTTGCTTTGTGAGAGATTCTTCTCAAATAAGTTGTAGGAGAAGAAGGAAAGTGAGAGGTTGCTTCTTCCTTACTACTCTAAGAGAGAATTGTGTGTTGTTGTGAAGAGAGAAAGAGATTCAAAGGAACTTCAAGGGATTCGCTCGAGGAAGAAATTAAGATAAGTTTTATTGACTTTTTATTATTTTTATGACTTTGCTTTTATATATAATATCTTTGTTTTGTTGTGTTTTCCTCGTGAATTCTAAGTAGAATTCTTTGTCTTTCTCCTTACAATGATAAATAGTGAACTGATGGTTTAGATTGGATGTGTCATATGAAAGATAAGAAATTGTAATGATTTTTCACTTTGTTCTTCATTTACTTTTTGATTTGGCCAATTAAATTGTTAAAATATGTTATTAAACATATGATCCAAAGGGCTATGCTTTCTGCAACAAAAGTGAAGATCACATTCAATCTCCATGAATGAGTGATGTAGTTCATGAGGGTTGGGTGCAAATAAATAGGGAAATTTGGTTTATTGGGCATAGAATTGGAGATTTTAGGGTGATAGACTAAAATCCCCAATTGGTCATACTATTTGGAAATTAAAGCTAGAGTTGGCCTTATGGCGAAGAGAACTGGGAGCCCTAGAGTGAGAGCCAGTATCCTCTCAACCTAACCACGTGTACGGCTTATTTTTAGGGTTGTGTTGTATTTTGAAAAGGGGTCGCCTACAGAAATTGTCGGCGAATTTTTAATTTAATTTAAATAAATAATTTGAAAAGTAGTATTTGATTTTAAAAATAATTTTAAGTTTGAAAGTTTTAAGATATGAAATCAAATCGATCCCAAATCCTAAATAGTTTATATAAACGAGCACCGCACCACAAATCGTGTATCTATCCCTAAGGATAGACACACTGCTTGATGGTGGGGCTCAATTAAATAAACTAAAAGATTTGTAACATCTGTTTGGTCTGCGAACCAATTTTATAAGTCGAAAAATTCCCCTGCTTAATATAAATGAATTAAGCAGGGTTTATATTACCTGGGTTCTTTAAAATTCCCTCTAAGGGCAAGCCCCTATAGTTAATTACATCTTAAATGACGGGAATCACTTAAGAAAAATCTCGATAATAATCAGTAATTCTGCTCTCAAGAATTTCAAAGTTGAAGTTTTCAAAGGATTGAATTTTGGAATTTCAATAGGGAATGGATCAAATTTGAAACATTTTGTTTTGGGAATTCAAAGGAAGAAAGGTAGGAGAAATTACAGATTCGAAGCGAGCTTCGGTAATTTCCCAACTATCCTATCATTTGGCTTGAATTTAGGAAAGTTCTAATGTTTATTTAATGTTTTGATCTTGTCAATTTTAATTAATTTGGACTTATATTTGTATGATATGATCACACAAATAGCCTCGAAGATGTGAGGGTTTATGTCGTATCGGACGACTACCTCGGAATCCTAAAACCGGTTAGGGCTTAATTTACATGACATGATCATGCAAATGCCTAACAAAAGGTCGAGGATTTATGTTGCACTAGGTAAACTACCTCGAAGTCCTATGGCTTTGTTATTTAATTCTAAGAATGGTTTTGCTGATGTAGATTCAAGTTTTCTGTGATGACAATGGCCGTGCTGCCCACCATGCTCTGAGCTCCTTGTTGTTGCAGATGTTTAGTTTTAGAAGTCATAAATCAGGAGATGAGAAAAGTGTTTTGGTTTAGAGAAAATCTTAATTTCCAAGTATTTTTATGTTTTATTTAAAATAAATCTTAAAGTTGATTATAACAACACCGGTTAAGATCCCACGGTTCCATCCTTCCGGCATCGTTATTTTTATCGGATTCACTTAGTCCAGATGAATTTGCTAAACTCAACTGAATGAGTTCCACACTTTCATTTAGACCGTGGGAAATTCCGTTAGCAACACGTAGGTTACATCATCCGAGGTATTCCCGATCATCCAACGGGATGTTTTAATTTAGTTGTAATTGCGGTTTTGCGTTCGTTTGTGATTAAATTTTGAGTTGTTTTATATTTTGAAATGTTGTGGCGGTGAATTTTATCTTGCAATGACTTTTAACTTAGTTTTGGTTTCAGTTTTAGGGACTATCCTAAAGGTGTGGGTTTTCATGCAACAGTTGTTTATCATGCAAGAAAAGTAAGTGCGATGCGATTAAATAAATTGTAATAAGATAAATTGCAATACAATAAAATAAAAAGCGTACCTGGAGGGTCTTCCCGTCATCCCAAGCCGCACTTAAAACACAATTAGAATATTTAAGCAAGTTCCTAGGTAAAACTAAGGGAAGGGTTATGGTTTTCTACCAAATTCCTAATCCTATAGCTAGTCATTTCTTATTACGTCTAGGTTCTTATGTTTTGGTTTGAGGACGATTTTCTTCATCAAAGAATAATTAAGTTCAATTGTTCTTATAAGTATACTATCATATTGAGGAAGTGCTTAAGAAGAATCTTAAACATCTTTTCAATACTGATAGGATTGTTTTAAGTCCAAATGGATTTAATTAATCAGGTGAAGTAATCGTCTGTGGTTTAGTTAAGTTTTGTTGTTATCTTACTCAGTGAACTAGGACATTTCAATATCCTATAAGTGAAGTAACATTTCATTTAATGTTCTGTTTAGGAGTTATAATAACCAAAGCTTTCGAGGACAAATTGGTGTTCAAATGGTTCGTGATTTAGTTTAATTTCAGTTAATGGGTTTTAATTTGGAATAGTGTTCAAGTTGCTTTATTTTGAATTTCTTTATGTCTTAGGTGATGTTATTTTTTAATCCAATTTAATTTAACTTTAATTTAATTTGATTTGGTTTAGCTTCAATTTTAATTTAATTTATTTAATTTAAATTGATTTTAATTTTAACTTGATCTTATTTTTTTAATTTAATTTAATTTAATTTAATTTAATATGATTTAATTTAATTTAATTTAGTTTAATTTAATTTAATTTAATTATTATTTTGATTTTATTTTATTTAATTAATTTAATTTAATTTTAATTATATTTAATTCAATTTAATTTAATTTGTTCAATTTAATTTAATTTAATTTATTTGATTTAATTTAATTTAAATTGATTTAATTTGTTTAATTTAATTTAATTTAATCTTTAATTTAATTTTATTTTTAATTTTAATTTAATTGAAAATTTAAAAAGAGTTTAATAATTTAACTTTTAATTTAATTTTAATGATTAAGTCCTTTAACATTTTAAAACTTAAATTTGAATTATCATTTTAATTAGGAATCAAATATTATTGAGATGATTAATTTAGGGATTTTTAAATTAAAGAATAAATCTCTTCTTAATAATATCCCTATTTTAATAATTCCAATTTTATTATTCTTCCAAATTTAATCAATTATTTAATTAAGGTTTATTTTAATTATTTTTAAATTGTTTAATAGGTTTCTACCCTTTAAATATTTGAATTTCAATCATCCAAATCAGATTAAGATCAAATATTTTATTTGTTAATTTTATTAAACCTAAAGTTTTTAATTAAGGGTTGAAATTTTTTAATTACCATTTTGCCCTTCAAGCTTAATAATTTCATAACTCACTAAATTGAGCTTAAATGAACTTGAAATCTTTATGTGACTTCACTCATATGTCAAGAAAGATATGAGAGGAGAAAATGTGATTTTTCTGTATTTAATTTATTTATATAATTATTTTTGGTGGAAAATAAGGATTTCCAAGGAAAATTTAATAATATGACCAAGGGAAAGTTTCTGTCCTTAAGAAAATTATGGGACATTCCTAATGACCAGAGAACCACTTGGACCAATTTTGGTGATTTTTTGAATTATATTATTTTTATTATAATTATTTTAAGTTTTGGAGTATTAATTAATTTAAAAATAAAATAAAGGTTGAAAAATGAAATTTATATTTTTCAAAAATCTCTCTGATATCAAGGAAATCAGAGAATCCATTTTTACAATTTTTTGATTTTTTTTGATTTATTAGAATTATTTTAGTGAAAATGCTAAAAAATACATTTTTTTAATTTTAAAATTACCTTAGGGCTTTAAAATTTAATATCTCATTAAATAGACCTAAAAAAAATATGGGGTTTATTCCTAAGTGGTTAAAATTCAAAATGTGATATTTTGGTGAATTTTATTATTTTTGTGATTTTTATTATTTTTTAATTATTAAAATATTAAAATAATACCAAAAAATCAACTTTTTTAGAAAATTGAAATTTTAATTTTCATAAATTCCCCTGATATCAGAGAGGTTCTAAAACTAATTTGGTGAATTTTTGAAAAGCATTTTGAAAGTTATGAATTTTTAAAGTTTAAATTGGCTAAATGACTTAATCAACCCATTTAGTAGGGCTAACCAAGTCCAATTGACTTCAAATTTTTATTGTGGGTTCCTCTGATCCTAAAAGTCAGTGGAGAATTGATTTCAAGTCAATTTGATGTATGATTAGCTCTAATTAATTAGGGACCTATTTTGGGTGTTTAAGCCAATTAGGGTTATTTTAAATGAATTAATTCAAAACCTATTTTTCCTAGGGTCCTCTGGTCATAAGAGACATCACCAAATTTTCCTAGAATTTATTTCACAACATGCTAATTATTGGAATTAAAATACTCAAAATAGCAACATGAATTTGAAAAATCAATAACTTCTCATAGGGATGGCCTCGACTTTGGAAAATTCGGGGAATGTTCCCAAATTTAGAGGCTTCAAAAGCCCTATGGTCTCATGCCATGGTGAATTTCCTATATGCATGGAGAATTAAAACAATGCAGAGGGGAAATAAATCATTAAAAATAAACTACTTAATGAAATTAAATGATTTCTTTTCCACATTATTCTCCTCTGTTCACTGAGCAAGAGGGTATTTTTATTTTATTTTTCTGATTTTTCTACACAAAGTTATGGATTTTTGAAGTTTAGGGAATTAAATAAATAAGAAAATACCCTAATTTTCTATTTATCCACGCGGCACGGCGTCAACCTCGGCAGCTCCGAAACGCCGCGTGGCGCTCTCTGATTCGACGCCGCCATCCGACTCAGCGCTCCAGGGGCCCGCTGTATCATTTCGTCTCCTCATCCGGCGCGATCCCGGCCGTCCGTCCGCGCGTGTATTAAATGAACGGCATCCGTTCATCGTCCCCAAGCCTCCTAGCCCGAGAACCGTCCGTCTTCTGAGCCCAAGATCTCACTCGATACTCGACCAAATTGAACGTTCTTATGCTCTATGGATTCGTCTCGAGAAGACGAACACATCCATACGGTTTATGTGGCATGAAATTGACTCAATAAAAATGAAGAATGTTCAGAATCTCGGGAAGAAGAGTGAGGCCATACCTTTGCTCAGAGAAGTGTGGCTTCAATCTGAGGGTTGTGTCACCTTCGATTGCGTCCCGACGAAGCTCCGGATGAAGTCTCCTGGTCCGGTGAATTTCCTAGCTATGAAAGTGACCACAGCCCGATCACAAAGCTTGGAGGCTGGAACAACCGAGTGGCCCGGAGATGGGGCTTTCAGCTGGGAAACTTCTCCTCTTGGTCCAAGTGAAGGTGTAGGACCGATCAATTTGAGGATTGGCTCACCGTGGCAAAGTGTCCCGGTTTTGGGTGAAATTTCGACTGAGAAATCGGATTCCGTTGGTGGGGATTAGGGCAAATCGACACCGGGGATCAACCTGCTCTAAGTATGGAGTAAGGTTTGGAATAATTTTGCGGAATTTCAGCAAGGTTTGTGCAACTCTCTTCCATGGCCGCGAGGGGGTCGGGTTTAAATAGAGGTGGCTGGAGAGCCTCGCAGGGATGGCCAAGGGTCGGGATCACCGCTCCGGACATGGGAAGAACAACCATGGTGGCCATCGGGCATGGGGCAGCTCAGCAAGGTGGAATTCCAAAGTTTGGCTCCTCCCAAGGTCTCGGCCATAGTGTTTTCCGGCGATCTAGGCGGCCGGCTCTGCGAGCATGGGTCACCCTCGTGTCCAGTGGGTCGGGGGCTGGAGGTTTGTGCAGTCAATTGGCCATGGACATGTGTAAAGGGTTTGAATCAAAGTAGAATGGGAAAGGGCTAGTTTTGGGTCTAAATGGGTCAACCCTTGGTTTTGGGTTAGGTCCACCCTCCAAGGCCAATTTGGGCTGAAGGGAAAGTCACTTGGATCAGCTTGATTAGTGGGGTCAAGTCACAATCCAAGTACAATTAAGCTTAAGCAAGAATTAGGGGAGACATGGGAGTGATTAATCACTCTTAACAGAATATGGGAAGGGCCTCCTCCTCTTGCCATCTTGGGTATGGTGATGTGGAAAGTAGATTCCATAGCTCTCATGGCTCCCATGTGGCTCATGCATGGCTTCATGGCTCACCTTTGGCTTGGGAAAAGTCAAGTCAATTTCATGGAAATGGATTTTAAGAAAATTTTGGTATTTTGATGGGAATTGGCACATGGCTTGATTTGGAATCATTTGATGGTTGATTTGAACTTAGGGGTGATTTTAATTAAGGGTATGATGAGAAGAACTTGTCATATGGGCTTTAACATAAAATTTGGGCTTTTAGGAAGGTTTAAGGAAGTGGGCTTTTGGTTTAAAAATAAATTTATGGATGTGAATTTTGTGAAGGATTGGGCCAAACAAATGTTGGGTTTAGCTCATGGATGTGTCATGAGTGACTTGAAGCAAATTGGGAGTGATTTGGGTTTGAATTGGGTTGAATTTGGGCTTCTTTGGTGAATGGGCCAATATCGGTCACATTGGGCTAACTTGGGCCAATGTTGGGCTAGGGTTGAAATTGATGTAAAAAAAATTTTGGGAAATGTTTATGGGAGTGTTTCAAAGAGGTTTTGGCTTTGGTTGGGTTTTGATTTTGGGGTTTGGGCTTATTTAGGTTAGGTTTGGGTTTAGGTCAAAATTGGGCTTTTTAGCTTTGGGTTGAATTTGAGTGGGGTTTGGGTCTAAATTTTGGGCAAATCATGTTAAGGTTTTTTTTGTGGGGATGCTAAGGAAGTTTTAGAAAAGATTTGGGGTTAATTGGAGTTGAATTGGGTGAGTTTGGGTTAGGTTTGGGTCATGGGTCCAAATTGGGCTTTAAGGCCAAAAGTGAAATTGGATCCAAATGTCAATCCAATTGGACTTGGGTTTGGTCTATATTGGTGTTGGGAATGTTGAATTGAAGTTTAGAATTGAATTGGACCAGAATTTGGGTCAATTGGGTAGGTTTGGTTTGACATTGGGTTCACTTTGGGTTAAAAATGGGTCAAATTGGGGGTTTTGACAAAAGTAGGATAAATTGAAAAAATTGGCCCATGGTGTAGTTGAACAAAATGAAACTAAGAATATTTGGGATTTTCTGGATATTTTTGGGAATTTTCTGAATTTTTGGATTTTTGGGTCAAGAGGGGTATTTTGGGTATTTGGAGGGTATTGGGAGGTATTTTTGGAATTTTTGGTATTTTTGGCTATGGATGATCAATTTGATCTGTGAGGAAATGTTCAAGGTTAATTTTGGGGAATTTTGGGTGATTTGGAAATTTTGGAGGATTTCAAGGGTTTTAGGTAGGCTAAGCGGGTGTAGGGTCCCGGGGGTCAAAAATTGAAAATTTGGGAAATTAAAGATTAGGTAAATGTAAGTGGAATAAGATCATTTTGGTTGAGCCATGAAGCCATATTAAGCCTCTATGAGCCATGAAGGGACTCATGTGAGGCATACACTATGTTGTTCCTAACCCTCTTAGCCAAGGGCTTAGGGGTTAAGGACCATCCATGTGAGTCACCTTTATGAGTCAGGAGGTCAAGTTAGGTTTTGGTGTGTTTTTAGGATGTGTGTGAAAGTGTAGTGTATAAATGTAGTGTATGTGTAAGTCAGCCCTTCACCAGACCAGGCCACCCAGGGTAGTCCTAAGGCCAAAGAGTCCTATAGGAACTCATCCTTTAAACTTCCACATTTGATTTCAGCCCTTTAGGTGATTAGGGGTCTATAGTCAAGTTCGTGGAGTTTGCAGGGAGTTAAGAAGTGGTTTGAATTTCTAAGTGGTGGGTCCCAATTCTAATCCTCTAAGATAGTCGAAGGAAAAGCCTAAGGCTAGATCCTAAGTACTAAAAAGAAGAAGAGATGACATCATAAAAAATGAGGTCAACAAATGGACCCCCAATAGGTGTGGTGAGCTGACGGAGCACACCGCGCGTATTGGTGTTGACCGAAGCGATCAACAAAACCAACACAAACGTCAAAGTGACAAACTTAGGACAAAGTAGAAGAGTTTCCGCTGGGGAGTGTCAAGTATATCTCTGAGACTGGAGATTCCTGAACTCTCGCTGGGGGAAGGAAAAGGAGATGAATCCCAAATCACATGACCTGGTGTAATTTCAATTTAGATTTCATTTTGTTTCAGTTTAAGTTTTGATGTGTGAGCTTAGATTTTAGTTTGGAGTTTTAATTTAAATTGAAGTTTTGTTAAAATTAATTTGAAGGGATTCGAACTTGAAATGAAAATTGGAATTTTGTGGTTTTAGATGTAACATCTTCAACCTCAAAAGAAAATTGAATTGATTGGATTGAATCATTACAATGAGGAGAGATCTCAGAGCAATGCGGTAATGGATGTAGAATCCTTAACCTCAAGAGTTTGATTTTGATGTATTTCATCGCAATAGGGAAAGAATCCTAAAGCAATGCAGTCTCGGATGTAAAATCCTCAACCCCAAGAATTTGATTTTGATGTTGATGTATTTCATTGCGATAGGGAAAGAATCCTAAAGCAATGCAGTCTCGGATGTAAAATCCTCAACCCCAAAAGTTTGATTTTGATGTATTTCATTGCGATAGGGAAAGGATCCTAAAGCAATGCAGTCTCGGATGTAAAATCCTCAACCCAAAAGTTTGAACTTTGATGTATTTCATTGCAATAGGGAAATAATCCTAAAGCAATGCAGTCTCGGATGTAAAATCCTCAACCCAAAAAGCTTGAATTTGATGTATTTCATTGCAATAGGGAAAGAATCCTAAAGCAATGTAGTCTCGGATGTAAAATCCTCAACCCCAAGAATTTGAATTTGAATGTATTTCATTGCCATAGGGAAAGAATCCTAGAGCAATGCAGTCTCGGATGTAAAATCCTCAACCTCAAGAATTTGATTTTGATGTATTTCATTGCAATAGGGAAAGAAACCTAAAGCAATGCAGTCTCGGATGTAAAATCCTCAACCCCAAGAATTTAAATTTGAATGTATTTCATTGCGATAGGGAAAGAATCCTAAAGCAATGCAGTCTCGGATGTAAAATCCTCAACCTCAAGAATTTAAATTTTGATGTATTTCATCACAATAGGGAAAGAATCCTAAAGCAATGCAGTCTCGGATGTAAAATCCTCAACCCAAAAAGTTTGAATTTTGATGTATTTCATTGCAATAGGGAAAGAATCCTAAAGCAATGCAGTCTCGGATGTAAAATCCTCAACCCCAAGAATTTGATTTTGAATAGTCATTGACTTTGCAAAGATTTGTAGTGTTGATTTGAAAAGTGTGGAATTTTGGTGTTTCGAGAATTTCATGAAAGTTGTAAAAGACTTTCATGGAAGGAAATAGATTAGGAGGGAATATGTAGATGTTACATATCCCGTTCAAAAGAGTTGATCGGAAGTCACTGGTTTGGATTGGATACAATTCCTCGCCATCAGATTCGATCCGTGTCAATGGAATCAACCGCTTCCATCCCAGACAAGGGAGAGAGTAGGACGGATTGGATTTCAGATTTGGAAGGTTGAGTTTGAACTTGATTGAGATTTGATTTGAAATTTGGAAAGATTGAATTTGAATTTGATTGAGATTGGATTTGAAATTTGGAAGGTTGAGTTTGAATTTGATTTAAAATTTGTGCTCGTTTTGTTTGTCCTTTAACGATTCAAATTTATTTTATCATTCATTTAATGTTCATGTGAATTTGGTGTTCATCATTTTTAGATTTTTAAGGAAAGTTTTCTTTTATTCTTTTTTTTATTTATTTTCTGTTCTTTGTTCGAATTTCATTTAACTTTAATGGCGTTTCCCAGTCAATTTGCACAAAAGAGGTGAAGGCCAAAAATGTTACATGGTCACTTTCATTCCAATCATGCTGAAGATACATCATACAACTCGATCTGGAATACATCTCATACAATCCATGTAGACTCAAAACGGACTATGTATGATCTTTGTCGATCCATCCAAAAAAGGTATCTGTCAGAAATCCATGTCTAAATAGTGGGGTACATGGTCAATAACATCACCTTCCAAGCCATCCTTGGCAAGAATGCCGTATGGATGTACGTTGGAGGTGTGATATTTTCCATGTAACTCACAGCTCGTAAGACCGGAGGCTCTCTAGCTCCGGTCCGGTCGAAAGTGGTAAGGTGTCTTCCCGTCGTCCATCCTTCGAAAATAACCGAGATCCGCTTCACTGGTACTCCCGGTATGCAATGTTTAGCGATATCTCGCTCCGTTGCCCTTCATTATCATGACGGAACCTACCGGTAATGGTATCTTCACCGGCCCTCGGAACTCACTCGGGCTCGCTATCCGGAGGTCGGATCCGAACATGATATTACACTCGTTCGAAATGAAACCGTGCAAAAAGGTCCGACAAAGTCGTGGTGATCTATGTGCGGGGGTATGCGATCACCCTTCTTGTAAATGTTAATAATGCGACACGTTGGGTATGCAATCTGCGGCGTACCCTCCATGTTATCAATCTTTTTACCATTCTTTTGATGACTAATGACATTGGATCCACCTGGCCATGACGGAGTATTCCCGGTGGGTTTCCCTTCCTGTCTTCTGCGAAGTTGTAGCAGCATCCGCATTGTATTGTAATTCTTCCTTTCCCTGCAATCCATCTCCGGGGTTCTGAGTAAGTGTTTTCTCTTAGGCAGCCTGCTCGGCCCATTCTTTTCAAATCCCGGATGCAGTCCACGATTTTTTGTTGTTCGTATTCTGAGAACACGTCTGCATGTAGCTCAAGGCCTTCTAGTATATTGATCCTCCTGTCTCTGATTCTCTCGAAGTATTCAAAAGTTTTCTTTTCGACATTCTGCATTCTTTCCAGCTCGTATTCTGGAATAATCTGCAAATGGCGGGGCCTGGTGACGTATTGTGGGATATACGGCTCAATCCCTTCACGTTCTCCTGCATACCTCGGCTCCTCGGGGATGATGTCCGTCGGGACATCCTACGGGGTTGCTTCTGCAACAAGGTTATGCATTACTGGTGGCTCTATCTGGTGGCGTGGTAGCCTTCTTTCTTCTGCTTTTCTTGAGATTTCCCTGGTCTCTTCTGTTATCCTAGGAGCTGGCCTCCTTCATTCAGGTACCTGGTGAACTGGCGTCCTTGAAGTATATGTACTGGCAGTAGCAACTGCCTCGTCGTACTTCCTGAATTTCCGTGGGCGCGGCACTGACAAGCCTGCCTTCTGATGTAGCGACTACATACTTGATTTTCTTGTCTTCTTTAGTGCTTGCTTTCCTTTTCTTGCTGCTGGATTGGTGGCTTGGGTCACTCACTTTCATTACTGTCTGACTGGGCAGTTCCTCTCGGTCAACTGGGACCCAGTCACTTTCCTCATATTGCAGGCCTGCTGGTGCAAAGTCTGAGTCAATCTCTATTATCGCTCCATCTTTCACCCTCTTTTCGTCGAGTGCAAGGCTTACGCCATTTCTAAAGTTCGGGACCAACCGCCCGTTCGACATTTCCTCGCGAAAAGACAAGGAAAAGGATCGAGGGCTGTACTAAGAACAAGAACATTAAGAAAATGTCTATTAAAGACAGCTTTTTTTATTACTTTTGTATTTTTAAATTTAACGGGAATGAAGTGGGATAAGATCGAGGAAAGAGATTTTGATATGGAAGAGAAAACAAGGAAAACTTTATTATCATGATTTTATTTATTTTAGCACATTTTTTATTATTTTTGGGTTCGGACCCAGTCATAAGTAATTACTTCACCCGTGCTTCTAGGGATGAAAAATTCATTCTTTCGAAACATCAGGTAGCGTAATACTTTTTCAAGTATCGTCCGTTGATCGGAAGCATATGTCGTTCTCCTTGGCAATTCACAAGTTGGTAGGAGCCTCCTAAGTATACTGCTTCAACCACAAACGACCCTTCCCAAGTGGGTTTAAATTTTCCTCCTATCTTGCGGTGTGCAAGAGTAGGTCTCTTGAGAATGAGAACTAAGTCACCAACTTTGAAGGTTCTTGGGCGGACCAGTTTGTCATGGACTTGAACCATCTTAGCTTGGTATAGTTCTAAATTCTGCTGTCACTGCAAGTCTTTTCCCTTCCAGGCTTTCCAATTCTTCTAGTCGTAATTTGGCATTCTCTTCGTCGTGATTTTGTTTGTAATCGCAATTCGAGTGAAGGAAGTTTGAACTTCTAAGGGTAACACTGCCTCGGACCCATATACCAAAGCGTAAGGTGTAGCTTGAGTAGGAGTTCTGAAGGTTGTCCGGTAGGCCCATAAGGCTTCTAATAACTTCTCGTGCCAATTTCTCTTATTATCGTCCAAGGTTTTCTTTAAAATTTGAACGAGAGTTTTATTAAAAGCCTCGACCGAGCCGTTTGCTCTTGGGTAGTAAATTGTTGAATATCGCCGGTCGATTCCGTGTCTCTCGACAAAATTGTTGATTTGTGTGCTTCGAATGTCGATCCATTATCCGAGATGATCCTGCGTGGCACTCCGAAACGGTAGAAAACTTGGTTCTTGAAAAGCCGTAGCACGTGGTGTGCTTTAACTTCTCTAAGTGGATCCGCCTCCGCCCACTGGAAAAGTAATCCGTAGCCGCAAGAATGAAGCGATGTCCTTTTGAAGATGGTGGTTCTATTGGACCCACTATATACGTGCCCCAACATTCAAATGGCCAAGATGCAATTGTCGGATGTAACACATTTGGAGGTTGGTGTAGAACCACTCCGTGCACTTGGCATTGGTGACAGCTCTTGGCGATTTTCATGCAGTCGGTCATCATCGAGGGCCAGTAGTACCCTAGTCTTTTAATTTTCATTTTCATCTTCGGACCCGACTGGTGAGCGCCACGGAGTCTCGAATGCACCTCTTTAACAATTTCACGGGCCTCGAACCCGCTTAGGCACCTTAGCCACATTTTATCAAAAGACCTTCGTATAATGTGTTGTTTATTAACGCGTAGGACGAGTTCTTTTCTTGATCCGATGGGCTAGCGACCTATCGTCCGATAGTTTTCTCGTTTGCGGGTAGTCTATTAATGGCCGTCGCCAATCTTCTCGTGTTTTCACGTCACTATTGCAACTGATTCTTCTTCTTTTTCTAATTTGTGTATTGTGTCTATGTCGAGCTGTGATAGGACCTGACGTCCATGAACTGACACTTCCATTGATTCATCTTGCAAACAGACAAATTCTTTTGCGAGGTGAGCTAACGCATCTGCTAAGGCATTTTCTTTTTTGGGAATTTTGTAGATTGTCACATTCGGAATTTGTTCCAACAACTGTATGACATACTGGAAGTATTGCTCGAGTCTTGGTTTTAAAATTTCGTATTGTCCGACGATCCGTTGAATGATTAACTCGTGAATCCCCGTAAATGTTGATGTCCGTTATCCCCATTTGAATAGCTAATTCCGGTCCCGTTATGAGGGCTTCGTATTCCGCTTCGTTGTTTGTACACGGCTCGTCAAGTGGTAGGAGTATCTTAACATCCCCCGCTCCGGTGTTATAAAGATTAGTCCGATCCCCGCCTTCACGGGCACTATCACTTGCGATTCTTCGTCTTTGTGTGTCGAAGATGCTACGTTGAAATATAATTCCCAACGTCGATCATCGTGGTCTTCTAGGCTCATTATTTGTTCATCCGGCGGATCATCATCGAGAGGAGATTCGCCGGCAAAGGGTGTGTCTGCGAGGAAGTCTGCTAAGACTTGTCCCTTTACGGCACGAAGAGGCACGAAAGTTATATCGAATTGCAATAATATCATCGACCATCCGGCAAGTCCGTCGGAAAGTGTTGGACGAGTCATCAAGTATTGCAATGGATTAAATTTCAAGATCGAGTTGACCTTATGAGAAAGCATGTAGTGCCCGAGCTTTTGAGTGGCGAAGATCGTGGCCAAACAATACTTTTCAATTGCGGGATACCTTATTTCGATCGGAAGTAAACGACGGCTTAGGTAGTAAAGAGCATTTTCTTTACCCTCATCATTGACTCAGGCTAACAGGGCTCGAGAGAGTCGTCTAAAGCCGCGGTATAAAGTATCGACGGTCTACCCGAGACCGGGCTGCTAAGATAGGAGGTGTCATTAAATATTGCTTAATGTCCTCAAAGGCCTTCTGGCATTTTTCTTCCCAAATAAATTTGGCATCCTTTTTAACTAATGCCGAGAAATGCTGACACCTACCTGACAAGTTTGAGATAAAGCGTCGAAGATATGCCAGCTTCCCTTGAAAAGATTGTAGTTGCTTTAAGGTTTTGGGAGACGGCATTTCTAAGATAGCTTTAATCTTTTCCGGGTCGATTTCAATTCCATGATGTTGGACAACGAATCCTAAGAATTTCCCGGAGGTGACGCCGAAGGCGCATTTTAAGGGATTCATCTTAAGGTTAAATTGTCTTAATCGTTCGAAAACAATTCTCAAATCATACATGTGGTTTTCCTTTACTTTGCTTTTGATGACCATATCATCTACGTAGCATTCGACTTGATTGTGGATGAGATCATCAAAAATTCTTGTCATCGCTCTCTGGTATGTTGCTCCTGCGTTCTTCGATCCGAATGTCATCACTATGTAGCAATATACTCCGATCGGCGTTCGAATGCCGTAAGTTTTTCATCCTCCGGAGCCATTTTTATCCGGTTGTATCCCGAAGATCCATCCATGAATGAGAATATTTCATGTGTCGAAGCAATGTTGATCATTAGTTACGGGATCGGTAGAGGGAATTCATCCTTTGGACATGCCTTGTTTAAATCTCCGAAATCCACACAAATTCGATCCGACCATTCTTCTTCTCGACTGGCACCACATTGGCTAACCAAGTCGGGTATTGTTCTTCACGGACAAATTTAGCGTCTATTAGCTTTTTAACTTCAGCTATGACTTGTTGTTCAATTTCTAGACGCATTCTTCCGGGACCTCGCTCGACCGGGACGAAGTAGGATCTTCTCCTAGCTTATGGGTTGCGACCTCCGGAGCTAATCCCGGCATCTCATCATAGCTCCAAGCAAAACGAGTCTTTAAATTCCATTAATAACTTGATTATTTCTTCGAGTCTTCTTTATTGAGTAAGGAGCTAACAAAGGTAGGTCTAGGCTCTTTGCTAGTACCTAGGTTAACTTCAGTTAACTCATCTATTGTAGATTTAATCTCTTCTTCGAATTCTGGTGGAGCGTCTCCAATTTGTAAATCTTCAAATTCTTCTGTAGTTTCCATGCAGTTTTCATTAGACTCGTAAGTGACAACCAAGCGAAATTCAGTATCGTCAACTGATCCTACTGTGCCGAATCCGAGACCATGCTTTAAATTGGGTGGACGACCGGAGTTATTCCATAAATTTTCAAAATGTTGTGATTGACCTTTTGTCCATTGTCGAGGTAAGAAACCACGCTGAATTAAATTTTGAACACAGGGAGAATACCACTCAAAAGGCAATTCCATTAATTCTGATGAAGTAGCATCTTCAAATTGTACATTATTTTTAGTTTTGGAGGAAGGAGCACCACGGTAGAATTTGATTGGCTTTGCACCGCCGCTACGTACCTCTTTGACCACCATACCCTCGATCTTATTAGAATGGATCGGGGTCAGGGTCATAGTATGTACATAGTGGTTAATCTTCTCGTACATCGATTTATATTCCTCGTTCTTTTCATCTTCGAGAGAGTTCCTGAATTGCGGCTTCTTCCGACTTATTGTCGTTGCTTCTTGCTTGATTTCTTTTCTTCTTCGTAACTATCTTCCCAATCAACATTGATGGCTGGTTTCCTCCGTCCAACCGTCCTAACGTCTCTGCCATGACCTCTTCCCCGGCCTCGATCTCGGATGCGAGTCGTGGAGAAACCTTCACCATCTCGCCGTAAGGAGTGGTGAGTGATCGTTGGACTAGGACTTCGAGCTCTTCGTTGTCCCGAACTTCCTTTGCTTCATTCGTTATGGTATCTCCGGAGAAGATTGTTTTCTTCGGAGGTGCATAATAAGTCGCATCTTCATGGATTCCAATTTCATGTACGGAGAATGGTTGTAAGTCACCTTTGATGCACTCGTTCCCTCCATCATAGTATTTGATGCACTCGATGTAGAGATGATGGTACCATCCTCGTTTTCATGTATCCATGGTCGACCCAGTAGAGCGTTGAACGACGTTTCTGAATCAATTATGTGAAATTTTGCGGTTGTATTTGCTAAGTCACCGGTCTTCATTAGTAGTGTTATTGATCTGATGGCTCTTTCTCCTTTCTGGTTGAATCCTCTTAATAACATTTTGTCGGCTTCGAGCTCGCGAGCATCAATTTCCAAGTATGCTAGTGTTCGAAGACTCATTATATTGATTGATGCTCCCGGATCCACCAATACTCCGGAGAGTGTAAACTTCCCAATTGTAACCGAAATGTACAACGATCGGTTGTGATCTCGCCGTGCCGAGTAGTAGGTCATTGTCCGTGAAGGTAACACCTCGCTGTTCCTTTAACGAGCAAACCTCATCTAAGGAATCTCCGGCCATTTGAGCTAAGAAAATTTTCGGATCAAGTAAGGCCTTGATCAGAGTTTCTCTCATCTCTTTTGATAAGATGAGAGCATCGTAGATGCTTAGTTTGACCGGTAGTTTCCTAAGATGGGCTAGCACGTTGTAGTCCACTTTATTTTCATGTGTCCCGGCTTCTTCTCGAATTGGTATTCCTTCTGCCGGGGTTGGTTCTTCTTGAACAACCACCTGCTTTCCTTTGTCCTTTGGACCCATTCTCGGAGGTAGAACTCTTCCACTTCTTAAGTTGACTTCTGTAATTTCTTCTGAATCTAGTATTGAGTTTGCTGATGTCTCCTTCTGAATCGGAATGACGGTTCTTCTGGATTAGCTTCGGAGTCTGAAGGCTCTAACTCTATTGTGACTGGAGCTCCTCGAAACTCGCAAATAGATTCGTTGCTCGTTGAACTCTCGTAGCCTCCTTGATGGATGTCTTCTTCGTCATTGTGATCGTCGAGATTGTGTATGATTTGAGAATTGTCATTAGTATCGAAATCGATGTCCGGATTGTCGCTAGTTACGTAATCGTTAGAAACAGTCAAAACGTAGCCAACGCTATAACCCTTATCATTATAAGATCCCACCGGAGTGAGCAAATAATCATACAGAGTCAGAGGTTCGAGGGATTTCTCCCCCGAATCGGAAACAACTATCCTTGGATTAGTAGCCCCTAGCCTAGCTTTAGAAGCCTCGGTCTTCTCTTCTTCATCGATTTTCTTCTTCTCTTCAATCGTCTCCTATTGAGGTGGTTCTTCTATCGCTAGTGACAGTGTCGGCTTGACAGGTTTCGAACTCTGAATTGAGGCTCGCACCGAAGCGGTTTGAATGTGATCCAAAATCTTTTTCGAAGACCTCGTCCAAGCGGTAGTCCATCCATCATCAGTCGCATAGGGATCTATAGGAACAATGAGATCAGTCGAGACAACATTGACGGAACCTCCTTTCTGGGGTTCCTTCATGTACTCCTTCGGGATTGTTATATTCCCTTTCCGAAGATTGTCGTTGAGCCAACTTTTGAAGGTAATACAATCTTCTATCTTGTGTCCAAGCATCCGGTGGTAAGGGCAAAAGTTGGGATCTCCTTTCTTGTTGACTTCTTCTGGTCTCTTAGGCTCGGCGAGTCGGAAATCTGGAGTCTTCATCAGACTACGGAACATTTTCGACACTGCCTCATTCTTGAATGGATATTCCCTGCTCAGAAGCTCCCTTAATGTACGTTACGGACGAGGCGATTGTTCATACTGTTGAGATGACTGATAGCTGGGTCGGGGTTGCTGGTAATTCTGTTGAGGTTCCTGCGGCCGTTCGGACGATATTTGTATCGGTTGCTTGCCTTTGTCAACTGCTGCAACGATCCCGGATTTCTTTTCAAAAGTCTTCACAGGCTTTTGCTTGTCCGTCTTGTCGGTGAAACTTAATTGCTTCGCCTCCTCTTGCAAGCTCCCGGCCTTGCTTAACAACTTCTCGAAAGTCTTAATAGTAAATCCCTTGAGGAGAAGTGCTATCGGGCCGTGAATGCTCTTAAGTAAGATGCCGACTGCATGCTGTTCTTGTAGTTGCGGTTCACACTTCATACTTAGGTTCCTCCATCGAAGTATGTAATCCACCAAAGTTTCGTTCGCCTCGCTTCTCTACCACTAAATCACCTATAGTGATGTGGTGCTGAGCTCCGACAAATTGCTTGATGAAGAGGTTCTCTAGTTCTGAGAATGTCTTCACCGAACCATTCGGTAATTCTGCATACCAATCAAAGGCGATCCCTGACAGGCTGTTGACAAATTGTCGGAAGAGTAATGCATCACTTCCTCCGGCATTGCAACAACTGGCACGAAAGTGTGCAACATGCTGTCGGGGGTTTCCGGTCCCATCAAAGGTCTTGAACAGAGGTGGTACGAAGCCTTTCAGGTATTGGACAACATTGAATTCTTCAGGGTAAGGTCTACCCATCCGAATGGATGTCCCGCTCTTTGATTGTGCTAAGGCTTCTCGCACCTACTGTTCCACCAAGCTCTTGATATCCTTTTCAGGAATCATGCTTTGTGTCACATCTTTCTTTAACTGATCATCCCCGTTGATAGACGTAATCTCCTTTCCTCCGTCAACAATGTGAATGACCTCTGGGGGTGTCTCTCTTTGGGGTTGCACTTGACTCTGGAGAGTGGCTAGGGCTACAGCCATCTCTTCCATCCTCTTTGCCATTTGGGCGATCGTATCATCTTTCTCTTGAAGCTGCCTCCTCATTACTTCCGGCTCCTCTCTTTCTACGAGCCGCAGGAGCACCTCGTGAAGCCGACGAAGCTCGCGTTTCGACCATGTTGATTTCTGCATACTCATCGTCCATGAATTCCGACGAATCAATCTCATCTCCGAATTTCTCTTCTCTTTCTTTTGCTAATTGTCGAATATCAGTCCTCAACTTTTCCATAGCATCCTGTTGCGGTCCTTTCTGCGCATCCTTGCAGTTGTCGTGTGATAGCTGTCGGGTTCCCTTCTCATGAGTCCCCCTTACTGCAGTAGAGCTTTCTTCAGATTCAAATCTCCTGATGAGAATTTCCTTCTCAGGCTGTTGTTTCAATCTTAATTGTCCAGTAGTGGGACGCCATACCATCCTTCTAGTAGCAGAAGGTCTAGGACCAAATGGTCTGTCAGCCAAATGCTGGAAGGTGATATCCTCCCTAATCTGTAACCCTGAAACAACGACAGGCGGACTAGCCTTCATCCTTTTATTTGGCTTTTCTGTAACGATGGCGGGTTCTACTCGTAGCCCAAGACGGGATTTGACTGGCACCCGCCCTATCCTTCTTAGAATCTCCGATACGGGGCATTTCTCTTTCTTTGCTAACTTCTTAATCACAGTCTGTAGTCGGGTAAATGGTGTAATCCTAGCCCTTTTCTTTCTGCTGTCGCTGTAGTATGCGGGTCGAGGTAATGTAGAAACAATCCTATGGACATTTTCCTCGTCAGCTGCGGCGGAAAGGGGATGGAATCTACTTCCTTCCAAAAGGGGTGTATCTTCAGGCAATGGTATGTATTCAGGTAGTGGTGTGTACTCAGGGATTTCTTCTAAGAAAGCCACTTCGACAGCTCCGGCCTTCCCGGCAATCTTCCTACTTCGTTCCTTCTTTGGGTCCGTGTTAGTGATGGAATTCTCGAGCCGGACCCGATTTCAAAACGAAGGTCTCACGAGAAGGTCCGTACCCTCCACGGTAACGAGTTCACCATAGTTCCGGATTTCCTTCCCCTTTAATTTGGCGGGAGCCGGGTAGGTGCAGAGACAACTAGACCGGTGGGGGTAGCAACAACGGTCCTTCCGTGGATACAGCGATCTCCTCTCAGTTGGAATCTTTTGCAGGGGGGAAACTCTTGAGTTGACCTAAGGTTGAACTCGATCAGCGGCTTTTTTATTTTCAGATACTTTGTTTGTCAGCGTGAAAAGGGCAACGTCGGTGATCTTGACATTTGTGTTCTCGAATCCTTGTCCAAACCGGATGATCCCATTGTCGGGCAGCTCATCCTTGTAAACAGCGAAGTCCAGTCCATTGGTGAAGGAGAAAATCAGCTTTGGGGCTTCCATTTCCGTAGGGTAGATTCGATTGTCAGTCCCAAGTTATGCTTCTTCTCATCAGGACGAAAAGAAAGGAATCGAAAAGAGTCCGAACACATTCTTGTTCATGTATTTATAAGTAGGAGTTATTTGTTAAAAGAGTCATTCATTAGAGGGTTTGTTTATTTAGAACGAAATGTTCAAAGGTGTAGAGAAGGTAATCAATCCGATTCAGAGTTGGAAAGGAAAAGAAAGTCTTATGCAAGACTTCTCGACTCGAAGGATCACTCCTAAACTAACACCTATTGGGGGTCCAACCCACCTCAGAAATGAGGTAAAAGGATCCCGGAACCTCTCTATTTAGGGATGTCTAAACAGTGGCTCCTAAATCCAAGAGAATGTTGGCTATACTTGTTCAAGGTAGAAATGAACATAGTATTCCAATGGAAAGAAGGGTAGCTTGATCCATAAGGGACATGGATACACTACCGATTTTTGAAAGCAGAATTGTCTGATCAAAATGGAGAGAGGAATTCTCCCCAGCGGAGTCGCTAGAAATTGTACGGCTTATTTTTAGGGTTATGTTGTATTTTGAGAAGGGGTCGCCTACAGAAATTGTCGGCGAATTTTTAATTTAATTTAAATAAATAATTTGAAAAGTAGTATTTGATTTTAAAAATAATTTTAAGTTTGAAAGTTTTAAGATATGAAATCAAACCGATCCCACATCCCAAATAGTTTATATAAACGAGCACCGCACCACAAATCGTGTATCTATCCCTAAGGATAGACACACTGCTTGATGGTGAGGCTCGATTAAATAAACTAAAAGATTTGTAACATCCGTTTGGTCTGCGAACCAATTTTATAAGTCGACAAATTCCCCAGCTTAATATAAATGAATTAAGCAGGATTTATATTACCTGGGTTCTTTAAAATTCCCTATAAGGGCAAGCCCCTATAGTTAATTACATCTTGAATGACGGGAATCACTTAAGAAAACTCTCGATAATAATCAGTAATTCTCCTCTCAAGAATTTCAAAGTTGAAGTTTTCAAAGGATTGAATTTTGGAATTTCAATAGGGAATGGATCAAATTTGAAACATTTTTTTTTGGGAATTCAAAGGAAGAAAGGTAGGAGAAATTACGCATTCGAAGCGAGCTTCGGTAATTTCCCAACTATCCTATCATTTGGCTTGAATTTAGGAAAGTTCTAATGTTTATTTAATGTTTTGATCTTGTCAATTTTAATTAATTTGGACTTATATTTGTATGATATGATCACACAAATAGCCTTGAAGATGTGAGGGTTTATGTCGTATCGGACGACTACCTCGGAATCCTAAAATCGGTTAGGGCTTAATTTACATGACATGATCATGCAAATGCCTAACAAAAGGTCGAGGATTTATGTTGCACTAGGCAAACTACCTCGAAGTCCTATGGCTTGGTTATTTAATTCTAAGAATGGTTTTCTTCGATGTAGATTCAAGTTTTCGCGATGACGATGGCCGTGCTGCCCACCATGCTCCGAGCTCCTTGTTGTTGCAGAGGTTTAGTTTTAGAAGTCATAAATCAGGAGATGAGAAAAGTGTTTTGGTTTAGAGAAAATCTTAATTTCCAAGTATTTTTATGTTTTATTTAAAATAAATCTTAAAGTTGATTAAACAACACTGGTTAAGATCCCACGGTTCCATCCTTCCGGCATCGTTAGTTTTATCGGATTCACTTAGTCCAGATGAATTTGCTAAACTCAACTGAATGAGTTCCACACTTTCATTTAGACAGTGGGAAATCCCGTTAGCAATACGTAGGTTACATCATTCGAGGTATTCCCGATCATCCAACAGGATGTTTTAATTTAGTTGTAATTGCAGTTTTGTGTTCTGTTTGTGATTAAATTTTGAGTTGTTTTATATTTTGAAATGTTGTGGCGGTGAATTTTATCTTGCAATGACTTTTAACTTAGTTTTGGTTTCGGTTTTAGGGACTATCCTAAAGGTGTGGGTTTTCATGCAACAGTTGTTTATCATGCAAGAAAAGTAAGTGCGATGCGATTAAATAAATTGCAATAAGATAAATTGCAATACAATAAAATAAAAAGCGTACCTGGAGGGTCTTCCCGTCATCCCAAGCTGCACTTAAAACACAATTAGAATATTTAAGCAAGCTCCTAGGTAAAACTAAGAGAAGGGTTATGGTTTTCTACCAAATTCCTAAACCTATAGCTAGTCATTTCCTATTACGTCTAGGTTCTTGTGTTTTGGTTTGAGGACGATTTTCTTCATCAAAGAATAATTAAGTTCAATTGTTCTTATAAGTATACTATCATATTGAGGAAGTGCTTAAGAAGAATCTTAAACATCTTTTCAATACTGATAGGATTGTTTTAAGTCCAAATGGATTTAATTAATCAGGTGAAGTAATCGTCCGTGGTTTAGTTAAGTTTTGTTGTTATCTTACTCAGTGAACTAAGACATTTGAATATCCTATAAGTGATGTAACATTTCATTTAATGTTCTATTTAGGAGTTATAATAACCAAAGCTTTCGAGGGCAAATTGGTGTTCAAATGGTTCGTGATTTAGTTTAGTTTCAGTTAACGGGTTTAAATTTGGAATAGTGTTCAAGTTGCTTTATTTTGAATTTCTTTATGTCTTAGGTGATGTTATTTTTTAATTCAATTTAATTTAACTTTAATTTAATTTGATTTGGTTTAGCTTCAATTTTAATTTAATTTATTTAATTTAAATTGATTTTAATTTTAACTTGATCTTATTTTTTTAATTTAATTTAATTTAATTTAATTTAATTTTATATGATTTAATTTAATTTAATTTAGTTTAATTTAATTATTATTTTGATTTTTTTTATTTAATTAATTTAATTTAATTTTAATTATATTTAATTCAATTTAATTTAATTTGTTCAATTTAATTTAATTTAATTTATTTGATTTAATTTGTTTAATTTAATTTAATTTAATCTTTAATTTAATTTTATTTTTAATTTTAATTTAATTGAAAATTTAAAAAGAGTTTAATAATTTAACTTTTAATTTAATTTTAATGATTAAGTCCTTTAACATTTTAAAACTTAAATTTGAATTATCATTTTAATTAGGAATCAAATATTATTGAGATGATTAATTTAGGGATTTTTAAATTAAAGAATAAATCTCTTCCTAATAATATCCCTATTTTAATAATTCCAATTTTATTATTCTTCCAAATTTAATCAATTATTTAATTAAGGTTTATTTTAATTATTTTTAAATTGTTTAATAGGTTTCTACCCTTTAAATATTTGAATTTCAATCATCCAAATCAGATTAAGATCAAATATTTTATTTGTTAATTTTATTAAACCTAAAGTTTTTAATTAAGGGTTGAAATTTTTTTAATTACCATTTTGCCCTTCAAGCTTAATAATTTCATAACTCACTAAATTGAGCTTAAATGAACTTGAAATCTTTATGTGACTTCACTCATATGTCAAGAAAGACATGAGAGGAGAAAATGTGATTTTTCTGTATTTAATTTATTTATGTAATTATTTTTGGTGGAAAATAGGGATTTCCAAGGAAAATTTAATAATATGATCAAGGGAAAGTTTCTGTCCTTAAGAAAATTATGGGACATTTCTAATGACCAGAGAACCACTTGGACCAATTTTGGTGATTTTTTGAATTATATTATTTTTATTATAATTATTTTAAGTTTTGGAGTATTAATTAATTTAAAAATAAAATAAAGGTTGAAAAATGAAATTTATATTTTTCAAAAATCTCTCTGATATCAAGGAAATCAGAGAATCCATTTTTACAATTTTCTGATTTTTTTTGATTTATTAGAATTATTTTAGTGAAAATGCTAAAAAATACATTTTTTTAATTTTAAAATTACCTTAGGGCTTTAAAATTTAATATCTCATTAAATAGACCTAAGAAAAATATGGGGTTTATTCCTAAGTGGTTAAAATTCAAAATGTGACATTTTGGTGAATTTTATTATTTTTGTGATTTTTATTATTTTTTAATTATTAAAATATTAAAATAATACCAAAAAATCAACTTTTTTAGAAAATTGAAATTTTAATTTTCATAAATTCCCCTGATATCAGAGAGGCTCCAAAACTAATTTGGTGAATTTTTGAAAAACATTTTGAAAGTTATGAATTTTTAAAGTTTAAATTGGCTAAATGACTTAATCAACCCATTTAGTAGGGCTAACCAAGTCCAATTGACTTCAAATTTTTATTGTGGGTTCCTCTGATCCTAAAGGTCAGTGGAGAATTGATTTCAAGTAATTTGATGTATGATTAGCTCTAATTAATTAGGGACCTATTTTGGGTGTTTAAGCCAATTAGGGTTATTTTAAATGAATTAATTCAAAACCTATTTTTCCTAGTGGTCCTACTGGTCATAAGAGACATCACCAAATTTTCCTAGAATTTATTTCACAACATGCTAATTATTGGAATTAAAATACTCAAAACGAGCAACATGAATTTGAAAAATCAATAACTTCTCATAGGGATGGCCTCGACTTTGGAAAATTCGGGAATGTTCCCAAATTCGGAGGCTTCAAATGCCACTATGGTCTCATGCCATGGTGAATTTCCTATATGCATGGAGAATTAAAACAATGCAGAGGGAAATAAATCATTAAAAATAAACTACTTGATGAAATTAAATGATTTCTTTTCCACATTATTCTCCTCTGTTCACTGAGAAAGAGGGTATTTTTATTTTATTTTTCTGATTTTTCTACACAAAGTTATGGATTTTTGAAGTTTAGAGAATTAAATAAATAAGAAAATACCCTAATTTTCTATTTATCCACGCGGCGCAGCGTCAACCTCGGCAGCTCCGAAACGCCGCGTGGCGCTCTCTGATTCGATGCCGCCATCCGACTCAGCGCTCCAGGGGCCCGCTGTATCGTTTCGTCTCCTCATCCGGCGCGATCCTGGCCGTCCGTCCGCGCGTGTATTAAATGAACGGCATCCTTTCATCGTCCCCAAGCCTCCTAGCCCGAGAACTGTCCGTCTTCTAGGCCCAAGATCTCACTCGATACTTGACCAAATTGAACGTTCTTATGCTCCATGGATTCGTCTCGAGAAGACGAACACATCCATACGGTTTATGTGGCATGAAATTGACTCAATAAAAATGAAGAATGTTCAGAAGCTCGGGAAGAAGAGTGAGGCCATACCTTTGCTCAGAGAAGTGTGGCTTCAATCTGAGGGTTGTGTCACCTTCGATTGCGTCCCAGCAAGCTCCAGATGAAGTCTCCTGGTCTGGTGAATTTCCTAGCTATGAAAGTGACCACAGCCGATCACAAAGCTTGGAGGCTGGAACAACTGAGTGGCCTGGAGATGGGGCTTTCAGTGGGAAACTTCTCCTCTTGGTCCAGTGAAGGTGTAGGACCAGTCAATTTGAGGATTGGCTCACTGTGGCAAAGTGTCCTGGTTTTGGGTGAAATTTCAGTTGAGAAATTGGATTCTGTTGGTGGGGATTAGGGCAAATTGACACTGGGGATCAACTGCTCTAAGTATGGAGTAAGGTTTGGAATAATTTTGGCAGAATTTCGGCAAGGTTTGTGCAACTCTCTTCCATGGCCGTGAGGGGGTCGGGTTTAAATAGAGGTGGCTAGAGAGCCTCACAGGGATGGCCAAGGGTTGGGATCAGCTGCTCTGGACATGGGAAGAACAGCCATGGTGGCCATTGGGCATGGGGCAGCTCAGCAAGGTGGAATTCCAAAGTTTGGCTCCTCCCAAGGTCTCGGCCATGGTGTTTTTCGGCGACCCAGGCGGCTGGCCGGCAGGCATGGGTCACCCTCGGGTTCGAGTGGGTCGGAGCTGGAGGTTTGTGCGATCAATTGGCCATGGACATGTGTAAAGGGTTTGAATCAAAGTAGAATGGGAAAGGGCTAGTTTTGGGTCTAAATGGGTCAACCCTTGGTTTTGGGTTAGGTCCACCCTCCGAGGCCAATTTGGGCTGAAGGGAAAGTCACTTGGATCAGCTTGATTAGTGGGGTCAAGTCACAATCCAAGTACAATTAAGCTTAAGCAAGAATTAGGGGAGACATGGGAGTGATTAATCACTCTTAAGAGAATATGGGAAGGGCCTCCTCCTCTTGCCATCTTGGGTATGGTGATGTGGAAAGTAGATTCCATAGCTCTCATGGCTCCCATGTGGCTCATGCATGGCTTCATGGCTCACCTTTGGCTTGGGAAAAGTCAAGTCAATTTCATGGAAATGGATTTTAAGAAAATTTTGGTATTTTGATGGGAATTGGCACATGGCTTGATTTGGAATCATTTGATGGCTGATTTGAACTTAGGGGTATTTTTAATTAAGGGTATGTTGAGAAGAACTTGTCATACGGGCTTTAACATAAAATTTGGGCTTTTAGGAAGGTTTAAGGAAGTGGGCTTTTGGTTTAAAAATAAATTTATCGATGGGAATTTTGTGAAGGATTTGGCCAAACAAATGTTGGGTTTAGCTCATGGATGTGTCATGAGTGACTTGAAGCAAATTGGGAGTGATTTGGGTTTGAATTGGGTTGAATTTGAGCTTCTTTGGTGAATGGGCTAATATAGGTCACATTGGGCTAACTTGGGCCAATGTTGGGCTAGGGTTGAAATTGATGTAAAATAAATGTTGGGAAATGTTTATGGGAGTGTTTCAAAGAGGTTTTGGCTTTGGTTGGGTTTTGATTTTGGGGTTTGGGCTTATTTGGGTTAGGTTTGGGTTTAGGTCAAAATTGGGCTTTTTAGCTTTGGGTTAAATTTGAGTGGGTTTGGGTCTAAATTTTGGGCAAATCATGTTAAGGTTTTGTTTGTGGGGATGCTAAGGAAGTTTTAGAAAAGATTTGGGGTTAATTGGAGTTGAATTGGGTGAGTTTGGGTTAGGTTTGGGTCATGGGTCCAAATTGGGCTTTAAGGCCAAAAGTGAAATTGAATCCAAATGTCAATCAAATTGGACTTGGGTTTGGTCTAGATTGGTGTTGGGAATGTTGAATTGAAGTTTAGAATTGAATTGGACCAGAATTTGGGTCAATTTGGTAGGTTTGGTTTGACATTGGGTTCACTTTGGGTTAAAAATGGGTCAAATTGGGAGTTTTGACAAAAGTAGGGTAAATTGACAAAATTGGCCCATGGTGTAGTTGAACAAAATGAAACTGGGAATATTTGAGATTTTCTGGAATTTTCTGGTAATTTTCTGAATTTTTGGATTTTTGGGTCAAGAGGGGTAGTTTGGGTATTTGGAGGGTATTGGGAGGTATTTTTGGAATTTTTTGTATTTTTGGCTATGGATGATCAATTTGATCGGTGAGGAAATGTTAAAGGTTAATTTTGGGGAATTTTGGGTGATTTGGAAATTTTGGAGGATTTCAAGGGTTTCGGGTAGGCTAAGCGGGTGTAGGGTCCCGGGGGTCAAAAATTGAAAATTTGGGAAATTGAAGATTAGGTAAATGTAAGTGGAATAAAATCATTTTGGTTGAGCCATGAAGCCATATTAAGCCTCTATGAGCCATGAAGGGACTCGTTTGAGGCATACACTATGTTGTTCCTAACCCTCTGCCGCGAGGCTTAGGGTTAAGGACCATCCATGTGAGTCACCTTTATGAGTCGGGAGGTCAAGTTAGGTATGTGTGTGTTTTTAGGATGTGTGTGAAAGTGTAGTGTATAAATGTAGTGTATGTGTAAGTCAGCCCTTCTCCAGACCAGGCCACCCAGGGTAGTCCTAAGGCCAAAGAGTCCTATAGGAACTCATCCTTTAAACTTCTACATTTGATTTCAACCCTTTAGGTGATTAGGGGTCTATAGTCAAGTTCCTGGAGTTTGCAGGGAGTTAAGAAGTGGTTTGAATTTCTAAGTGGTGGGTCCCAATTCTAATCCTCTAAGATAGTCAAAGGAAAAGCCTAAGGCTAGATCCTAAGTACTAAAAAGAAGAAGAGATGACCTCATAAAAAATGAGGTCAACACCACGGATTTAAAGATTATACCTAGGAATTGCCAATGTTTGTTATAACACTCGGAATAGTGTAAAGAATAGATATGCTCCTATTTGGCACAATACAATAATTATACTAATCTATAACATTCACTCACCATAACATCATTGTAAGGGGGAGGACACTTTTTCTAAATTTAAACCTTACATTACAAAACCTAAGATATTGATAGTTAACTTTATCTTAAGTTTAGATAGTACTTTAGCAATTTTAAATTTTCTATCAAACTTTAGCATCTTAGTATTTACTTTTAGAGCTTTGCAAATTTGAATATTGGATTTCTGTGCTACGCTTTAAGGTTTGCTTCATCCCTATAGGATCGATAATCAAGACTCTAACTTGAGCGATATGTATACTTATGTATAGGTTGGCTGCTTTATTATTAAACTGATTATACTTTATAACTAAATTGAAAATACTTTTGAATATTACTTTAAGTCTGCAGTAGCCAGCCACCGATCACACACATAAACAAATAAAGTTTAAATAAAACTTTCTAAAAACAAAAATTTTGTTTTTCTAAAAATTCTTTTTTATTCTTTTAAATTCAAATCCAAAGAAAATTTGATTTTTTGTTTTTTTTTGTTCCCCGACAATGGTGCCAAAAACTTGATCCCAATTCTTTTTACTACCAAAAAAATACGGGTATATTTATACTTGTGGTAATTAGATTATACTTATATTTTTGATATAAAATTTCCTTCTTTGCAAAGGCACTAGAAACTTGATTCCAATGTAAATAAGAATGCAATAGGGATATTTAAATTTAAGAATTCTAGGCAAGTATACATATCGTTATCAAGTAATATAGGACTTTCTGGTAAAGCCCCGAAATATTGATCCCACAGGGAAAAAATTTTGGAAATTTAAAAGATAGAAAAGTTTTTAGATCACAAATTCTTTTCAGAAAAAAACACTTCCTTAAACACTTTCAGATAATATAAAACTTTAAAATACAAATATTTTTGTTATTTTCTTAAATTTTGAAATAAAGTAAATAATTTACTAACTATAATGAGATTTTTGCAAGATTAAATAAGTATATATAAAAATATCTTTTTCCTTATCATTAATGAGTAATAAGTACAAGAATTCTATTATGGAAGTATTCAAAATCTATTGTGTCAAATAGGTGCAATTTTACACTTTACCCTTAATAGAGATGTTATAAAGAACATTGGCTACTTTAAAGTTTAAATTGTTTTGAAGATGGGTTAGGTAGGGAAGAAATGAGCTCTCACTTTGGAGTTCCCTAAATTTCCTCCACCTAGGGGCTAACATCTGGCATCAAAACCTAAAACACTAAAGAAAATTAGGTGCTTTAGCTTGTCACCTTAAAGTCTTCTAATTTTAAACTCTTCAAAGTATATTTTCTTTTTTATTTTCCCAAAATTATATGAATTACTTTCTAATTTGTATAATCTAATGTGATTTTTCCTATTATTGATTGAGACAATAGCTACTAGGATCTTACATATTCTCACAACAAATGTTATCATTTTAATTGACCAAATCAAGAAGTAAATGAAGTGCAAGGATTAACTCAATCAGAACTTCTTCCAACAGTAAAAATCAATACTTCCACAACTTTCATCCAACACTTAATTACTTTTCATTTTAAGGAAAAAGATAAAGAAGACGACTCATAATCCATGGAGAAAACACAGCAACAAGTAGTTTTAAAAGTAGAAACTATGTAGAAAACACAAGAAGTCTCAATTAAACTAAATGAAGTATAAAGATAAAACTTATCTCAAATTCCTCTCCACGAAAATCTTGATGTTTATTTGAATCTCTTCCTTTCTCTTACAAGACTCCCTTGGACTAGTCACCCAATCCAAGAGGGTTTAAATCTATCTACAACAATGGATTTTTACTTAGGAACCCCTACTTACCTTCTCTTTCACTAGGAATGAGAAAAGTGTGAAGACACCTTAAGTAAGAATCCTACAACTTCTTACTTTAACTACTCACTAAAAACATACTAATTCTTCTTTATTATAGCCTCTAAAAAATTATTCATTTTCTCTCCTTCAAGTCTTTTCTTTTAAACATTCTCAAAAGGTGCCTTAGTGTCTCTTTAAAATGTGTCCATATTCAATGAATCTACCCATGAGATGCATCATTTCAAGTGAAATTTGAATGTCTTTTGGCGCCCTTGATCAGTTGCCCACGTTTGTACCAAATGATGCCTCAAACACCTCTTTAAAATTTGTCAAAATTCATTAAAATTTCAAAGTAACTACCCGGTGCTTAAGCACAAGGTTTTGGCACTTAGGCGCAGCCGTCTATGTCTGTTGGCGCTTAAGGACCAGACCTGGGCGCTTAGGCGCCCTAGTTCATGTTAACACCTTCTTCATTTTTGCTCCAAATTTGATCCTTTTTTAATATGTTTGACATATTTGTCCATTTAATTGTACCTGAAAGAAAAACACACAAATACCTACCATTAAAGTGTAATATAATAAAAAAAGGTATAAAATGTGCATAAAAATATTATATATTTTAGGTATATCAGCTTTAAAGCATAACCATAGTTGGTTAGTTGAGTAAGTAGCAAAGGTTTCTTGTAAAGCATATGATGGAATCAATTAGTCATTTAGAACTGGGATCCATGATGATACGTTGTTGATTCTGAAGATAAGAAATATAGAGAACTAATGATCAAATGAAACAACTGTGTTAGTATTTGGTTTGTTGGTGAATGAATCAAAGATTGTGAGATAAAGAAGAAGCATGGTATATTTGTGAAAGTTTAAGCTTACGATTAGGTGTCGGAAGAGTTTCATATACTTTGTACTTAGTGAAAAGTTCTTGCCCATTAATAATTAACACTTGTTCAACTCCTTGAAATGATTTTGCTATTTGAAACTTATCTAGATCTGATGTGAACTATGTCATGACAGCTGAGTCCAATATCAACACCTGCGAAGTAATCGTAAGAGGTTCGGCTTGGACTATTGGAACATATTCCAAATCAATTCTATGCTAACATTTGGATGCTAACGGTCCAATTTTGTTATAGATCGATCCAACACATGTTGTTTGTCTTTTTGGACTATTCACCTCCCATGGATCCACTTTTATGATTCCCTCACTCATTTGAGTAAGTGTCATGTCCTCTTCTCCTACTATTGAAGATCTGTGACTCGTAGATGTTACAAGTGACATTAGGTCTCATTTGTTAAGCTGTGTTTAGTGTTTTCATTAGAATTGTTGATCTTTCACTCCATATTAGTGAGTAGAAATCATCTAGAGTAGGGATGAATTTTAGTTTGGATGGAAAATTTGAAAGAATTGTGTGAAGGTGGTAAGCCATTCAGAATGTATAGAGTCATGTATTCTTATTCTAAATGAGATTCATTATACAATCAACCAGGGTCTTAATTTCAGAAAATAATGTCATGTTTTATGCTTCATTCATATGTGATATAATTCTTTTTTTAAAATAAAATCACACTAGAAGGGTTTATTGATTGCCAATTATTTTGATGTAGTTCAAAGGTGCATAATATGAAGAACATCAAAAGATATGGTAGTGCATAAAGTGGCAGACTGATTTGGTCTACAAGTATCCACATCGTGTGTTGAGGGTTTAAAATCACTGAATTAGTGATTTTATGGTTAATTTTGCATGACATGTGATACTTCCTTCAAGAAAAATAGAAAATTCATTCGTCGTGAAGAATTTAAGGATTTGAGCATGCTTTATATAATAAGTTTTTAATAGATAACTAATTTGGGCAAACTTTTTGAATCGGAAATTTTAGGGAAGGTGATACAATTATGTTATGTATCAGTATAATGGGAGAATGAGAGCCAAAAGTTATTAAATAATTCATTAGTATACAGAGATAGAGACAAATCTTTTTTGATAAAGGGGAGTACCTAATCAAGGATAGATAGAATCCTATCCTAGAATGGGCCTTGATACCATGAAGACACGAACAAAAGGAATGAAATTATATTTATTTATTTCACTTTTTAGTACATACTTTGATTATATGCCTAATGGAAGAATATAGATATATAATATATATATATATATATATATATATATATATATTATTATTATTATTATTATTATTATTATTATTATTATTATTATGTATTTCAGAAGTATAGTGACATAGTATTTATTGCTACATTAGAGTTTTCTTTGTGGAATTTGGTTGTTTTCTTTCTCTAGGAGGTACTTGCAATCCTATTGTAAGATGGTGGGGATCCTCTTCGGTGGTTAATTGCTTGATGCTTTGTTGCTTCTATTAGACACACTTATTGAAAAAAATAGTATAATTTAACCAATTAAAACTTAAGCAATATTATATTATTACATATTTAAAAGTTTGCAAATAGTGATGAGAAAAATAATACAAATCCTATCTAATTTTAAATTCATTTCTTAGGCCAACTTTTGTAAATTTAGCATATATTTTTCTATGATTATCACCACATTATGCATTAAATTAGTATATGCACATGATTGCATTACTATATTCATAGACTTTACCTTAATCTTAATGAACAAATGCAACTTCCTCACAGTAGACCGACATGTATTTAACTCCTTTCATTAATTCAAAATTTTATTTTAAACTGAAATCATCGTTATTACTATTGTTTTGGAGGATTTACATACATATCACTATCTAAACTTCAATTTATACATACATGCCATCTCACTAAAGCCTGAAATGTTGTTTTTCACTGTTTAAAATTTAGAATGTAGGCATATTTTGTGTGATGTAGCAGAATTGGGTGTATAAATATAAAAAAGCAAAATTTAGGTGTTAGATATGTAAATACACACATTGGAACTGGGTGGTATGTATGTAAGTTTATTTTTGGCCTGTTGCATTAAAATTTCAATCAATTTTGAATTTTATATGCTTATTTTTAAGGAACAGAAGAGTGAAGTGTAAACCATAACTGAATGTATACTTTAACCTAATTTCCTAAAAATAAGTAATTAAAAAAATATTATAAAATAACATTTTAATTTAATAATTAATAGACCAAAACAATTTTAATATGCAGCAATAACAAGGTCGGAACAAAAAGATGTGCATAAAGAACAAGGCACACATGCCTTTGGGTTTCAGCTTTCTTTTTTTTTTATTTTTTAATGGGATGTATCATAACAAGCCAAACAATGCTTTAATTGAATTTTGTTCTGAGTCAATTTTCTAATTAAATTACAGCTATTTTAGTAATTTGATAGTAACTAAAACCGAACGTAGTTATTCTTTTTGAATCAGAAGAATAGGTGAAATTTGATATATATCCATTAAAAATTAGATTATTTGTAATATTAATGTTCTCCGATTTTTATTTATCAATAATTTACATATATGGAAATTTAACTTATATAGTTAGATTCTTAGGTTCATAAAACTCATGATTTCGACAAGGGCAAATTACATATATTGATGTTTTTTTCTTTTTTTGGGAAGGTGATACTTCTGTAAAAGGGATAGATTTCAATTATGTTGGGACGATTTAAATAATTGCTATTAAATTTCTATTTTTCTTCGAGCCCAGTAATTTATTTTTTATATTTATTTATATAAAACTCTACTACCAAAATCACATCAAAAAAATTACAAATATAAAATTATATAGTGTGTTTATAAACAATATAAAATTATATTTATATATTTTTTATATTTATTTATTTATTCCAAGCTTTGCGGCGTTAAAACATGAATCGTTGCTTTTGTTTCTACGGAGATGGTGAATTTAATTAAACAAACCCTCATTTTTACGTCGTGTTCACTGATTGGCAGCCCACAGGTTCGCCATGTTAAGATAGTGAAGGATTCCCTGGTATGGGATATATTGAATGTAGACGTTTTATCGTCAATAAGAAGCTCTAAAAATTCTTATGTAGCAAGAGCTCAATCGTTAGCCTTTTACTTTGCATTCTTTCGTCCGATGGTATCTTCTATCTTTAAATTTCTTTTATCGCTCCAAAATTTATTCCTACCCATACTCTTTTCTCAATTACTTTGTTCATTCTTTGCTAATTCATGAAGATTCGACAAAATTCAGTATATATGTCTATACATTGTTGTTTAGGTTCAAAGATGTTTGTAGGAATGGATTTTATTTCTTATTTGTGCATCCCTTTATTATTTTCATTCCTTTTTCTTTTCTTTTCTTTTCTTTTCTTATTTTTTTTTGAGAAAGTGTTTGGAAAAATAATTGACTTGGTGCATACTACTTTGCTAGATTTCGTATGTTTATTTTCTAATGTGTTGTTAAATGTGTGCTTTACTTCGAATAAAATTGGCTGTGTAAATTTTGTCATGGTGGAATACGTTAATATTTATTTATTTAACTTTACAAGTGCTTTTAAGCTATGTGAGGGTTATTTTTCAGAGTCTAGTTTCACCGATGAAAGTAATAATGCTTAAGGGTTTTAACCTCCTTCCCACTCTAATCATTTCTCTGTGGGTTTGTTCTTTCTCATCTTTGTCTTTGTTGTCTCCCTCTTTGTTGGCATATACTTATGCAACTGTTTAGATATATATGAATTATTTTCGATGGTTTCAACATTTTTATTTCATGGTTTAAACTTCAATTTATGCATACATGGAACTTAAACCTGAAAAGATGTATTATCGTGGTATTATTGATGTGATATGAAATATTTGGCACATATAAAGTGTAAAAGGTCAACACAAAATATTTAGTTGCATGAAATGCTATAATTTTAAATGATTGAAAAAGTATGAGCTCGTTCCATTTGAGTTTGGAAAACAATGACCCAGTGCATACTAGTTTGTTAGATATCATATGTTTATTTTTTGTTATGTTCCTTATTGTGCGCTTTACTTCAAAATTTTGACTGTGTAATTTTTCATCAGAATTTTGATTTTGTGGTTTTATAATGAAGTTGGCTAATTACCACTTTTTTGGTAAGTAAAGGAAAGGTTGGGGAGATATGGATTGATTTTTTGAATTTCAAGTTTGGTATTTATAATGAAATTGGTTTTTATCACTTTTGTGACATATCGAGAAATGTTTAGGGGATATGTGGATTGATTTTTTGAACTCAGTTGGTTATATATGTGAATTTTAAGTTTAGATTCCATAATGAAGTTGGCTATAACCAATTTTGTGTTAAGTGGAGAAAGGGTTAGGAGAGATGTGGATTGCTTTCTTGAATTCACTTCACTTCACTTTATAGTTAATCTTTCATGAAATGAGTTTATCCTTTTATTATAAAAATTTATGTTAATTACAATTTTTAATATTAGTGGTGGTAATGGGTAATGCATAATAATTTGAATTGATTGTTATGTGGGAAAAAGATGTGAATTTAATCTTTTGCAACTTCTATCTAAAGGAGGTGGAATTTGGAAATAGACCTACCAATTTTAATAAACAAGGATGAAAAAACTTAATAAAAACTTTTAAAGGAATCATTAGAAGAGAATATGATAAATGCAACTGAAGAAAAAATGTGATTAGTTAAAATAAGGATAGAAAAAAAATATGAAATGAGTTAAAGTAAGATGCAGCAGGCTTTGGTGGGATCCAACAAATCAAATCATTGATTCTTCAAAACAATGGTAGGCTGAGAGATTGGAGCTAAAAAATTATTACATGTTCAATGTATTTCAAATTTTTTCAAATTTCATTTCAATTATATTAACATATCAACTATCAATTAATTGTAAACCATACTAAATGCTAAGAAGTTCAAATTTTGTGGTATTGATTTTTTTCTTGAAGAGAAGTTCGACCTAATGTTTGGTAGAGTTCTGGCCACTTTTGATCATGCGTGGACACAAAGTGAGAGAGTGTATGTTAACATAGATGAGCATGTAGATTCTGAGTAAATAGAAGATTCAATTGAATTGCCCAATCTTATCCTAGATAAAGTTGGATCTTCTAGTCGTACAAACATCCTAGAACTAAGGAAATAAAAAGTGCATAGTGTTCTTAAGAATTCATATTACACAATCAATTGATGCAGGCAGTAATGAGTAGCACATCATGTGCAACTATTAAATAATTTATTAAAATATTGGAAGAAACTATAGCAAATTATGAAGATATACCATTGTACATGTACTCAATGAATTTATTAAAAAATTTGATTAGGAGAGAGTTCTTTATGTTAATAAAAGCCTGAGTGTTGAGCTAACTACTTGCATTAATTTTATGAAAATCAAAACAAATGACTGTTATGTTCTTTTTAATGTGTTTTTTATGTATGACCGATATGGGTGTAAGAGATATCACTTTTATTGTATTAGTGCTACCATGTATCATTATTCTTTTTGTAAAAGTATACAACTGTACTATGTTAAATATATGAGTAATACAACTCATACATTGCTCGCACACTTTGCATGACGTTCAAATACATTATTTATAAATGGTTTGGGGAATTTCTTAAGGGTCATCAAGCAAATATTTACATGCTTTGTAAAACACATGTTATATTTATTGTTTTATTGGAAGAACTACAACAAAATCATGATCTTCATTCCTCCTCTAAAATGACATTACAAAAGTGTTAATCATAACTCTCTATATTTTATCACATAATAAGTTCGTAAGAGGTCCATAGAGTGATTCCAACACTCATTAGAGGAAATTTTTCAGGTATTTTAAATGCTCCATAGCTTAAAAGTTATCAGATCTGAAGACCCAATATTCCAAAGTACCCTTATAAGAATTTCACAAGATCAATGCTATATTTCATACATTAAGGTAGATTTTTTGTGTTCTTTCTAAAATTTACTTATACACGTAACTCTAATATGTTATTTAAACAATTTAGGCCTGTGTTTGAGCAATTGATGAAACACATGTTGATGCACATGTGTTTAACAATGAAAATAATACATATAAACGTTTTGTTTCACCAACACAGAATGGTATAACATCAAGTGATTTCAATATGTGCCTTAGTTCTGTAATGGGGGGATGGGAATGTAGCACACATGATCATCATATATTAAAATTTGCTACGTGTAGTCCCAAATATAATTTTCCCTACCAGCCTTCTAGCTTGCTTATGTATAAATAAATTAAACAACTTTTTTTCCTTACAATACTGTTATTGTACTTTTAATAAGGAAATGTTATTCAGTTGATGTTGGATATCCATTGGTTTTTTAAGTCATTTCTTGATATAAAATATCACATTCTTGATTTTGAAACAGGTCACCAAATAATATGTGGTAGAAAGGTGTTGTTTAATAAGCGAAACTTTTCATTACGTGATGTTATTGAGAGGATATTTCACATTTGGAAAAAAATTCTTATTGTACAAGATATGCTTATATATTCTTTTAGTAAACAAGTGAAGATTATGCCTAATACAATGGCTCTCTACAATTACAACTGTTGGTATCCTTCAGGTAGTGATATTGATTTTAGTAGTGCTAATGAAAATCATTCACATGCCCCTCCTGAACCATATGAATATCGCCTAGGGTTGTTAATATCACAAGTTGATTGTGATATACCAGAGTCTTATACACAATGTATCAAATGTATTGACTCGACCCGCAATTACGTAGTTAATTAAATTAAAAAAATGACAAAAAACTTGACTCAATTTATATTTAACGGCTAGAGTGTAAAAAAATATGTTATAAAATTTAGAATTTTAATTTAATGGATTAGATTATAGGGGTCATATGCAAATATATGTATCATTTCAAGTAATATAGAGCTTTATTTAAAAAACCAGTATCGAACCCACACTGATGACAGATTTTCTATACTAATTTACAAAAAACTTCTACATAAAGTGCAAACACAATTTGTAGGAGAATAGTGTTGAAATGTTTTTCAAACCTTAAAACTAAATAATTGTTAATTCTAATTTTAAGCAGAAAGTAAATATAAATTTTCTAATTAATTATTTTTAAAGGAGTTTTAATAATATGAAAAGATCTTTCCCCTTGAAAAGAGACCACCATCAGTGTAGGAATCCAAAGTTTAAAGTTTTAATTGTTGTATTGTGACAAATAAGAGCATGCATATTCTTTACCCATTCACGAGTGCATGAAGAGCATTGACTAATCTAAGGTAAGTTCCTAATTAATATGGTTATACTAGGCAGGTTTTGGCCTCTAACTTTCAAATTACCATCTGGGCCCTCCTTATGGGGCTAACCAGGCCTTAAGTTGTTAACTGCATACCAAATTGGTTATGAATCTAGCCTATCAAACTAAAAACACCAATTCTACACCCATCAAAACTTATCTCCCTATATATATGCACTCATCCTAGAACATGGTTCCCCTCCATCCTTAAGTTAGTGTGGTATTCACTAGTTGTGTGAAATCATAGCCCTCCCATATCATTATGTTTCTCAATAGATTATAACAATACAAATAGCTGGCTTGCAAAGTTAATTAAGAGTCGGTAAAAATACCATCACAATTTTGAAATCAAAGAAGTCTTCAACCCATTCTAATCTTATATATGATTACTTCTTGTTGTAAGGAGAAATATAAGAAAACTAGTCAAAACTCATGGGGATAAAATGAAAAACATGATATATAATAAAATCCAAGTTAATTGAATAAAACAAAACTAAGAAAAAATAAAAGCTACTTATTGATGCAACAAAAATACGTTTTATTTTTCATATATATTTCATACTCATTTTTGGTGATATTACACTTTAATGGAAGGTATTTTTCATGTTTTGCTGCATGTATGATGATTTTAGGCAAATAGAGTAAAAAGAAGCCAAAAGGAACAAATTTGGAGCAAAAAAGTCAAAAACTAGATTTTTCAAAGTTTGGCGCCGAAGGCTGCCAAACCAGTCCCAACGGCGTATTTTCTAGAGAATTCTGAATTAAAAGTTGAGATATGGCACCAACGGCCCCCTTGTGCCAGCTGACGGCACCTAATGACAGTTCAAACCAGATTCAATGTATTTGGACACTTTTTGAAGGGATTCTTGAGGCAACTCTTAGAAAATTCGTTCCTAAAAGAATTTAACTTATTTTGAGCAGGAAAAATCAGTGTGTGGAGTTAGTGAGTAGTGTGTGGTGTGTGTACTTAAGTGTATGTGAGTGGAGAGAAAGTGTTTAGAGAGAGTGTAGAGTCTAGGGTTTGGTGTTTAGTGTTGTTTTGTTAGGGATTAATCTCAAAAGAGTTGTGGGAGGAGAAGGAAAGTGAGAGATTACTTCTTCCCTACTATTCCAAGAGGGAATTGCTTGTTGTTGAAAAGAGAGAAGGATATCAAAGGGAACTTCAAGGGATTTGCATGGGGAAAAAATTCAGATAAGTTGTATTTACTTCTTATTGTTTGCATAACGTTGCTTTTATATATAGAATCTTTGTTTTTTCATTTCTTCTCCATGAATTATGAGTAGATTTCTTTGTCTTTCTCCTTACAATGATAAATGGTGATGTGATAGTTTAGATTGGATGTGCCATAAGAAAGAATAGAAATTGTGATGATTTTTTACTTCGTTCTAAATTTAATTTTCGATCTGGCCAATTGATTTGTTAAAATACGTTGTGAAACATACAATCCAAAAGGGCTATGCTTCTACAAAAAAGTTGGAGGTTACATTCAAACTCCAGGGATATTGAAGTTCATGGGGGTTGGGTGCAAATAAATATGGAAATATGTTTATTGGACGTAGAATCGGAGATTTTAGGGTGATAGACTAAAATCCCCAATTTGGTCCTAGTGTTTGGAAACTAAAGCAAGAGTTAGCCTTCAGGAAATGGAAAGTGGGAGCTCTGGAGTGAGAGCCAGCATCCTCCCAGTCTAACCATGGATTCATGGACTAAACCTAGGAGTAGCCATTGTTCTTTACAGCACTCAGAAGATGGTAAAGAATAGGTATGCTTCTATTTAGCACAATACATATATTAAACTAAGCTATATTATTCACTCATCAAAATATTATTGTAAGGGGAATGACTCTTTCTCTTTGAACCTTGCATTACAAAATCTTATTATAGTAGTTGTTACTTTAATTTGAAGCTTAGAATGTAGCTTAGTGATTTTAAAATCTCTAGCATCATTAAACTGTAGCATTTGTGGTAAAACACTAAGTGCTTTGCAAATTGAATATTGGAATTTTGGGCTACACTTTAAGGTTTGCTTCCTTCCTGTGGGATTGATAACCAAAACTCCGCTAGAGCCCTGTATTACTTGAATGTTACGTATACTTGTGTATATATCAGCTACTACCTTATTAAGCTGATTATATTATGTGATTGAATTGATACTATTTTAAAAAATTTATTACTTTGTATTTGCAGTCGCTGCGGTCACATATCTTAGACTTCTCTCCAAGAAAATTCTCTGGAGTTCTTTTACTGACTTCTTCCTCCAGCAAAAAAATTAAAACCGACACAACAAGATTCTAACTCACATGCCCACACACAAGACTCTCATGCCAACACTCAAGACTCCAAATACTCTCTACTCACTCCAGCAACCTAGACTCACTTTTTTAGCAAGTCAATGACTCTATTAAAAAGAGCTCGGAAAATCACCAAGAATCACTTCAGACACCTCTTTAATATTTATCCAAATTTAATACATAAAAGCCCAAACCGTTTCCAGCGCCTAGGCACCCAACCGTGGCGCCTATGCGCTAACCTTTAAGAAGACCCTGGTAATTTCTTGGCGCTTAGGTGCCACATCCCGACGCCTAGGTGCCATATCAATTTTTTCTCCATTGGACATCTTTTTGCTCTGGTTTTGGTCTTTATTCTTTTTAAGCTCCATCTTTTGTACCTGTAATCAAAACACACAAAATACCTTTCATTAAAGCGTAATATCCTTAAAAATGAGTAAAAAATGCAGATATAAAAATGACACATTTTAAGGCATATTAGGTACTGGGAAGATGATTGAGTTACGAGATAAAATTATGAATACATTAGCTAATGGGTGAAATGATATTGTCTGATACTTTTTGGTTTAAATTTAATGGGATATGTACCCTAATCTTTATTGTGATGACTCTCTATGCAATGTTCTAGTAAAATCTCTATTTCTTCCAATGTTTTTTTTTCATATTTTCAGCATGTATTGAGATATATGACTTCATCGGTTCTTCTCGATGTTCATTATGTTCTTATGAATTTTGACATAAAAGAGATCAACATCAAAACAACTACAGTTTCTTTCTTTTTCAGTATCAAGAATGTTGGGATTCTTTTGGAGGACCATTGTGCTGATACGCTTATGTGACATACGCAAGCTTAGTATTATGCGATTTAAAGAAAACTGAGATCCAATTTTTTTTTCGCTTTTCTTGTAAAGATAGATTATTTGTTGGTTTATCTTTTCTTTAGAGCTCACAATTTTATAAATTTTTAATTATGTATTTATTATTCTTATTAGTTAAATTTTGATATAATTGTATCGTTGTACTATAAAAACTGTTAATTTTGTTTTTGTGGTTTAAAACTTTCAATAAATACAAATTCAGGGACTTTAGTACTTCTAGAGTCTTAGACAATAACTGTTGATTATAATGTTCTCTATTTAAAGAGTGAATAGCAATGGGAGAAAAGTTTTTAAGTGTCTAAGGAATAGATCAACAGACGATTGTGACTTCTTTAGATAAGAGAATGTGTTCGATGATTTTAGCTCAGATAGTTGTCAGGCATAGAATTGATCGTGAGTATTTCAATATTAACATTTTAATAATATTAATTATTATTTTGATATTTTAATTTTTAATTTTTATTATTATGATACTCACTATTAAGTGAATTGTTACTTCTTGGTGTAATATTTGAACTTATGAATTCTTAAGATTCTGAATGTATTTTAAAGTTTTATATATAAGCTATTAAACTAAGAATGGTTATCTTACAAATAACAAAGCAATATAGGTGCGGATATGTCTTCCTTCATAAACAACTGCAATGTGGTTGTTATATAGTTGTATAATAAAAATAGGAACATTGCTTCCCCGCAGTAACTTCTTTGCACGATTAATGTGCATTAGCTTTTAAATAGCTATAGTTTCCTAAAACAAGATATTAATATCCATAATGTAATATCATATAATCCAATGTATCAATTTGTTATAGTATCTGATACATCATAAAAAAAATTATCATTTGGCATGAACCTTAAGGTGATGAGTGACATGTGTATGAATTGTGCCTATTGTGTACCTTAATTCTCCCATTTTTAATGTTTATATTATGCTTTAAGTAATGTCGTGTTGTTGTTTAGCACGATTTAGGGAAGGGGAGCGAAAAGATTTAAAACATTGCTAACTGGAGCAAAGTAGTGTTCTGGCCCCAACATGTCAGGACTGGGTGCTTAGGCCAGATCTAGTACAGAATCGTACACAAACATAGAGCTTGGAAAGTAAGCATAGTTATGTGGCACCTAGACGCTAGAGATTGGGCGCCTAGGTGCTTCCGATTGGCATCTAGGCGCCAGGTAATCTAGAATTTTCATTGGAAACCTGTGAACATGGAAAGCAAGCACTACATTTATTGTGCCTAGGCACGACAATGCAACGCATAGGTTCCACGACACCAACAATTAGGCACTGCAATGACCTAAAAATATATGGCACTTAGGAACCAACCACCAATGACTCACACAAAAATATGCTTTTTATCAGCAGTATTCATTATAGAGTACCAAATGTTGATCCCAAAGAGAACGAAATAAATTCCAATAAGGAAAACTTCTAGTAACAAGTAATGGCCTTTGCCTAAAAATTAAATACTTGAAACTATAAATTAAATTTACTATTCATAAACAATTCTAGTGAAAAGTTTCAGTAATAGAAGGGTTACTCCCTTAATTGAATTGAAGAAACAAAGGTTTGGTGAAGTGAAAAAGATTAGTAACATGAGAAAATGTCTTCCTTAGATCCATTCTGGTGGTCCTAAGCAAATTAAGTATATCACTAATGAGTTCCCTACATTCTATGAATTTTCAGAGAAAAGTTTTTCCCTATCATTAGTAATAATCCATATGAAATATGCATATTCTTATGAAATAGTGTAATTCATCCTATATGTTTCACTAAGGTAGCTTCCACATCTCAATCATCACGAAGTATTTAATTATAAAAGTGTCTTGTTTGTAAGTAAAAAAAGAACACAGTTTTTTTACACCATTTCAAAATTAAAATAAAGTCACAATCACTTACCACAACCTACTTCTTCTGTTCATCAACTTAAAAAAGAAACTAGAAGATTAATTTCTAAACATACATTGTAACACAAAATCCATCTTCTAATTCATTCAAATAAAATTTATTACCAATTTTTGTTTAAGAAAAATGGAAAAAAATGTAGAAAACCTAAAAAAGACAAAGAAACAGAAGATTGCAATGTCTCTCCTCAGATTTTCTCTTGATCCTCCTCAACGCTTCTTACAATCTCCCTAACAAAATCCTCACCAAAGTGCCATTTTTTTGGAAACTCGTGTGGGTTTGTTGACCTCATTTTTGATGAGGTCTTCTCTTCCCTCTTTAGTGCTTAGGATCTAGCCTTAGGCTTTTCCTTTGACTATCTTAGAGGACTAGAATTGGGACCCATCCCTTAGAAATTTGAACCACTTCTTGCCTCTTTGCAAACCCCACAAGCTTGGTTATAGGCCCCTAATCACCTAGAGGGTTAAAGTCAAGAGTGAAGGTTTAAAGGATGAGTTCCCTATAGGACTCTTTGACCTTAGGATTACCTTGGGTGGCCTGGTCTGGTGAGGGTTGACTTACACACTCACTACACTCACACTCTACACTCTCACACACACAATCCAAATCCTAAAACCACACCCATACCCAACTTGACTCCTTGACTCATGTAGGTAATTCATATGGATGGGTCTTAACCCCTAAGCCCCTGGCTAAGAGGGTTAGGAACAACATAGTGAATGCCTCAAATGAGTCCTCTCATGGCTCATATGGGCTTAATATGGCTTCATGGCTCAACCAAAGTGATTCCATTTCACTCATATTTGATCAATCTTTATTCTTCCAAAATTTCAATTTTTGATCCAGGGACCCTACACCTATCAAGCCTACCAAAAGCCTTTAAAATTGCCCAAATCATCCAAAATTTCCAAATCACCCAAAATTCCCCAAAATTAACCTTGAACATTTCCTCACCAATCAAATTGATCATCCATAGCCAAAAATACCAAAAATTCCAAAAATACCCCCCAATACCCTCCAAATACCAAAAATGCCCCTCTTAGCCAAAAAATCCAAAAATTCAGAAAATTCCCAAAGAAATTCCAAAAAATCCCAAATATTCCCAATTTCATTTTGTCCAACTAAACCATAGGCCAATTTTGTCAATTTACCCCACTTTTACCAAAACCCCCAATTTAGCTCATTCTTAACCCAAGTGAACCCAATGTCAAACCAAATCTACCCAATTGACCCCAATTTTGGTCCAATTCAATTCTAAACTTCAATTTAATATCCAAAATATCAATCTAGACCAAATCCAAGTCCAATTTGATTGACATTTGAATCTAATTTCACTTTTGACCTTAAAGCCCAATTTGGACCTATGACCCAAACTTAGCCCAAACCAAACCAATTCAACTCCAATTGACCCCAAACCTTTTCTAAACCTTCCCTAACATCCCCACAAACAAAACACTAACATGATTTGCCCAAAATTTGGACCCAAACCCCACTCAAATTTAACCCAAAACCAAAAACCCCAATTTTGACCTAAACCCAAACCTAACCCAAATAAGCCCAAGTCCCAAAACCAAAACCCAACCAAAGTTAAAACCTCTTTGAAACACTCCCATAAAAATTTCCAAACATTAATTTTACATCAATTTCAACTACAGCCCAACATTGGCCCAAAATAACCCAATTTTGCCCACCTTGGCCCCTTTACCAAAGAAGCCCAAATCCAACCCAATTCAAGTCCAAACCACCTCAAATTCATTTCAAATCACTCAGGACACATCCCTAAACCAAACCCAACAATTATTTGGCCCAAACTTCTACAAAATTCCCATCCATGAATTCATTCTTAAACCTAAAGGCTCATTCCCTTAAGCCTTCCTAAAAGCCCATCCAAAGCAAGTTCAAAAGCCCAAAGTCCATGACAAAGCCCACATGAAATTCCTCTCATCATCCCTTTGATTTAAAACACTTCCTAAGTTATAAAATCCATCACCAAATAAATCCAAATAAAGCGTTATGACAATTCTCTTTAAATCCATAAAAAAATCCAACACCCTTTCTCATGCAAGTGAGACAACTTTTCCTAAGCCATATATTAGCCATGAAGCCATGCATGAGCCACATGGGAGCCATGAGAGCCATGGAAACTACTTTCCACCTCATCAAGCCATTAATGGCAAGAGAGGGGATCTCTTTCTTAAACCTTTTTAAACCATTTTTTACCTTACACATAATACACTATAAACCATACTTTGCCACTTAATCCTTGATGTGGACTTCACTACCTTTGGTAGGTTGACTCACATGATCCTCTCAACCTAAAACCAGGTCATGGGGAGGTGAACCCAACCCAAACACATGGGTTGACCCAAGCCAAGCCAAAATAGCCATGCCCCCATTCCATTTTGATCTAACCCCTTTACACATGGCAAAGCTCAATTGCCTACACAAAACCCCAGCCCTGACCTACCTGAACTTGAGGGTGACCCTTGCCTGTCGGCCAGCTGCCTGGATCGCCGGAAAACACCATGGCCGAGACCTTGGGAGGAGCCAAAATTTGGAATTCCACCTTGCTGAGCCGCCTCACTCCAAATGGCCATTGCAGCTGTTCTTCACCTCACCAGAGCAGCTAATCCCAACCCTTAAACCCCCCTGGGAGGCCCTCCAGCCTCTCCTATTTAAACACCCCCTCCTCTAGGCCAAGAGAGGTGCTGAACCAAACCTTATTGAAACGCTGCCAAAATCATCCCAGACCACTCTCTACACATAGAGAACTTAATCCCCACTGAAATCCCCCTGCCATTTCCTCTATGTGAGCTTAATTTCAAAGTTGAAATCCAAGCCCAAAACCAGAACACTTCACCATAGTGAGTCAATCCTCAAATTGATTGACTCTACACCTTCACCAGACCAAGAGGAGAAGTTTCCCAGCAAAAGCCCCCTCACCAGACCACCCAGCTGTTCCAGACTCCAAAGGTTGTGATCGGGCTTGGTCAAAATCATACCTAGATAATTCACCAGGCCAAGGGACTTCATCTGGAGCTTGCTTGGACCCAATCGAAGGTGACACAACCCTCAGATTGAAGCCACACTTCTCTGAGCTAAGGTATGAGCTAACTCTTTATCCCGAGCTTCTAGAGATTCTTCATTTCAAATGCCTTAATTTTAATGCATGATCACCGTATAGATGTATTCGTCTCTTCAAGACGAATCCATAGAGCACAAGAACACGAAAATCCGTTAAGTATTGAGTGAGATATTAAGGATTTAGTGTGGACGGTTCTCGGGCTAGGAGGCTTGTGGACGATGAACGGATGCCGTTCATTTAATACACGCGCGAACGGACGACCAAGATCATGTCGGATGAGGAGACAGAATGATACAGCGGGCCCTGGAGAGCTGAGTCGGATGGCGGCGCCGAATCAGAGCTCGCCGTGTGGCCTTTCGGAGCTGCCGAGGATGGCGTGACGCCGCGTGGATAAGTAGAAAAATAGGCTATTTTTCTATTTATTTAATTACCAGAACTTCAAAAATTCATAATTTTGTGTAGAAAAATCCTAAAAATAAAATAAAAATACCCTCTTGCTCAGTGAACAAAGGAGATAATGTGGAAAAGAATCAAGTAATTTCATTAAGTATTTTATTTTTAATGATTTATTTACTCTCTGGACTATTTTAATTCTCCATGCATGTAAACAATTCACCATAACATGAGACCATAGGGCTTTTGAAGCCTCTGAACTTGGGAACATTCCCTGAATTTTCCAAGGTCAGAGGCCATCCCTATGAGAAGTTATTGATTTTTCAAGTTCATGTTACTATTTTGGGTATTTTAATTCCAATAATTAGCATGTTGAGAAATAAATTCAAGGAAAATATGGTGATGTTTCTTGTGACCAGAGGGACCTAGGAAAAATAAGTTTTGAGTTAATTCACTTTGAACAACCCTAATTGGCCTAAATACCCAAAATTGAACTTTAATTAATTAGGTTTAACCATTCATAAAATTAACTTAAAAATAATTCTCCACTATCCTCTAGAGATAGGAGAATACCACATAAAAATTTGAAACTAATTGGACATGATTAACCCCACCAAATGGGTTGATTAAGCCTCTTAAGCAAAAATGGGCAAAATTAAACTTTGAAAATTCATAACTCACAAAATACTTTTCAAAATTTCACAAAAATGGTTTTGGAGCTTCTCTGATATCAGAGGAACTTAGGAAAATTAAAATTATAATTTTCTAAAAAAGTTGATTTTTATCATTATTTTAATATTTTTAATAATTAAAAAATAATAAAAATTATAAAAATATTAAAAATCACCAAAATGTCACATTTTGAATTGTAATCATTTAGGAACAAACCAAATATTTTTATTAAGTCCCTAGGGTAAGATATTGAATTTTAAAGGCTTAATGTAATTTTTAATATTAAAAAATATATTTACCAACCTTTTCACTAAAATAATTCTAATAAATCAAAGAAAAATCATAAAAATATAAAATATGCTTCTTTGAATTCCTTGAGGTTAGAGAGATTTAATAAAAATATAAAATCCATTTTTCAACTTTAATTTTATTTTAAAATTAATTAATTTTCAAAACCTCAAAATAATTCTAATAAATAAAAGATAATTCAAAAAATCACCAAAATTGGTCCAAATGGTCCTCTGGTCATTAGGAATATCCCATAATTTTTTTAAGGATAGAAACATTTGCTTGGTCATGTTATTAAATTTTCCTTGAAAATCCCTATTTTCCATTAAAAATAATTACTTAAATAAATTAAATACAGAAAAATCACATTTTCTCCTCTAATGTCTTAATTGACATGTAAGTGAGGTCACATAAAAATTTCAAGTTCATTTAAGCTTAATTTAGTGAGTTATAGAATTATTAAGCTTGAAGGGCAAAATGGTAATTAAAATTTTTAACCTTTAATTAAAAATTTTAGGATTAATCAAAAAGGGGAAAGTAAAATATTTGATTTAAACTGATTTTGGATGATTGAAACTTAAGTGGTTAAGGGTAGAAACCCACCAATCATCTTAGGAATGATTAAAGTAAACCATAATTAATTAATTAATTAAATTTGGAAGATTAATGGAAAATTGAAATTATTAAAGTAGGGATATTATTCAAGAAGATATTTTATTTAAAAATCCCTAAATAAATCACTTCAATATTACTTAAAAAGAAAATTAAAAGAATAATCTTAATTAAATTAAAATTGAAATTAAATTAAATTAAATTAAAATTCAATTGAAATCAAATTAAATTAAATTAAAATAAAATTAAATTGAATTAAATTAAGATTAAATTAAATTAAATTAAATTAAAATAAAATTAAATTGAATTAAATCAAAAATTAAATTAAATTGAAATAAATTAAATTAAAATCATTTAATAACAAACCTAAATGAAATCATTAAGAATTAAATCTAAAATAACTTGAACACTATTCCAAACTTAAACTAAATTTTTATAATTAAGTCAAAATCGAAATTAAATCATTAGGTTTAAATCATTAAAATACTTAATAAGTTGATTTGCCCTTTTAAGGCTCTTATTATTATAACTCTTAGATGAGGTATCAAGTGAAGTGTTATCTCACTTATAGGATATTCAAACATCCTAGTTCACTGAGCAAAGGAACCAAACTTAATTAAACCTCATCACCTGATTAATTAAATCCATTTGGACTTAGAATAACTCCAGCAATATTGAAAAGATGTTTAAGATTTGTCTTAAACACTTCCTCAACATGATGGGGTATTTTATAAGAACAATTGAACTCAATTATTCTTTGGTGCAGAAGATCATCCATAAAACAAAATTGAAAACCTAGACGTCATAAGAATGACTAGCTATAGGATTAGGATCTTGGTAGAAAACCAGAAACCTTGCCCTTAGCTTTACCTAGGTACTTGTTGAAATATTTAAATGCCTTAACATGTGTTTTAAGTGCAGCTTGGGATGACGGGAAGACTCTCCAGGTACGCTTTTATTTTATTGCAACTTACTTTATTGTAAATGCACTTTACTTTTCTTGCATGATAAACAACTGTTGCATGAAAACCAAAACCTTTAGGATAGTCCCTAAACTAAAACCAAAACTAAATTAAAAGTCATTACAAGATAAAAATTACCGCCATAACATTTCAAAATATAAAACAACTCAAAATTTAATCACAAACAGAACACAAAACTACAATTGCAACTAAATTAAAACGTCTCGTTGAATGATCGGGAATACCTCGGATGATGTAACCCACGTGTTGCTAACGGGATTTCCCACGGTCTAAATGAAGGTGTGGAACTCATTCAGTTGAATTTAGCAAATTCATCTGGACTAAGTGAATTCGATGAAAATAACGGTGCCGGGATGACGGAACCGTGGGATCTTAATCTGTTCTGTTTAATCAACTTTAAGATTTGTTTTAAATAAAATATTAAAAACACTTGGATTTTAAAATTTTCTCTAAACCAAAACACTTCTCTCATCTCCTGATTTATGACTTCTAAAACTAAACCTCTGCAACAATATGGAGCTCGGAGCATGGTGGGCGACACGGCCATTGTCATCAGCAAAACCTAAGTCTACTTCAGCAAAACTTTCTTAGATTTAAATAACCAAGCCATAAGACTTCTAGGTAGTTTGCCTAGTGCAACATAAATCCTCAACTCTTCGTTAGGCATTTGCATGATCATGTCATGTAAGTTAAGCCCTAATCAGTTTTAGGACTCCGAGGTAGTCGTTCGGTACGACATAAACCCTCACATTTTCTAGGCTGATTGTATGATCATGCCATACAAATATAAGTCCTAATTAATTAAAATTAGCAGGATTGAAACATTAAATAAACTCCCAAATTGAAGCCAAACAATAGGATAGTTTGGGAAGTTGCCAAGATTCTTCTTGGATCTTCAGCTTCTCCTACTTTTCTCCCTTTGAACTCCTGAAATTAACTGTTCCAAATTTGATCTATTCCCGATTGAAATTTCCAAAACTCAAATCCTTTGAAAACCTTAAACTTTGAAATTCTTAAGAGCAAAACCACTGATCATTATCGAGAGTTTTCTTAAGTGATTCCCGTCATTTAAGATGTAGTTAACTATAGGGGCTTGCCCTTATAGGGAACTTTAAGAACCCAGGTAATATAAACCATGTTTAATTTCTATATTAAATAGGGGAACTTGTCGGCTTATAAAATTGGTTCGCAGACCAAACGGATGTCACAAATCTTCTAGTTTATTTAATCGAGCCCCATCATCAAGCAGTGTGTCTATTCTTCGGGATAGATACACTGTTTGTGGTGCGGTGCTCATTTATATAAACTTTTTGGGATGTGAGATCAGTTTGTTTTCATATCTTAAAACTTTCAAACTTAAAATTACTTTCAAAATCAATTGTTATCTTTTAAATTATATATATATTTAAATTAAATTTAAAATATGAAAATTCGCCGATAATTTCTGTAGGCGACCCCTTTTCAAAATACAACACTCAACCTAAAAATATGCCGACAACTTCTGGCGATTCCGCTGGGGAATAGTTCCTCTCTCCATTTTGATAAGATGGCTCTGCTTTCATAAATTGGTAGGGAGCTCGTGCCCCTAGTGGACCAAACTACCATTCTTCCGTTGGAATACCCCGTTCATTTCTGTCTTGAACGAGTATAGCCAACTCCTCTCGGATTTAGGAGCCACTGTTTAGACACCCCTAAACGGAGAGGTTCCAAGATCCTTTTACCTCTTGTCTGAGGTGGGGTGGACCCCCAATAGGTGTTAGTTTAGGAGTGATCCTTCGAGTCGAGAAGTCTTGCATAAGAATTTCTCTTCCTTTCCAATTCTGAATCAGATTCCTTACCTTCTCTACACCTTTGAACATTCCGTTCCTAATAAACAAACCCTCTAATGAATGACTCTTTTAACAAATAACTCCTTTTTATAAATACATGAACAAAAATGTGTTCGGACTCTTTTCGTCCTGATGAGAAGAAGCATAACTTGGGACTGACAATCAGAATCTACCTTGCAAAAAATGTCTGCCTCAAAGCTGATTTTCTCCTTCACCAATGGACTGGACTTCACTGTTTACAAGGATGAGATGCCCGACAATGGGATCATCCGTTTCGGGCAAGGATTCGAGAACACAAATGTCAAGATCACTGACGTTACCCTTTTCACACTTACAGACAAAGTGCATGAAACTGAAAGACATTTGATCGATTTCAACCTCAAGTCAACTCAACAGTTCCCTCCCCTGCAAAGGGTTCCAGCTGAGAGGAATACTATTGTCCATAGGAGGACTGTTATCTCTACCCCCACCGGTCTAGACATCTCTGCACCTACCCCGGCTTCCGCCAGACTGAAGGGGAAGGAAATTCAAATTTGTAACGAGCATGTGACCGTGGAGGGTACAGATCTCCGTGCGAGATCTTCTATTTTTGAAATTGGGTCCAGCTCAAGGTTTCCACCCCTAACATGGACTCAGAGAAGAAACAGAGGCAGAAAGATTGCCAAAAAGGCCAGAGCTGCTGAAGTCGCTTTCTTAGAAGAGATCCCCGAATACATACCATTGCCTGAGTATACACCGCTTTTGGAAGGAAGTAGATTCCATCCCCTTTCCGCCGCAGTTGACGAGGAAAATGTCCGCAAGATTACTTCTACATTACCTCGACCCGCATACTATAACGACAGCCGAAAGAAAAGGGCTAGGATTACATAATTTGCCCGACTACAGACTGTGATAGAGAAGTTAGCAAAGAAAGAGAAATGTCCTGTATCAGAGATTTTAAGAAGAATAGGGCGGGTGCCAGCCAAGTCCCTTCTTGGGCCGCGAGTAGAACCCGTTAGCGCCACAGAAAATCCGAATAAGAAGATGAAGGCTAGTCCACCTGTTGTTGTTTCAGGTTTACAGATCAAAGAAGATACCACCTTCCAGCATTCAGTCGACAGACCATCGGGTCCTAGGCCTTCTGCTACTAGAAGGATGGTATGGCGTCCTACTACTGGCCAATTAAGACAAAAACAACGACCAGAAAAGGAAAGTCTCGTCAGGAGACTCTAGTCCGAAGAAAGCGCCACTACAATGAAGGGGACTCCCAAGAAGGAAATCCAACGGTCATCGCATGATAACTGTGAAACCGTACGAAAAAGACCATTGGAGGACGCTATGGAAAAGCTAAGAACTGACATTCAACGATTAGTAAGAGAAAGAGAAGAAAAGTTTGGAGATGAAGTTGACTCATCGGAGTTCATGGATGACGAATATGTGGAGATCATCATGGTCGAGACACGAGCATCGTCAGCTTCGCAAGGTGCTCCGGCAGCTGCGGAGAGAGATGAACCGGAAGCATTAAGAGCACAAATTCGAGAAAAAGATGATACAATCTCTCAAATGGCAAAAAGGATGGAAGAGATGACTACGACCTCAGCCACTCTTCGTAGTCAAGTTCAACCCCCAAGAGAAACGCCTCCAAAAGTTATTCATATTACGGACGGAGGAAAAGAGATTACATCCATTAACGGAGACGATCGACCAAAGAAAGATTCTACCTGAATATGATCCTGAGAGAAGGACATCAAGAACATGGTAGAACAGACAGGTGTGAGAAGCCTTAGCACAGCTCTAAGAGCGGAACATCTATTCGGACGGGTAGACCTTACGCCGAAGAATTTGATGCGATACAATACCCAAAAGGCTTCGTACCACCTCTGTTCAAGACTTTTGATGGTACCGGAAACCCTCGACAGCATGTTGCACATTTTCGCGCTAGTTGTTGCAACGTCGGTGGAAGTGACGCCTTACTCTTCCAACAATTCGTCAGCAGCCTGTCAGGGATCGCCTTCGATTGGTACGCAGAGTTACCGAACGGTTCGGTAAAGACATTTTCAGAATTAGAGAACCTCTTTGTGAAAAGGTTTGCCGGAGCTCAACACAATATCACCATCGGTGACTTAGTCGTGGAGAAACAGAAATCGAATGAAACTTTAGTGGACTACATACTTCGATGGAGAAATCTAAGCATGAAGTGTGAGCCACAGCTACAAGAGCAGCATGCAGTCGTTATCTTGCTTAAAAGCATTCACGGCCCGATAGCACTTCTCCTTAATGGATTTACGATTAAGACTTTCGAGAAGTTGTTAAGCAAGGCCGAAAGTTTGCAAGAGGAAGCAAAGAAACTAAGTTTCGTCGACAAGACAGACAAACAGAAGCCTGTGAAGACATTTGAAAAGAAATCCAGGATCATCGCGGCAGTCTATAAGGGCAAGCAGCCAATGCAAATACAGCTAGAGCAGCCGTAGCCCAACTATCAACAACCTCAGCAGAACTACCAACAACCTCAACCCGGTTATCAGCCAACTCAACAATATGAGCAACCGTCTCGCCCACGCCGCACGTTAAAGGAGCTTATAAATAGAGAATATCCATTCAAGAATGAGGCAGTGCTAAAGATGTTCCGCAGCTTGATGAAGACTTTGAATTTTCGACTGCCAGAACCCTAGAAGCCAGAAGAATTTAATAAGAAGGACCATCCCAACTACTGCCCTTACCACCAGATGCTTGGACATAAGATAGAGGATTGCATCACCTTTAAGAGTTGGCTTGACAACAATCTCCGAAAGGGGAACATAACGATCCCAAAGGAATACATGAAAGAACCCCAGAAAGGAGGTTCTGTCAATGTTATTTCAACGGATCCCATTGTTCCGATAGACCCTTACACAACTGATGATGGATGGAGTACCGTTTGGAGAAGTCATCGAAGAAAATTTTGGATCGCATCCAAACCGCTTCGGCGCGTGCTTCAACTCAGAGTTTGAAACCTGTTAAGCCGGTGCTATCGCTTGCAATTGAATTGAAGAACCGCCCCAGGAAGAAAAGATCATAGAAAAGAAGGAGATCGTAGAAGAAGAAAAGATCGAGGCTCCTAAGGCTAGACTAGAGGCTGCTTATCCTAGGATAGTTGTTTCCGATTCGGGGGAAAAATTCCTCGAACCTCTGACTCTGTATGATTATTTGCTCACTTCGGCGGGTTCTTATAATGATAAGAGTTATGGCGTTGGCTACGTTTTGACTGTTTCTAACGATTACGTAACTAACGACAACCAATCTAATCCGGATCTCGATTTCGATACCAATAATAATTCTCAAATCATACACAACCTCGACAATCACGATGACAAAGAAGACATTCACCAAGAAGGCTACGAAAGTTCAACAAGCAATGAATCTATTTGTGGATTCCAAGGAGCTCCAATCACAATAGAGTTAGAGCCTTCAGATTCCGAAGCAACTCCAGAAGAACCTGTCATGCCGATTCAAAAGGAGACACCAGTAAACTCAGTACCAGACTCAGAAGAAATCACAGAAGTCAACTTAAGGAGCGGAAGGGTTTTACCTCCGAGAATGGGTCTAAAAGACAAAGGAAAGCAGGTGGTTGTTCAGGAAGAATCAACCCCAACAGAAGAATTGTCCATTCGGGAAGAAACTGAGACACATGATAACAAAGTGGACTATACCGTGCTAGCCCATCTTAGGAAACTACCAGCCAAACTGAGCATCTACTACGCTCTCATCTTATCAAAAGAGATGAGGGAAGCTCTGATCAAGGCCTTACTTGATCCAGAGATTTGTTTAGCTCAGATGGCCGGAGATTCCTTAGACGAGGTTTGCTCGTTAAAGGAATAGCGAGGTGTTACCTTCACGAACAATAATCTACTACTTGGGACAGCCGATCACAACCAACCGTTGTACATTTCAGTTACAATCGGAAAATTTACGCTCTCGAGAGTATTGGTAGATACAGGAGCATCGATCAACATAATGAATCTTCGGACACTAGCATACTTGGAAATTGATGCTCGCGAGCTTGAAGCGGACAAGATGTTACTAAGAGGATTCAACCAGAAAGGAAAAAGATCCCTTGGATCAATAACACTGTTAATGAAGACCGGTGATTTAGCAAATACAACCGCAAAATTCCACATAATTGACTCTGAAACATCATTCAACGCTTTACTAGGCCGGCCATGGATCCATGAAAACTGGATGGTACCATCGTCTCTGCATCAGTGCATAAAATACTACAAAGGAGGAGAACATTGCATTAAAGGTGATTTGCAACCTTTCTCCGTACATGAGATTGGAATCCATGAAGATGCACGCACCTCCGAAGAAAACAATTTTCTCCAGAAACACCGTGCCAAATGAAGCAAAAGAAATTCGAGACAATGAAGAACCTGAAGTTCTAGTCCAACAGTCACTCACCACTCCCTTACGGCGAGATGGTGAAGGTTTCTCTAGAACTCGCATCCGAGGTCGAGGCCGGGGACGAGGTCGTGGAAGAGACGCTAGGACAGTTGGACAGAAAAAGCTGGTGATCAACGTTGATTGGGAGAACAGCTCTGAGGAAGAAGAGGAAGTCAAGAAAGAAACATCTACAATAAACTAGAAGAAACCACAATTCAAGATTTCTCTCAAAGATGAGAAGAACGAAGAATACAAATCGATGTACGAGAAGATTAACCACTATGTACACATTATGACCCTGACCCCGATCCAGTCTAATAAGATCGAGGGTATGATGGTCAAAGAAGTACATAGCGATGCGTGCAAAGCTGACCAAATTTTACCGTGGCACTTCTTCTTCCAATACTGAAAACGATGTACAATTTGAAGATGTCACTTCTTCCGAATTAATGGAATTACATTTTGAGTGGTACTCTCCCTATGTTCAAAATTTAATTCAGCGTGGTGTCTTACCTCGACAATGGACAAAAGGTCGATCACAACACTTCGAAAAATTATGGAATAATGTCGGTCGGCCTCCCAATTCAAAACATGGTCTCGGATTCGGCACAGTAGGTTCAGTTGACAATACGAAATTTTGTTTGGTTGTCATTTGCGAACCTAATGAAGACTGCTTGGAAACTACAGAGGAGCTTGAAGATCTACCAATTGGAGACGCTCCACCAGAATTCGAAGAAGAAATTAAATATACAATAGATGAGTTAATGGAAGTTAACTTAGGTACTAGCGAAAAGCCTAGACCAACCTTTGTTAGCTCCTTACTCAATAAAGAAGATTCCAAGGAAATGATCAAGCTATTAATGGAATTCAAGGACTCGTTTTGCTTGGAGTTACGACGAAATGCCGGGATTAGCTCCGAAGTCGCAGTTCACGAGCTAGGAGTGGATCCTACTTCGTTCCGACGACAAGCTTCCGGAAGAATGCGTTTGGAAATTGAACAACAAGTAATAGTCGAAGTTAAGAAGCTAATCGAAGCTAAATTTGTCCGTGAAGAACAATACCCTACTTGGCTAGCCAATGTGGTACCGATCAGGGAAGAAGAATGGTCGGATCAGAATCTGTGTGGATTTCAGAGACTTGACCAAAGCATGTCCGAAGGATGAACTTCCACGACCAATTCCAGAGTTAATGATCGACATCGCTTCGACACATGAAATATTCTCTTTCATGGATGGATCTTCAGGATACAACCAGATAAAGATGGCACCAGAAGACGAAAAGCTCACGGCATTCAGAACACCAATCGGAGTGTATTGCTACACAGTAATGCCATTCAGACTAAAGAAAACAGGAGCAACATACCAAAGAGCAATGACAAAGATTTTTAACGATCTCCTTCACAACCAAGTCGAGTGCTATGTGGAAGATGTGGTCATCAAAAGCAAACTGAAGGAAGATCATCTATATGATTTGAGAATTATCTTCGAGCGACTAAGGCAATACAACCTTAAGATGAATCCCTTAAAATGCACCTTCAGCGTTACCTCCGGGAAATTCTTAGGATTTGTTGTCCGACATCGCAGGATTGAAATTGATCCAGAAAGGATTAAAGCTATCTTAGAAATGCCGCCTCCCAAAACCTTAAAACAGCTACGATCCTTTCAAGGGAAGCTGGCATATCTTCGACGCTTTATTTTGAACTTGTCGGTAGGTGTCGACCCTTCTCGGCATTAGTTAAAAAGGACGCCAAATTCGTTTGGGAAGAGAAATGCTAACGGGCCTTCGAGGACATTAAACAATACTTAATGACACCTCCCGTCTTAGCAGCCCCGGCCTCGTAGTAGACCGTTGATACTTTATACCACGGCTCTAGACGACTCCTCGGAGCCCCGCTAGCCTGGGTTAATGATGAGGGAAAAGAAAATGCTCTCTACTACTTAAGCCGTCGTTTGATTCCGATGGAAGTAAAGTATCCTCCAATTGAGAAGCATTGTTTGGCCCTGATCTTCGCCGTACAGAAACTTAGGCATTACATGCTCTCTCATAAGGTCAACCTTATCTCGAAAGTTAATCCGTTGCAATATTTGATGACCCGTCCAACACTTTCTGGCAGACTTGCCAGGTGGTCGATGATACTATTGCAATTCGACATAACTTTTGTTCCTCTCCGTGCCGTAAAGGGACGAGTGCTAGCTGACTTCCTTGGAGCACACCCTTTACTGGCAGATTCGCCTCTCGATGACGATTTGCCTGATGAACAGATAATGAGCCTAGAAGACACTGATGATCGACGTTGGGAACTATACTTCGACGGAGCGTCCTCAGCATAGAAAGACAAAGAATTGCAAACGATAGTGCCCGGTAAGGCAGGAATCGGACTAATCTTTATAACACCGGAGCGGGGGATGTTAAGATACTCCTACCACTTAACAGAGCCGTGCACAAACAATGAGGCAGAATACGAAGCCCTCATAACAGGACTAGAACTGACCATTCAAATGGGAATAACAGATATCAACATCTACGGAGATTCTCAGTTGATCATTCAACAGGTCGCAGGAGAATACAAAATTTTAAAACTAAGACTCGAGCAATACTTTCAGTATGCCATGAAACTGTTGGAACAAATTCAGAATGTAACAATCTACAAGATCCCCAGAAGAGAAAATGCTCTCGCGGATGCACTAGCTCGCCTTGCAAAAGAATTTGCCTGCTTACAAGATGAGTCTGCTGAAGTGTCAGTTCAAGGACGACAGGTCCTATCACAGGTCGACATGGATATGATACAGAAATACAATAAAGCAGAGGAATCAGTTGCATCATTGACAGAAAACACAGAAGATTGGCATCAACCGCTAATAGACTTTCTGCAAACAAGGAAATTACCAGACGATAAGTCATTAGCCCATCAAATAAAGAAAAGAACTCTGTCTTACGCATTAATAAACAATACGTTATACAGAAGGTCTTTTGATCAGACGTGGTTAAGATGCCTGAGCGGGTCCGAGGCTCGTGAAATTGTCAAAGAGGTGCATTCAGGACTTTGTGGAGCTCATCAGTCGAGTTCGAAAATGAAAATGAAAATTAAAAGACTAGGACATTATTGGCCCTCAATGATGACCGACTGCATGAAAATCACCAAGAGTTGTCACCAGTGCCAAGTGCACGTAGTGGTTCTACACCAACCTCCAAATGTGCTACATCCGACAATTGCGTCGTGGCCATTTGAGTGTTGGGGCACAGATATAGTGGGTCCGATAGAACCACCTTCTTCAAGAGGACATCGCTTCATCCTTGCAGCTACAAACTACTTTTCTAAATGGGCGTACGGCTCCACTCGTAGAAGTAAAGGCACACCACGTGCTACAGCTTTTCAAAAATCAAGTCGTCTACCGTTTCGTAGTACCGTGCGTAATCATTTCGGATAATGGGTCCGCATTCAGAAGCACAAAAATCAATAATTTTGTCAGAAGACATGGAATTGATTGGCGATACTCAACAATCTACTACCCAAGAGCAAATGGCTTGGCTGGGGCTTTTAATAAAACTCTCGTTCAAATCTTAAAGAAAACTTTGGATGACAACAAGAGAAATTGGCACGAGAAGTTGTTAGAAGCCTTATGGGCCTACAGGACAACTTTCAGGACTCCTACTCAGTCTACGCCTTACACTTTAGTGTACGGATCCGAGGCAGTGTTACCATTGGAAGTCTAGCTTCCATCACTCAGAATTGCAGTTGCAAATAAAATTACTACATAGGAAAATGCCAGATTACGACTGGAAGAACTGGAAAACTTGGAAGGGAAGAGACTTGCAGCGCAGCAAAATTTGGTACTGTACCAAGCTAAGATGATCTAGGCCCATGATAAACTAGTCCGCCCAAGAACTTTCAAAGTTGTTGACTTAGTTCTTGTTCTCAGAAGACCTATTCTTGCACATCGCAAGATAGGAGGCAAATTTGAACCGACTTGGGAAGTGTCGTTTGTGGTCGAGGCGATCACTCGAGAGGCTCCTACCAACTTGTGAATTGCCAAGGAGAACGACAAATGCTTCCAATCAATGGACGATATTTGAAGAAGTATTACGCAACCTGATGTTTCGAAGGGTGGCCTCTAAAATAGAGTCTTATCCCTAGAAACACGAGTAAAGCAATCACTTTGTGACTGGGTCCGAACCCAAAAACATAAAAATGGATAAAATAAAATATGTGCTAAAAATAAAATATGTGAAAATCATAATAATAAAGTTTTACCCTTCCTTTCAAATCAAATCTTGTTCCTGATCTTTCTTCATCTTTTCCTACTTTCCTTAAAAATTAAAATTGGAATAAGTGAATAAGAATCTTCAGTGATAAATACTTTCTTAATGTTCTTGTTCTTAGTACAGCCCCTGATCCTTTCCTTGTTTCCTTCGCAGGGAAATGTCGAACGGGCGGTTGGTCCTAAACTTTAAAAATGGCGTGAGTCTCGCACTCGATGAAAAGAGGGTGAAGGATGGAGCAGCGATAGAAATTGATTCGACTTCACACCGACCGATCCTACACTATGAAGAAAATGATTGGGTCCCAGTGGACCGAGAAGAGCTTCATAGCCAGACAGTGATGAAGATGGGTGGCCCAAGCCACCAATCCAGCAACAAGAAAAGAAAGACAAACACCGAAGAAAGCAATAAAATCAAGTCAGTAGTTGCCACGACAGAGGGCAGGGTTGTCAGCGCTGCGCCCACAGAAATTCAAGAAGTGAGGAGAGCTACGCTCACTGCTACTCAAAGAAGGAATAAAAATCGCCGTATCTGCAAGATGTTGACTAAACTAGCAGCAGATTAACACGAGGAAACAACTACCTTCGCATACACACACATTTCAAAGATACCGGTTTGTTAGGAACCAGAAAGAAGAAAGTCAATGCCAAGAGAATAAGAATAGATCAAAAAAGTTCCAAGAAGAACAGAGGTAGAATCAGTGCCTCGACGCCGGACAGAGATACCATATCTGAAGAACCTTGTTGCGGAAGCAACCCCGGAGGATGTCCCGACAGAGACAATCCCCGAGGAGCCAAGGTATGCAGGAGAACGTGACGGGATTGAGCCATACATCCCACAATACGTTACTAGGCCTCGTCATTTGTAGATCATCCCAGAATATGAACTAGAAAGAATGCAAAATATTGAGAAGAAGACTTTCGAATACTTTGAAAGGATTAGAGGCAAAAGAATCAATATTTTGGAAGGCCTCGAGTTACACACAGGTGTATTCTCAGAGTACAAGCAACAGCAGATTGTGGATTGCATTTTAAAACTTCAGAAAATGGGTCGAGCAGGCCGTCTATGAGAAAAGACTTATTCGGAACCCTGGAATGGATTCCAGGAAAAGGAAGAGTCACAATACAATGCGGATGTTGCTATAACATCGCAGAGGACAGAAAAGGAAATCCACCAGGGAAACTCCGTCATGGTGAGGTGGATCCAATGCCGAGAATAATTAAAAGAATGGTGAAAAGAATGATAACGTGGAGAGTACTGCCAGTAGATTGCATACCCAATAGTTGCATCATCAACATTTATCAGAAGGGTGACTGCATACCTCCACACATAGACCACCACGACTTTGTCAGACCTTTCTGCACAGTTTCGTTCGTCAACCAATGCAATATCATGTTCGAATCTGAACTTCGGATAGCTGGCCCGTGTAAGTTCCGAGGGCCGGTGGAGATACCACTTCCGGTAGGTTCCGTCATGATATTATAAGGAAATGGAGCAGACATCACAAAACATTGTATGTCGGGAGTACCAGTGGAGCGGATCTCCGTCACTTTTAGAAGGATGGATGACGTAAAAGGCGCCTTACCACTTCCAGCCAGATCCCAAATTGGAGAGTCTCCGGCCCTACGAGCTGTGAGTTACACGGGAAATAACACACCTCCAATGCACATCAATGTGGCATTCCTGCCAAGGATGGCTTGGAAGGTGATGTTATGAACCGTATATCTCATTATTCAGACATAGATTTAACGAACACTTTTTGGATGGATCAACAAGAATCATACATAGTCCGTTTTAAGTCATGGATTGTATGAGAAATATTTCAGATCGAGTTGTATGATGTATCTTCAACAAGATTGGAATGAAAGTGACCATGTCACATTTTGCCTTCACCTCTTTTTGTGCAAATTGATCGGGAAACACCATTAAAGTTAAATGAACTTCGAACAAAGAAACGTAAAAGAAAAGGAAAATAAATAGGAACTCCCTTCATAAAAATCCAAACATTTAAAAGAATTTCAAATCCACATGAACACCAAATAAACAAAAAAATGGGATAGTTAAAGGACAAACAAAACAAATCTAAATCTCAAACTGAGTTCCAGTTTACGTCCATCTTTTTAGATCCTCCAATGCTTCCTCAAATCAAGATCTATTCCATACCTCCTTTGAAACCCTCCCTCGGGATGATTTCAGAATCACGAAGAATTTTCAATTTGATTCAGATGGCATGGGTTCGCACCCTTCGCCAAGTAATCAGGCTTTGATTGATTCCCATGAGATATGGAACACTTTCATATCTCATTTGAATCTCAGCATTCGGGATAGGCTTCCACTCTACTCCCATCTCAACAATCTGAGAATTCAGTATAGGCTTCCACCCTACTCCCATCTCAGCAATCTCAGCCTTCGGGATAGGCTTCCGCCCTACTCCCATCTCAGCAATCTCAGCATTCAGGATAGGCTTCCGCCCTACTCCCATCTCAGCATTCGCAGCATTCGGGATAAGGCTTCCGCCCTACTCCCATCTCAAAGAATCTCAACATTCGGGATAGGCTTCCACCCTACTACCATCTCAACGAATCCTCGACATTCGGGATAGGCTTCCGCCCTACTCCCATCTCGACGAATCTCAGCATTTCGGATAGGCTTCCGCCCTACTCCCATCTCAGCAATTCTCAGCATTCGGGATAGGCTTCCGCCCTACTCCCATCTCAGCAATCTCAGCATTCAGGATAGGCTTCCGCTCTATTCCCATCTCAGCAATCTCAGCATTCGGGATAGGCTTCCACCCCACTCCCTTCTCAGCAATTCTCTGCACTCGGGATAGGCACAGTCCTACTCCTTTCTCAGCAATCTCAAAATTTGATCCTCTCAGCAAGAAATTGAAATTAAAACACTCAGCATTTGGGATAGGCTCAGTCCTAATCCTTCTCAGAATACACATTTGGGATAGGCTCAGTCCTAATCCTTCTCAGCATACACATTTGGAATAGGTTCAGTCCTGCTTCCTTCTTAGTATACAAATGCATTCGGGTGGGCCTTAGCCCTACTCTTTTCTCCGCATAAAATCAAAATTGAAACTCAAATCAAAATTCAAATTCATAATTAAAACTTGAAACAGAAAATGAAACGAATCTAAGATCCAATCTCTTGAAATCTTGTGATCTGAAATTCACCTCCTTTTTCCCCAACGAGAGTTCTGGAATCTTCAGTCTTGGAGATTTATCTGATACTCCCCAGTGGAAATATCTTACACTTCATCCTAAGTTTGTCACTTAGACATCTGTTTTGGTTATGTTGATCTCCTCGGTCAACGCCAATACGCACGGTGTGCTTGGTTAGCACACCACACCTATTGGGGGTCCATTTGTTGACCTCATTTTTGATGAGGTCTTCTCTTCCCTCTTTAGTGCTTAGGATTTAGCCTTAGGCTTTTCCTTTGACTATCTTAGAGGAATAGAATTGGGACCCATCCCTTAGAAATTTGAACCACTTCTTGCCTCCCTACAAACCCCACAAGCTTGGTTATAGACCCCTAATCACCTAGAGGGTTAAAGTCAAGAGTGAAGGTTTAAAGGATGAGTTCCCTATAGGACTCTTTGACCTTAGGACTACCCTGGGTGGCCTGGTCTGGTGAGGGTTGACTTACACACTCACTACACTCACACTCTACACTCTCACACACACAATCCAAATCCTAAAACCACACCCATACCCAACTTGACTTCTTGACTCATGTAGGTAATTCATATGGATGGGTCTTAACCCCTAAGCCCCTGGCTAAGAGGGTTAGGAACAACATAGTGAATGCCTCAAATGAGTCCTCTCATGGCTCATATGATCTTAATATGGCTTCATGGCTCAAACAAAGTGATTCCATTTCACTCATATTTGATCAATCTTCATTCTTCCAAAATTTCAATTTTTGACCCCAGGGACCCTACACCTATCAAGCCTACCAAAAGCCCTTAAAATTGCCCAAATCCTCCAAATTTTCCAGATCACCCAAAATTCCCCAAAATTAACCTTGAACATTTCCTCACCAATCAAATTGATCATCCATAGCCAAAAATACCAAAAATTCCAAAAATACCCCCCAATACCCTCCAAATACCCAAAATGCTCCTCTTAGCCAAAAAATCCAAAAATTCAGAAAATTCCCAAAAAAATTTCAAAAAATCCCAAATACTCCCAATTTCATTTTGTCCAACTACACCATAGGCCAATTTTGTCAATTTACCCCAATTTTACCAAAACCCCCAATTTAGCCCATTCTTAACCCAAGTGAACCCAATGTCAAACCAAATCTACCAAATTGACCCCAATTTTGGTCCAATTCATTTCTAAACTTCAATTTAATATCCACAATATCAATCTATACCAAATCCAAGTCCAATTTGATTGACATTTGAATCCAATTTCACTTTTGACCTTAAAGCCCAATTTGGACCCATGACCCAAACTTAGCCCAAACCAAACCAATTCAACTCCAATTACTCCAAACCTTTTCTAAACCTTCCCTAACATCCCCAAAAACAAAACACTAACATGATTTGCCCAAAATTTGGACCCAAACCCCACTCAAATTTAACCCAAAACCAAAAAGCCCAATTTTGACCTAAACCCAAACCTAACCCAAATAAGCCCAAGTCCCAAAACCAAAACCCAACCAAAGTTAAAACCTCTTTGAAACACTTCCATAAACATTTCAAAACATTAATTTTACATCAATTTCAACCACAGCCCAACATTGGCCCAAAATAGCCCAATTTGGCCCACCTTGGCCCCTTTACTAAAGAAGCCCAAATCCAACCCAATTCAAATCCAAACCACCTCAAATTCATTTAAAATCACTCATGACACATCCCTAAACCAAACCCAACAATTATTTGGCCCAAACTTCTACAAAATTTCCATTCATAAATTCATTCTTAAACCTAAAGGCTCATTCCCTTAAGCCTTCCTAAAAGCCCATCCGAAGCAAGTTCAAAAGCCCAAAGTCCATGACAAAGCCCACATGAAATTCCTCTCATCATCCCTTTGATTTAAAAAACTTCCTAAGTTCTAAAATCCATCACCAAATAAATCCAAATCAAGCCTTATGACAATTCTCCTTAAATCCATAAAAAATTCCAACACCCTTTCTCATGCAAGTGAGACAACTTTTCCCAAGCCATATATGAGCCACAAAGCCATGCATGAGCCACATGGGAGCCATGAGAGCCATGGAATCTACTTTCCACCTCACCAAGCCATTAATGGGGAGAGAGGGGATCACTTTCTTAAACCTTTTTAAACCTTTTTTACCTTACACATGATACACTCTAAACCATACTTTGCCACCTAATCCTTGATGTGGACTTCACTACCTTTGGTAGGTTGACTCACATGATCCTCTCAGCCTAAAACCAGGACATTGGGAGGTGAACGCAACCCAAACACATGGGTTGACCCAAGCCAAGCCAAAATAGCCATGCCCCCATTCCATTTTGATCTAACCCCTTTACACATGGCAAAGCTCAATTGCCTACACAAAACCCCAGCCCTAACCCACATGAACTTGAGGGTGACCCTTGCCTGCCGGCCAGCTGCCTGGATCGCCGAAAAACACCATGGCCGAGACCTTGGGAGGAGCCAAATTTTGGAATTCCACCATGCTGAGCTGCCTCACTCCAAATGGCCATTGCAGCTGTTCTTCTCCTCACCAGAGCAGACTAATCCCAACCCTTAAACCCCCCTGGGAGGCCCTCCAGCCTCTCCTATTTAAACACCCCCTCCTCTCGGCCAAGAGAGGTGCTGAACCAAACCTTACTGAAACACTGCCAAAATCATCCCAGACCACTCTCTACACATAGAGAACTTAATCCCCACTGAAATCCCCCTGCCATTTCCTCTCTGTGAGCTTAATTTCAGAGTTGAAATCCAAGCCCAAAACCATGAGACTTCACCACAGTGAGTCAATCCTCAAATTGATTGACTCTACACCTTCACCAGACCAAGAGGAGAAGTTTCCCAGCAAAAGCCCCCTCACCAGACCACCCAGCTGTTCCAGACTCCAAAGGTTGTGATCGAGCTTGGTCAAAATCATACCTAGACAATTCACCAGGCCAAGGGACTTCATCTGGAGCTTGCTTGGACCCAATCGAAGGTGACACAACCCTCAGATTGAAGCCACACTTCTCCGAGCTAAGGTATGAGCTAACTCTTTATCCCGAGCTTCGGAGATTCTCCATTTCAAATGCCTTAATTTCAATGCATGATCACCATATAGATGTATTCGTCTCTTCAAGACGAATCCATAGAGCACAAGAACACGAAAATCCGTTAAGTATTGAGTGAGATATTAAGGATTTAGTGTGGACGATTCTCGGGCTAGGAGGCTTGGGGACAATGAACGGATGCCGTTCATTTAATACACGCGCGGACAGACGGCTAGGATCACGCCGGATGAGGAGACAGAACGATACAGCGGGCCCCTGGAGCGCTGAGTCGGATGGCGACGCCGAATCAGAGCGCGCCGCGTGGCCTTTCGGAGCTGCCGAGGATGGCGTGGCGCCGCGTGGATAAGTAGAAAAATAGGCTATTTTTCTATTTATTTAATTACCAGAACTTCAAAAATTCATAACTTTGTGTAGAAAAATCTTAAAAATAAAATAAAAATACCCTCTTGCTCAGTGAACAGAGGAGATAATGTGGAAAAGAAATCAAGTAATTTCATTAAGTATTTTATTTTTAAAGATTTATTTACTGTCTGGACTATTTTAATTCTTCATGCATGTAATAAATTCACCATAACATGAGACCATAAGGCTTTTGAAGCCTCTGAACGTAGGAACATTCCCTGAATTGTCCAAGGTCTGAGGCCATCCCTATGAGAAGTTATTGATTTTTCAAGTTCATGTTATTGTTTTGGGTATTTTAATTCCAATAATTAGCAAGTTAAGAAATAAATTCTAGGAAAATTTGGTGATGTTTCTTGTGACTAGAGGGACCTTGGAAAAATAAGTTTTGAGTTAATTCACTTTGAACAACCCTAATTGGCCTAAATACCCAAAATTGAACTTGAATTAATTAGGGTTAACCATTCATCAAATTAACTTAAAAACAATTCTCCACTGTCCTCTAGTGATAAGAGAACATCACATAAAAATTTGAAACCAATTGGACTTGATTAACCCCACCAAATGGGTTGATTAAGCTTCTTAAGCAAAAATGGGTAAAATTAAACTTTGAAAATTCATAACTCGCAAAATACTTTTCAAAATTTCACAAAAATGGTTTTGGAGCTTTTCTGATATCAGAGGAACTTAGAAAAATTAAAATTATAATTTTCTAACAAAGTTGATTTTTATCATTATTTTAATATTTTTAATAATTAAAAATTAATAAAAATTATAAAAATATTAAAAATCACCAAAATCTCACATTTTGAATTCTAATCATTTAGGAACAAACCAAATATTTTTCTTAAGTCCGTAGGGTAAGATATTGAATTTTAAAGGCTTAATGTAAATTTTAATATTAAAAAATGTATTTTCCAACCTTTTCACTAAAATAATTCTAATAAATCAAAGAAAAATCTGAAAAATAAAAAATTTGTTTCTCTGAACTCCTTGAGGTCAAAGAGATTTATGAAAAATATAAAATCCATTTTTTAACTTCAATTTTATTTTAAAATTAATTAATGCTCCAAAACTCAAAATAATTCTAATAAATAAAATATAATTCAAAAAATCACCAAAATTGGTCTAAATTGTCCTATTGTCATTAGAAATATCCAATAATTTTCTTTAGGACAAAAACATTTCCTTGGTCATGTTATTAAATTTTCCTTGAAAATCCCTATTTTCCATTAAAAATAATTACATAAATAAATTAAATACAGAAAAATCATATTTTCTCCTCTAATGTCTTAATTGACATGTAAGTGAGGTCACATAAAAATTTCAAGTTCATTTGAGTTTAATTTAGTGAGTTATAGAATTATTAAGCTTGAAGGGCAAAATAGTAATTAAAATTTTTAACCTTTAATTAAAAATTTTAGGATTAATCAAAAAGGGGAGGGTAAAATATTTGATTTAAACTGATTTTGGATAGGAATAATTAAAGTAAACCTTAATTAATTAATTAATTAAATTTGGAAGATTAATGGAAAATTAAAATTATTAAAGTAGGGATATTATTTAAGAAGATATTTTATTTAAAAATCCGTAAATAAATCACTTCAATAATACTTAAAAAGAAAATTAAAAGAATAATCTCAATTAAACTAAAATTGAAATTAAATTAAATTAAATTAAAATTGAATTGAAATCAAATTAAATTAAAATTAAATTAAATTAAATTAAATTAAAATAAAATTAAATTTAATTAAATTAAGATTAAATTAAGTTAAATTAAATTAAAATAAAATTAAATTGAATTAAATCAAAAATTAAATTAAATTGAATTAAATTAAATTAAAATCATTTAATAACAAACCTAAATGAAATCATTAAGAATTAAATCTAAAATAACTTGAACACTATTCCAAATTTAAACTAAATTTTTATAATTAAGTCAAAATCAAAATTAAATCATTAGGTTTAAATCATTAAAATACTTAATAAGTTGATTTGCCCTTTTAAGACTCTTATTATTATAACTCTTAGATGAGGTATCAAGTGAAGTGTTATCTCACTTATAGGATATTCAAACATCCTAGTTCACTGAGCGAAGGAACCAAACTTAATTAAACCTCATCACCTAATTAATTAAATCCATTTGGACTTAGAACAACTCCAGCAATATTGAAAAGATGTTTAAGATTCGTCTTAAACACTTCCTCAATATGATGGGGTATTTTATAAGAACAATTGAACTTAGTTATTCTTTGGTGCAGAAGATCATCCATAAAACAAAATTGAAAACCTAGACGTCTTAAGAATGACTAGCTATAGGATTAGGATCTTGGTAGAAAACCAGAAACCTTGCCCTTAGCTTTACCTAGGTACTTGTTGAAATATTTAAATGCCTTAACATGTGTTTTAAGTGCAGCTTGGGATGACGGGAAGACTCTCCAGGTACGCTTTTATTTTATTGCAACTTACTTTGTTGTAAACGCACTTTACTTTTCTTGCATGATAAACAACTGTTGCATGAAAACCAAAACCTTTAGGATAGTCCCTAAACTGAAACCAAAACTAAATTAAAAGTCATTACAAGATAAAAATTACCGCCACAATATTTCAAAATATAAAACAACTTAAAATTTAATCACAAAGAGAACACAAAACTATAATTACATCTAAATTAAAACGTCTCGTTGAATGATCGGGAATAACTCGGATGATGTAACCCACGTGTTGCTAACGGGATTTCCCACGGTCTAAATGAAGGTGTGGAACTCATTCAGTTGAGTTTAGCAAATTCATCTGGACTAAGTGAATTCGATGAAAATAACGGTGCCGGGATGACGGAACTGTGGGATCTTAATCGGTTCTGTTTAATCAACTTTAAGATTTGTTTTAATTAAAATATTAAAAACACTTGGATTTTAAAATTTTCTCTAAACCAAAACACTTCTCTCATCTCCTGATTTATGACTTCTAAAACTAAACCTCTGCAACAACAATGAGCTCGGAGCATGGTGGGCAGCACGGCCATCGTCATCAGTGAAACCTCGAGTCTACTTCAGCAAAACTTTCTTATAATTAAATAACCAAGCCATAGGATTTCGAGGTAGTTTGCCTAGTGCAACATAAATCCTCAACTCTTTGTTAGGCATTTGCATGATCATGTCATGTAAGTTAAGCCCTAACCGGTTTTAGGACTCCGAGGTAGTCGTTCGGTACGACATAAACCCTCACATTTTCTAGGCTGATTGTATGATCATGTAATACAAATATAAGTCCTAATTAATTAAAATTGGCAGGATTGAAACATTAGATAAACTCCCAAATTGAAGCCAAACAATAGGATAGTTTGGGAAGTTTCCAAGATTCTTCTTGGATCTTCAGCTTCTCCTACTTTTCTTCCTTTGAACTCCTGAAATTAACTGTTCCAAATTTGATCTATTCCCGATTGAAATTTCCAAAACTCAAATCCTTTGAAAACCTTAAACTTTGAAATTCTTGAGAGAAAAAACACTGATCATTATCGAGAGTTTTCTTAAGCGATTCCCGTCATTTAAGATGTAATTAACAATAAGGGCTTGCCCTTATAGGGAACTTTAAGAACCCAGGTAATATAAACCCTGTTTAATTTCTATATTAAACATGGGAACTTGTCGGCTTATAAAATTGGTACGCAGACCAAACAGATGTCACAAATCTTTTAGTTTATTTAATCGAGCCCCATCATCAAGCAGTGTGTCTATTCTTCGGGATAGATACACGGTTTGTGGTGCGGTGCTCATTTATATAAACTATTTGGGATGTGAGATCAGTTTGATTTCATATCTTAAAACTTTTAAACTTAAAATTACTTGCAAAATCAAATGTTATCTTTTAAACTATATATATATTTAAATTAAATTTAAAATATGAAAATTCGCCAACAATTTCTGTAGGAGACCCCTTTTCAAAATACAACACTCAACCTAAAAATATGCCGACAGGGTGGTTCCCCAAGCTCTTAGCTCCAGGCTAGGTTTTGGCTAGAACCAGCACATAAAGGATCTAGGATGAGAGATCCTTTAGTCCATGGCCCAAGAAGGTTGGCATCCTTTAATTAACCCCAATTTTACCAAAAATCCCAACCTTGACCCTTTGACCCCAAAACTTCCCTAAAATTAGCAAATTATCCCTAAACCATAATTTTGACCAAAAATCTAAAAAAATCACAAATTACCTAATTTTCTCCAAAAAATATTTCAAAATGTCCCCCAACACTCAAATACCTCAAAATTCTCCAAATTGACCAAAATTACAAAAATACCCCAAAATAGCCAAAATTACTAAAATACCTCTAAAATTCTAAAAATTCCCAAATTCCTCCTAAATATTCCTTGAACCACTTGAACCACTTCATTGAGCCTAATTTGACCAAATTGACACATTTTGACAAAAATCCCAAAATTGTCCCTAAAGACCCTAAATGCCCAATTCACCTCTCATGTCCAACCAATTGACCCTACTCTTTCCCAACATCAATCCTAAACTCAAATTCACCATGAATAAACTCAATCTAAACTAAATCCATGTCCAATTGAGCCAATTTCAAACCCTATTTTAACCCAAACCAAAAATCCCCAATTTTGACCATATGACCAAATTCCCTCAATTTGAACCCCCTAACCAAATAAATTCTCCCAAATTAACATCAAAAACCCTTCATGACATTTTTACACACCAAATTGATCCACCAATTGAACCTAAACATCCCCCAAATCTGACCAATCTAAAATCCCTAAATTTGTCCCAAATGTGCCACATGCCCAGATTTCACCAAATTGAATGCCCTAATCCAAAAATTTCCACCCAATTTCTATCAAAAACACTTCATGACATTCCCATAGACCAATTTGAACCATCAATTGAAGCCTAGACAAACTCTAGCCTAACCCAAGCCTAAGCCTAATGCACATTAGCCAAAATTGATCAAATGTCTAAATTCCACCAAATCGACCCTCCAAACCAATTCAAAAGCACTCTAATCCTTTTCTAAACTCTTCATGAAAATCATTCACTTGCTCAACCCAACCTAGCCCAAATTGAGCCTAAAACCCTCAATATTGAACCGAAGACCCAAGTTCACCGAAACCTAGCCAAATTGACTAAGCCAAGCCCATCACGACCAACATTTGGACCCTAGGGACTGGTCTAGACCCACTTAGCCTAACATAGTTGAGCTTTGGACCAAAGGTCCCCTAAATTAGAGGATTTCCTTCCTTTAATGGTTAAACCAAAGGGGATTTCTAACCTAAAGCCATCACCAGCCCAAACCAACACCATAATGGCCCGAGCTCCGGCTCACTTGACCACCTTAACCTTCCTCTGGCCTGGTCAGCCGGCCTAGTCACCGGAGGAGACAAAACCAAGATCCACCCCACTTGAATCCATACCTAAATCACCCATTCAAGCTATCCAACCCTGATTCTGCCTTTCAGCCTTCTACCTAAGCAGCTCATTCCACCCACCAGCAAGCCCTGAGCTCCACACATTGGCCGTGGCTATAAATTGATCTCTTAATAGCCAAAAGGAGTGAATGGATTGAACCTTGGCTAAAATCCTTGCAGAGCTTCTGTGAACTCTCTTAAGTGCAATCCCACTATTCTCCAACCCTAATCCACACTACCCATAGCCAATTTCCCCACTGAATTTTTATATGAAACCATCACAAACACCACCACACCTCCACGCTACTTCAAAATTCAAATTGATTTACTCTTCACAATCCCCTCAACAAATGAATAAGACCCCCCACAGAAGCCCCATCATAGAGCCTCTCCAACCTAGACTTCACTAAGACCTAAAATTTTCCCCTGATTGAGTTCTGGTGCAGACCCAACACTAGCTCAAATTGGTGCTTGCAAAAGCTTTAGGAGGTTACACTGAATGTACAAAACCAATATGATTAAGGCCTCACCTCTAAGATAAAGGTATTGAGCTCTCACCTTAGCCCGAGCTTATTTTGATTCGCTATGCATGTACATTGTCTTTCATATCATATAAGCACTATAGATAGGTTTGTCAAGGTTAAATGAGTCTATAGAAACAAACCCTAGACGATTTGGTTGAGTTTAGGTCGAGACCTTTGGACTAGAAGGTGGACGACTCTCAATATGAACTAGCTAGGAATGATGAACGGATGTCGTTGGATCGCACGTGTATTCAGTGGACGGTGCTGATAGCATTGGATAGGGGAGCAATGTATAATGTGCAGGCCAAGTCAAAAACCACATGGATGGTGGAGTCGAATGGGAGCGCGCCGCGTAAGAGTTTGGTGCTGCCTAGGATTGCGTAGTGCCGCGTGGTTTAAATAGAAAACTAGGATTTAATGGATTTATTTAATTCGGCCAAACATTAAAAAAACATAACTTGGTGTAGAAAATTCACAAAAATAAAACAAAAATACCTTCATGCTTAGTGAATAGAGTAGAATAATGTGGAAATAAATTTGAAGTATTTGAGTTATTTTTATTTTAAATTAATTAAATACAAAAAATCATACTTAGGCCATAACACACTCTAAAAATCTCACCATGGCATGAGGTTTGGAGGGCTTAAAGGCTCTGTAGTTAGGGATCTTCTCTGACTTTTCCAATGATATGGGCATTGATCGTCGAAAATTTTATTAAGAAATTCATACCTATTTTTGATGAAATTGCACTTTAAAGAAGGGTATTTTCTTTATTTTATTGCAGGAATGAAGAATTTAGGTGATAAAAGCAAAAATCATAAAAAGGAGCGAATTTGGAGCAAAATCATGCAATTTGTGCTGAGTCGCCGACGGCGAGAATCGAGCCCGCCGACGGCGAGGTTACAAGAAGAAAATTCTGAAGAATTTATAACTGTCTCGCTGACAGCGAGCCCGAGCCCGCTGACAGCGAGCTAGAGCGGTTGAAGATCTTCTAGAAGCCTCGCCGACAGCGAGGTAGTTCGTCGCCGACGGCGAGCTAGTTCAAATGGTGCAGATACATTGAACCTGGACACTTTTTGAAAGGATGCTTACACACCTCTTGGTCCTTTGCTCACCTCTATATATAGAAGCCGAAATTGTGTGTCTTAGTGTGTGTTGTGTGTGTCTCAGTGAGTCTTAGAAAGTTTCTAAGTGTTATAAGTGAGTTATTTTGAGTGTTTAGTGAGTATTTAGTGAGTTAGTGAGTCGTGCTGTACTGGAAGAAGAATCAAAGGACTGCAAGGAGTCTGCTTGGGGATAAATTAAGATAAGTATTTGTATTTATTGTTTTTAACTTTAAATGAAATCCATGCTTAGTTTAGTTTCCATGCATTACGAGTAGTTTATTTAGTCTTTCTCCTCGTTTATGAAATTAAGTGATTTGATGAACTAAAAATAGAAGTATTTTTATATATTAATAAATTGTGATAATTTATACTTAAAACTTAATTTACTTTTCAAACTGGCCATTTGATTTGTTAAAATATGTTGATTATCAACTATAGTAAAGATTACATCTGATATTCGGGGAAATTCAAAAGCCTTGAAAGGAGGGTGCAAATAAATAGGAAAATAATATCACTGGGCGTAGAATTGAGCATTTTAGTGTGACAGACTAAAATATTCAATTTGGTCCTATTGTTTGAGAGGTCGAAGTGTAGATGTTAGCCCTCGGGCGAGGGGAACGTGGGAGCTACGAAGTGGCGGTCGGTATCCTCTCGGCTTAGTCGCGGATTCGGTAATCAAACATAGGATTAGTCAATATTCTTTACACCGGACCAAAGGGTAAAGAATAGGAATGCTCTATTTGTCACAATACCTTAACATTATCTATTTAAATTCATCAATCATTTAAATTTCTAAAACAAGGGGAAAGATACTTTTTCGAATAGTTAAAACTTATTTAGCAATTAGTTTTATTTCCTGCACTTACAATTAGTATTAATTTTCTACTTAGTTAAGTTACCTGATTAGAATACTTAGTTTACTTTATTGCACTTAAATTTAGAACTCCAAATTTTCGTATACTATTTAAAAAATTATTATTATTATTATTTTAAAATTAGCTGTTATTTAATTTTCTCTTTCCCTGTGGGATCGATAACCAGGACTCCACTAGAACCCTGTATTACTTGATACGATACGTATACTTGCGTAGCATCCACAACATAAATTACAATTCTATACATATAATATAGCGGGGTCAAGTTTTTGGCTTCGTTGCAATCAAATTAAAATATCATAATATAAATTTGTGGGTCAAGTTTTTGGCGCCGTTGCCGGGGAAAGTAAGAAAAATTTACTAAAGTAACAGACTATTTTAAAATAATCATAATAAATAAATATCTATTCTAAAATTGTATGCGTAAATTTGGAAACGAAAATTTAATACCTTACGATTCTGAATTAGAGCGTACAATTAAAAGAATTAGAAAACAAAAGAAACAAACTATAAATTTAACACAAATGGCGAATATTCCTGAAATTCAAAATATGAACTAACAAAGATCATTAAGAGATTATGCCAACCCTACATCAGATGAAATTCATTTAACTATTCAAAACCCTGATGTAGATGCTAATTCATTTGAACTTAAACCTGCAATTATCCAAATGGTACAAAACGATCAATTTAGTGGTTCACCTACGAAGATCCTAACTTACATCTTGCTAGTTTTCTAGAACTTTGTGCTACTTTTAAATATCAAGGAGTATCCGACGATGCTATAAGACTTAGACTTTTTCCTTTTTCATTAAGGGATAAGGCTAAAATGTGGTTGAATTCGTTAGCTTCGGATCTATTAAAACTTGGGGAGAATTATCACAAAAATTTCTATCCAAATATTTTTCACCATCTAAAACTGCTAAATTTAGAAATGATATAACTTTTTTTTGTCAGATAGATGGAGAATCAATTTATGAATCTTGGGAGAGATTTAAGGAACTTCTTAGGAAATGCCCACATCATGCGCTACCAGATTGGCCGATTATTCAAACCTTTTATAATGGATTAGTGGGATCTTTAAGATCAATCATCGATGCTGCTGCTGGAGGTTCATTAATGTCTAAACCATTTGATGAAGCTTATGCACTAATCGAAGAAATGGCAACAAATAATTTTCAATGGCCTGCAGATAGAGTAAATTCGAAAAAAATAGCCAGCATTCATGAAAATGATGCAATATCTATGTTAGCTTCTCAAATTGCTGCTATATCTAAGAAATTAGATCGTTTTGGAATGAACTACTCTCCTACTTTAGAAGAAAACTCATCTGGACAAATCGTAGAATCTCAATCTAATTATGAAACTTTAAATGCTATTAATAATAGAACTAATAACCCTTATTCAAACTATTATAATCCTGGTTGGAAAACTCATCCAAATTTTAATTGGAATAACACATCTAATCAACAATGGATGAATCAACCTAATCAAACAAATCCAAACTATAAACCTAATTACCCACCTGGATTTAATAACAATAACCAACAATTCAAAGATAAGAAATTATCTATGGATGAATTAATTTTGAATATGGGTCATCAACTACAAAATCAAGGAAATCAACTACAAATTCAAGGAAATCAATTACAAATTCAAGGAACATCTATTAAAAATATCGAAACTCAACTTGGACATATTGCTACTACACTAAATAATAGAATACCTGGAACTTTTCCTAGTAATGTTGAAATAAATCCTAAAGATCAAGGAAAATAACAAATTAAAGCAATACAACTAAGAAGTGGAAAAGAACTAGAACCTCAAATTCAAAAAGAACTTAAAAGCCAAAATGAGGAAGTGGAAATTGAAAAGGAAACAATTCAACAAGATTCAAACTTGGAACATCCTTTAATACCTATGAAAATTTCTGTTGAAACACCTCCACCACCATTTCCTCAACGACTAGCTCAACATAAAAAAGATAAACAATTTGCTAAATTCCTTGAAATACTAAAGAAATTAACAATCAATATACCTTTTGTCGAAGCTTTAGATCAGATGACAAATTATGTAAAATTTATGAAAGATATTTTAAATAAGAAAAGAAAATTCACTGATAATGAAACTGTCGCACTTAGTGAAGAGTGTAGTGCTATTATTCGAAGAAGCTTCCGAAAAATTGAAAGATCCCGGTAGTTTCACTATACCCTGCGCTATAGGAGAAAAATTTTATGGAAAAGCTTTGTGTGACTTAGGAGCAAGCATCGATCTAATGTCTCTATCGATTTTTAAGAGATTAGGATTAGGAAAAATTACACCTACTTCGGTAACCCTTCAATTAGCTGATCGTTCGGTTACCTATCCTAAGGGAGTTATTGAAGATGTGTTAGTAAAGGTGGATAAATTTATCTTCCCAGTAGATTTTATTGTTTTAGATATGGAGGAAGATAAAGAAATTCCTATCATTTTAGGAAGACCATTTTTGAGCTACTGGAAAAGCTATGATTGATGTTCAGAAAGGAGAATTAACTATGAGAGTAAATGACCAAAAAGTTACCTTTAATATTGCAAAATCAATGAAATATCCTGCGCTAGAAAAAGATGATGAATGTTTTCGGATGGAAATACTTGAACAATTACAACGCGAACATTTTAAGGAATATTACGAAGATAATTTAGAAAAAGAAAATACTGAATTAATTGAAGATAATAATGAAGAACTTGATTATATTCAGGAAAGATTTGAATTTTTGGATAATACTGAAAACACTGACAAGAAGATAGTTCCATCAATTATTAAACCTCCTGAACTTGAGCTAAAAATATTACCCGATCATTTGAAATATGCTTATTTAGGTAATTCTTCAACTTTACCGAGTTATTATTTCATACGCATTAAACGAATCTCGAGAACAAAAACTTTTAAAAACTTTAAAAAAATATAAGAAAACTTTTGGTTGGACTTTAGCAGATATTAAAGGAATTAGTCCTTCAATCTGTATGTATAGAATTATTTTAGATGATGAGCATAAACCTAAAGCAGATCCCAAAAGGAGATTAAACCCGATAATGAAAGAAGTAGTTAAGAAAGAAATTTTAAAATGGTTAGATAATGGTATCATTTATCCTATTTCTGACAGTGCTTGGGTAAGCCCAATTCACTGTGTTCCTAAGAAGGGAGGAGTGACCGTCACTGTCAATGAAAATAACGATCTTATTCCTATAAGGCAAGTTACTGGTTGGCGTATATGTATTGATTATAGGAAATTAAATACCGCCACCAGGAAAGATCACTTCCCTTTACCATTTCTAGACCGGATGTTAGATAGATTAGCCGGACATAAGTATTTTTGTTTTCTAGATGGATACACCGGTTATCATCAAATACAAATTGCTCCTGAGGATCAAGAGAAAACTACATTTACTAGTCCTTATGGAACTTTTGCTTTTCGAAGAATGCCTTTTGGATTATGTAATGCACCAGACAACATTCCGGAGATGTATGATGTCTATATTTAGTAAGTTAATTGACAATGGAATAGAAGTATTTATGGATGATTTCTCCGTATTTGGAACATCATTTGACACATGCTTAACTCATCTTGAAAAAGTATTAGAAGTATGTGAGAAAACAAATTTAGTTCTAAATTGGGAGAAATGTCAATTTATGGTTCTTTGGCGGCATTGTATTAGGGCATAAAATTTTGGAAAAAGGCATGGAAGTGGACCCTGCAAAAATTCAAGTTATAGCTAAATTACCACCTCCAACTACGGTAAAAGAGGTAAGAAGTTTTCTTAGACATGCTGGATTCTACAGACGCTATATAAAAGTTTTTTCAAAAATTACTAAACCTCTATGCCAACTTCTCGAAAAGGACAAGAAATTTGAATTTACAATCGAATGCCTGAATGCTTTTGAACTCTTAAAAGAAAAATTAATTACAGCACCTATAATAGTTTCACCTAATTGGGAGAAACCATTTGAACTTATGTGTGATGCTAGTGATTATGGCTGTAGGAGCGATTCTTGGGCAAAGATATGAAAAGATTTTTAAAGTTATATACTATGCTAGTAAAACTCTAAATGATCTCTGAAATAAATTATACGAGTTACAAAAAGAGAATTATTAGCGGTAGTATATGGTTTTAATAAATTTAGACCTTATCTGATTGGAACAAAATGTATCATGCATACTGATCATTCTGCTATCAAATATTTAATGCAAAAGAAAGATTCCAAACCAAGATTAATTAGATGGATGCTATTAATGCTAGAATTCGATTTTGAGATTGTTAATAAGAAAGGAACTGATAATCAAATTGCGGATCATTTATCAAGATTAGAAAATCATGAATTATACGATATTGAAAATGAAATTATAGACGATTTTCCCGATGAACAACTATATAATATCAATGAGTGGAAAATACCATGGTATCTTGATATAGTAAACTATATAGTTAGTAATATTTTACCACCTATGTTAACTTTGCAACAACGTGAAAAAATTCATCCATGATACGAAAACCTATTTTTGGGATGAACCATATTTATATAAGCAATGTAAGGATTTAATTATTAGAAGATGTGTACCTTATGAAGAAAGCTGAACCAATTATTCAAAAATGTCATGATTCGATTTTAGAGGACATTTTGGGATCGATAAAACTCGCTTATAAGATTATACAATACTGGATTTTACTGGCCTACTCTATTTAGAGATGTATATAGATATATTAAAACTTGCGATAAATGCCAAAGAGTAGGAAATATATCTAGAAGAAACGAAATGCCTCTAAATTTTATATTAGAAGTTGAAATTTTTGATGTTTGGGGATTAGATTTTATGGGACCTTTTATTCCTTCGTTTGGAAACTCATATATATTAGTAGTGCGTTGATTATGTTTACAAATGGATCGAAGCGCAAGCTTTACCTAGGTGTGATGCTAAGAGTGTTTCAAAATTTCTGATAAAAAATATTTTTACTAGATTTGGAATGCTGGGAGTGATTATCACTGACGGAGGAACACATTTTAGAAATAAATACATTCACAAACTAGTAGAAAAATACAATATTACTCATAAGATATCCATTGCTTATCATCCACAGACTAGCGGATTAGCTGAAGTATCCAATCATGAGATTAAACGTATTTTAGAAAAATCTGTAAACCCAAATAGGTTAGATTGGTCTATTAGATTAGACACTGCATCATGGGCTTATAGAACTGCTTATAAAACTCCGATTGGAATGACTCCTTACAGGCTTATATATGGAAAAACATGCCACTTACCAGTTGAATTAGAACATAAAGCATATTGGGCGATTAAAGAATTTAATTATAATATGAAGGAAGCTGGTGAGAAAAGATTGCTTGCAATTAAATGAATTGGAAGAATTAAGAAATGAATCATATGATAATGATCGGATTTATAAAGAAAAGATGAAATTATGGCATGATCGGAAGATTAATCGGAGCGATTTTGAACCGGGACGGGAAGTTTTGCTATATAATACTAGATTGAAATTATTTCTGGAAAATTGAAGTCTCGATGGTTAGGACCTTTCACCATAACTCAAATATTTTTATACGGAACTATAGAGATCGAAGATCCAAAAGCTGGACATAAATTTAAAGTTAATGGACATAGATTAAAACCATATTTCGAAGGTATAAGACCTAACTATAAAGAGGTTTTAATGCTTAGTCAACTCTGATTAATAATTGAAATTAGGTCGGGCTGAAGACGTTAAACCAATAGCTTTATTGTAGGCAACCCATATTAGTTATCTATTTTTATTTTTATTTTAATAGTTAGTTTATATTATTGAAACTTTACTACTCAATTTTTATTAAGAATCATCACATATTCGAACCATTATGATGAGAAAAGAAATTATTCGATTTAGAGCGAAATTGGACATTATTTTGAAATCTCGCCGACGGCGAGGTCGATACTCGCCGACAGCCGAGGTTCGCGCCTAATTCGGTTATTTATAAGCTCGGCGACGGCGAGAAACGAGCCCGCCGACGGCGAGAACACGAAGGCGCGTTTTATATCTAAGTCGGCGACGGTGAGAAACCTCCCGCCGACAGCGAGGAAGTTATAAAAATGAGTTATATATACTTTAAAAGCCAAATCTGGACGGTTTCAACACCAAATCCTTAGTGAAAAACCATTCTTAAACCATTCTAAGTCTGCCTTCTTCACTAGAATTCATTCCATTCACCATAATGACCTCCAAATTCTTAGATTCTTCTAAATCTGGAGTGTTTAACTGGAGGAAATTTGTGAGTGCGGAAGCGCAGCGGATGTTTAACAAGGTTTTGGTGAAGAAAAGAGTTATCAAAGAACGGGGATTTGTCAATCGAGGATTAGAGAATTCCACTGCGAAGATAGAAGAAATGATCGCACAGCGGCACTTGGGAGGTATTACGTTACACTACGTCCGTCGTTGTTATTCCGATTGTGAAAGAGTTCTACTCTAACTTACATGCGATCAATAATGGGAATATCTACGTCCAAGAAAGATGGGTGACGTTTACTCCATCCGGAGTAAATGAGTTATTCTCATATGAAAACACCCGGTATGTCACTTATTCAAATTTTGTGCCTTCTCGATATAATATGAATGAGATATTTCGATATCTGACTGATGAAACAGAAGATTAGGAAATGCGTGAAGACGGGTATGTTAGTTTCTCTACATCACTTTTAAATCGTGTCTCGAAGCACTGGCACTTTTTCATCTCATCTAAATTGTTACCTACTATGCGGGTAAACAAGGTTTCAAAAGAATGCGCTATATTGAATTATTGTATTCAAATTGGATTGCCTATTGACGTGGGATCAATAATTGTTAAGTCTGCATTGGGTTTAATTGTGCATGGGTCAGTTCACGGACTAGGACACCCATCTACTATATTTGCATTATGCGGTCGATACTGAGTTTCTTATGAAGCTTGGGAAAAGTACCGTTACCTTGGAAGCCGCTTGATCCTACGGATATGTTCCCTACTTTGGACAATAATGAAGACATTACATTTATCTCGATAGAGCTTCACGGAATCATCCTATAGCAAGGCCTATTTCGGATAAAACGGAGTTACTTATGAAGAAAATTAATGGAATGGAGAAAGAACTACGGAATGTGAGAGATTTAATCGACAATATATCCGATTTATTTGATCACATTGATTGGAGGATGAAGGAACACTTAGATCATTCCGGACACTTGGAAGCTAGCTTTCTTCATTTACTGAGACGAAGGGTTAGATCATTGAAGAATCCGCTTCAGAATTTCTCTTCAGGCCTTTCTATAACTTATTTGTGCATCATCGTCATATCGGAAATATCAGAGAAGATGAAGATTCTGACCTTGAAGAGTAGTAGTAAAGATTTCTATAGTATGTTTATGTTATTTGATTTGATTTAGATTTTTATTATGTTTGGAGTGATGATTTGAATATCTCAAACTTAGTTGAGATATGCGTCATAGTTTGTATCAGCATTTAGTGTGTTGTGGTTTGGTTTGCGATGCTGATTAGTAGTAAGGATTGAAGTTTGAAGTTTGATTATAGAGTCTAAAGATTATGTTAGTTTGTATGTCCCATGGATTTCAATATTAAAGTTAATTTGTTGTGTTGTGTGAATTTGTTTGTGTATAAGTAGCTAATCTTCTTATTAAATTAGAAAATGATGTGATCGGAAATATAATATAAGACAAATCAAGGACGAAAATAAGTGACGAATTTCAGAAATTTTAAAATTTTTGGAGTCTCGCCGACGGCGAGAAAATCCCGCCGCAACGGCGAGATCGATCTCGGCGACAGCGAAGAATTCCTCGCCGACAGTGGATTTTTCCCGAAAGTTTTTGGTTCTGAAAAATATTAGCTCGCCGACGGCGAGATAAATCTCGCTGACAGCGAGGTAGGAAAAAAACATATATCCCCAACCTCCAATTTTCGCAAAAACCGACCTAAGGCTTGAGAGATCTTGGATTTGAAGCGATTTCATCACTCAAAAACACCGGATTTCATCTTCTCTTGGTAAGAGCTTCACTCCTATGCAAAAATTTTTGATTTTCACCATGTATTTTCACCACATTGCAAATTTTGGAAAAAATCAAAATGTGGAAGAAATATTCGGTGGAAATCCATGGAATTTGATTTAAATTGCTTACAAATGTTGTAGGAAGCCTTCTTAGGATTATTTTTAAGTTTAATGAAAATTTTCGTGATCTTCACAAATTGATCGAATGGCTCCACGACAGAAACGTCAGTAGAGTTCGACGAAAACCGATTCATCGACGCACGAGCACAAGCAAAATATTTTGAAAATATACAAGGAAGAAAGTGCATTGCGGATCGGGTATTCAAAAATCCGGGAGGAGAAGTAGAGCGGATTATAAAGGAACAAGGCTGGGAAAATTTCTGTTATGTTCAATATAGAGCAGCTGTAGAAGTGGTGAAGGAATTTTATGCCAATTTGACTGCCGTTGAAGATGCACCTGTAAAGGTACGAGGGTTTTCGTAGATTTTAATGCTGCTAGAATTAACGCGTTCTATGAAGTTCATGACTCACACTTTAACGAGTATGAAACTTTTGGAACGATGGAAGGACCACTGGAGGAAGTCATTAACTTTCTCACTGATGGGACCGGAGTATGGAAAATAAAGCGGCATGAAAGAGTGAATTTTCCTCTTTCCAAATTAAATGCGATCTCAAGGCCTCGGCATTACTTCATTTGTTCTACCCTGTTACCCACATATCACCATAGTGAGGTAACACGAGATAGAACAATTCTGAATTTCTGCATTCAGAATAACAGAAGCATCAACATCGGGAGAGTTATATATCAGAATATCCTGGCCACTCCTCGAAATGAGAGTGGAGCTGGATTGGGCCACCCTGGATTGATTTTTGCACTCTGCCAACTCTCTGGAGTTGAGGCTAGAGATGATGAAGAATGGGTGGAACCAATGAAACCACTTACAGCTGCTAACATTAAGAAGTATGAGTCCCATGAAGGGTGGAGAGCAGGAGTAAGAAGTTATTTTACTCAATCAAGTAGAGATATACCCTCTACTAGCTATGGACCTCCTGAGCCTACCACCCCTACCCTACAAGATCTGATGAATGAATTGACTCTGCATAGGAAGACTTTTGAGCAGTTTGGAGAGACCATGGGGAGAAGGTTTGATCATTTTGATCAAAGGATTGATAATCTGGAGAGGAGACATGATTATGATAGTGAATACCTCCGGCGACATTCGGAATACGAGATTGCATATTATGAAGCTGAACATCGTTATAGGAGTGGAGATTTAGATGTAGTCTTTCCAGAATGCCCCAGGTACACTCAGTATCACCCTGCTCAGTCTTCTCAGCAGCCTACAGATCAAGGAGGGAATGATATAGTTTGGGACTTTGATGCTAAAGATTAGGATTTTATGTATTTTATTTATTTGGTGTAAGTTATTTTGAGACTATATATGTTTGTAATAATTCAGTACTTTATATTTTGAGACATTGGATGTTAGTTAGATTAATCTGCTTGGATTGTTATAGTAGTTAGTTTTTATTTTTGTGTTAGTTAATTGCATTAGTTTTTGTGTTAATTAGGATGTTAGTTTTTCTTTAATATGTTTTTATTTTATTTTATTTTGTATTGTTTTAAAGTTTTTAGAATTGTTAATCTGTTAGTTCAATTGTTTTTAATATGTTAGCAATTCATATGTGTAGTGTAGAGTTATTTTAATTGTTGTGTTTAATACTTATCTTAGATTTTATCCCTGCATTTTCTTTAAATTATTATATATATATGGAGAATACTAACAGTACAGGTTCAATAAAAAATGAAAAAGCCTGCAAAAATTTCAAAGATAAGAAATACCTAAACTTCAAAGGTATGATTTATTTACTTTCCTTCTTATTCATTATTTAGAATAGATATAAAAATTTAAGTTTGGGGGGAGAGTAAAATACAAATTTAGTTATTAACTTATTCTCAATTTCTATTTTTCAAATTATTATAAAAATGATTTTTATAGCAAATTTTTCAATTTGATTTAATATGAATTATTTTATTTAATTATTATAAAAGGTTAAATGAAATATTTCTAGTACTTTAATTAATTAAATAGAATAAAATATTTGGTTAAAGGGAATAAGAATATAGTAAACTATTTTTAGTAAGGAAAACTATATTCTAAAATTAAAATTCTTAAGTATTCAAGTGAAAAAGAAAAGATTGAAAATCAATGAAGTATATATAAGCTAAGAAATATTTCTAAGTTTCAAATTTAGGAAGATGAAAATGAAGTTCAAAATTATTAACAGGCTCTCCAGATACAGTAATCCTTATTTGAAAAAAAAAAGAAAAAGAAAAAGAAAAAAAAAGAAGAAAAAAAAAGAGAAAAATGAGGAGAAGCTTGAGGAGATGCCTTATCAAAAATTGGCTTCATTTGATTTAACCTAAAGGGAAAAAACTTAGATATTTCCAAAATTATGTTTATGGATTAGAATTTTACCTAATAGTATTTTCTTGAATTTCTTATCATATGAATATCTTAAGTAGTTATTCTTTTAAATATAGTCATTCCCGAAATGAATAGTAAGCTAGAAATCTTAGACTCGATAACTAAATAATTTATTTCTATAAGATTAATTAAATTACATGAATTATTTTTATTTAACTTTATTATGATATTAATTAATCTAATTCATAGTTATTTAAATTGAAAAATCTTATTATAAAACTCATTATTTTTATGTAGTACTAAAATTACTTGAGGACAAGTAATAAGTAAGTTTGGGGGATTTTGATCGCTGAAAATTTTATTAAGAAATTTATACCTATTTTTGATGAAATTACACTTTAAAGAAGGGTATTTTCTTTATTTTATTGCAGGAATGAAGAATTTAGGTGATAAAAGCAAAAATCATAAAAAGGAGCAAATTTGGAGCAAAATCATGCAATTTGTGCTGAGTCGCCGACGGCGAGAATCGAGCCCGCCGACGGTGAGGTTACAAGAAGAAAAATTTGAAGAATTTATAACTGTCTCGCTGACAGCGAGCCCGAGCCCGTCGACGAGTGAGCTAGAGCGAGTTGAAGATCTTCTAGAAGCCTCGCCGACAGCAAGGTAGTTCGTCGCCGACGGCGAGCTAGTTCAAATGGTGCAGATACATTGAACCTGGACACTTTTTGAAAGGATGCTTACACACCTCTTGGTCCTTTGCTCACCTCTATATATAGAAGCCAAAATTGTGTGTCTTAGTGTGTGTTGTGTGTGTCTTAGTGAGTCTTAGAAAGTTTCTAAGTGTTATAAGTGAGTTATTTTGAGTGTTTAGTGAGTATTTAGTGAGTTAGTGAGTCGTCTTTGTCTTGGAAGGAAGAGTCGAAAGGACTCGCGAGGAGTACGCAGGGATAAATTAAGATAAGTATTTGTATTTATTGTTTTTAACTTTAAATGAAATCCATGCTTAGTTTAGTTTCCATGCATTCTGAGTAGTTTATTTAGTCTTTCTCCCTGTTTATGAAATTAAGTGATTTGATGAACTAAAAAAGAAGTATTTTTATATATTAATAAATTGTGATAATTTTTACTTAAAACTTAATTTACTTTTCAAACTGGCCATTTGATTTGTTAAAATATGTTGATTATCAACTATAGTAAAGATTACATCTGATATTCGGGGAAATTCAAAAGCCTTGAAAGGATGGTGCAAATAAATAGGAAAATAATATCACTGGGCGTAGAATTGACCAGTTTAGTGTGACAGACAAAAATATTCAATTTGGTCCTATTGTTTGAGAGCTGAAGTGTAGATGTTAGCCCTCGGGAGAGGGGAACGTGGGAGCTACGAAGTGGCGGTCGGTATCCTCCCGAACCTAGCACGCATTCGATAATCAAACATAGGATTAGTCGATATTCTTTACACTGGACCAAAGGGTAAAGAGTAGGAATGCTCCTATTTGTCACAATACCTTAACATTATCTATTTAAATTCATCAATCATTTAAATTTCTAAAACAAGGGAAAGATACTTTTTCTAAATAGTTAAAACTTATTTAGCAATTAGTTTTATTTCCGCACTTGCAATTAGTATTAATTTTCTACTTAGTTAAGTTACTCGATTAGAATACTTAGTTTACTTTATTGCGCTTAAATTTAGAACTCCAAATTTTTGTATACTATTTAAAAAATTATTATTATTATTATTTTAAAATTAGCTCGTTATTTAATTTTCTCTTTCCTCGTGGGATCGATAACCAGGACTCCACTAGAGCCTCGTATTACTTAATACGATACGTATACTTGCGTAGCATCCACAACATAAATTACAATTCTATACATATAATATAGCGGGGTCAAGTTTTTGGCTTCGTTGCAATCAAATTAAAATATCATAATATAAATTTGTGGGTCAGGCATCTCTAGCTAAAGATCCCTAATTTTATAGTTAGTCCCCTCTGTTTTGGTATAAGAATTATAATTATTAAAATTTAAATCAAAAAAATTTAAAACTTATTTTGGTAGGTTCATTGTGGTCAGATAACCCTAGGAAAAATATGAATTAGGTTTAAATAATTAAGAATGCCACTAATGGTAATTAACTCATTAAAATAATTCAAAAATTAGATAATTAAAATAAAAATCTAAAAATCATAAAAATGATTTTTGATTGTTAAAAACAAATAGAGGAGCTCTCAATAAAAATTTGAAGTTAATTAGTATTAATTTACCTAAAAAAAATGAATTTTTCAAGTTAAATGGTATTTTTGGTATTAAAATAATTAGAATAATTAAAATATAAGAAAAAAATCATTAAATTGGATTTGGGAGATCCTAGTAACCAGAGAAGTCAATAAAAAACCAAATTTTAAGTAAAATAATCATTTCACCTTTAAACCTATTTTTCATGTTTAAATAATTAAAAATAATAAAAAATAATAGTAATTATAAAAATACCAAAACACACTAAAATGTAATAATTAATAATTTTTTTAAAGGTTAAAAATTGATTTTTCCTTAATATTTCACAAAATTAATTCTAATAATTAAAATATAAATCACACAAATATGAAATTTATTTCTTTATGCTCTCTGACCATAAAGAGATTTAAGAAAAATGTAAATCTTAAATTTCCACTTAAATAATATTTTATATTTAGTCAAAACTTAAAACAAACAAATAATTCTATTAAATAAATTAAAACATAAAAATCTTAAAAATTGGTCTAGTTTGTCCTCAAATCTAAATGAACCTCCAATATTTTTCTTAAGGGCAAATTCTTTACTTTGGCTAAGTTATTGAATTAACTTTGAAAATTCCTATTTATGCATAAAAATAATTATAAAAATTAAATTAAAATGAGAAAAATAACATTTTCTCCTCTGATATTTTAATTCACCCATGAATGGGTTAGTAAAAAAAGTTTTCAAAGTTATTAAAGTTAAATTTAATGAATTATGAAGTGATTGTAATTTTGAAATTTAAGCCTTAATTAAATATTTAGGCCTAATCAAATGGAAATGGGTAATTAATGATCATAATTGACATATCTACAAACCAATCTCACACTCTTCACATTAAGGATAAAATTAAAATTTCTTGAATTACGGAAATTTGGAAGATAACTAAAATTAAATGATTCTAGAGTGAAGGGTTTAACTTCAGAAGATAATAATTCTCCAATTTAGAACCTCTACTCAATGGTTTAATGATACTTTAATATTTTGATAAGAATTAAGATCACATAACTCAACATTTCCTAAAATTACCAATTCACCCATTAAGTCTTAAGTGCTTAGTAGTGAATTAGGCTTAATTAAAATGTGACTTAATGAGGTTTAGAAAATAAAATATAATCAACATTAAACACTTTGGAGCACTACAAACCCAACTTTAAACTTAAATTGGCTAAATCTCATAATCAAAACAATTTGCTTCTAAGGGGCCTTTACCAACATAATTTACAAATGAAACATCAATTGATGGTTACCCGGTCCCCACTCATTGGGATAATTGAAACATTAAGACTCATTGAGCATAAGTGTATGAAATGAATGAATAATTTAGCAAGTATAATAAGTTCAAATGAACTCGAGACTATTCATGAGGTTGTGAAATGTCTAGGGTACTGCTCCGGACCCCTCCATAATCTTCTAGATATCCTGGAAGGAAACTGGATCTATTATACTTCACTAAAGAAAAATCATCCTCACAAATGAGCAAATAGAAACCCACCAAGTTATGACATAGGATTTTGTAGGTGCATTTTAAACATGTTTTCCTGTTTTCTGATATGCGAATTTTAATTCCCTGCAAAATTATATTTACAATCCAAAAAGCTAATCTTTCAGCTAGCATGTAAGAAGACGATGTTGACCTCACTTTTGTGAGAATCATTTCAAAGACACCTTGAGATACGAGATATACCAATATTGACTTCCTAGATCTCATTGATGGACATCAAACCCTAATGTTTAAGGTAAAACCCTATAAATCCTTTTTAACACAAATTTTAATGTCATCTTAAAATGATCAAATCAATAATGACAAACCCTGATCTCATCAATTATTGGCCCAATAGGTCACCTTTGACCAAAAAGTCAATTTTGGTCAAAATGGTCAATCCTTGACCAAGTGAACACCCATTGACTCAATAAGTCAAACTTTGACCAAATAGTCAATTTTGGTCAAAATGGTCAATCCCTGACCCAATGACCAACCCATTGACCCAATAGTCAACCTTTGACCAAAAAGTCAATTTTGATCAAAATGGTCAATCCTTGACCCAATGACCAACCCATTGACCCAAAAGGTTAACCTTTGACCAAAAAGTCAATTTTGGTCAAAATGGTCAATCCTTGGCCCAATGACCAACCCATTGACCCAATGAACAAACCATTTACCAAATGACCAACCCATCGATCTAATAGGTCAACCTTTGACCAAAAAATCAATTTTGGTCAAAATGGTCAATCCTTGACTCAATGACCAACCCATTGACCCAATAGGTCAACCTTTGACCAAAAAGTTAATTTTGGTCAAAATGGTCAATCGTTGACCCAATGACCAACCCATTGACCTAATAGGTCAACCTTTGACCAAAAAGTCAATTTTGGGCAAAATTGTCAGTCCTTGACACAATCACCAACACATTGACACAATAGGTTACCTTTGACCTAAAAATCAACTTTGGTTAAACTGGTCAATTTTTGACCTAATGACTACCACATTGGTCAAATCTTGACCTAACCAGTTAACCCATGACCTGAAAACCATCACATTGACATCATATGTCAAACCTTAACCTAAATAGACCAAATTGGTTAAATTGGCCAACCTATCTAAGAGATTACCACATTGACATCGTAGGTCAATTATTGACCTAATCAACTTAACATGGGTCAAGAAGATCAATACAAAATCCAAAATTCACTACATTGACCCTTGGATTGACCTAAACTTTAAAATTGGTCAACAAGACAAAATTAAAACCTAAATGACAAAATCTTTGGACCTAATGACTAATCAAACCATGACAAGGCTAAGCAAGGTAAAAATTGGTAACCTTTGGACCAAAATTGGTCAACCTAGGTCAACATAGGTTAACCAGGGTCAACATTGGTCAACCATAGTCAACATTTATTAAATTTGGTCAAAATACCCAATTTTAAACCAAAATTGAGAAAACTAATAAAATAATTATTCCCTAAAATTTTTTAATTAATTAATTGGCTATATATAATATCCAATATTTTGGATTAATTACATAATTAATTAAAAATGGAAACATAATTAAACATCTATTAAAATGTTATTTGGACATATGACACCATTTATGACATAATAAATGGTTTTCAAAATTTCAAACCCATTAATGACATCATGATGACCTCACATGAGTTACACATAACCCATGAGACCCATTAAAATGAAGTAAACCATTGGGTGACTCATGACATATCACCCTAACCATGGTTAAGAAAATATGATGACACTTTAATCATGAAGGGAAATGAGGTGGCATTCCATCATGAATCCTTGGAGGAATATTTGGTGATTCACCAAACACCTCAAACTCCATACAATGAAGGAAAATTAGAACTTGGATCATCCCTACGTCATGGAATGAGCTCATAAATATCAATTTTGGAAAAGTAAAGAAAAAAGGGGTTTATGTGTCATGCTCTTACTAAGCCCTAAATGACATGTTGAATGGGGGATAGATTGCCCTCTTTGAGTTATCACACACCTCTCCTCCATCCTATAAACATACACCACATCAATTTTATCAAAATAGGAGCTCACAATGATCATTTGAAAGTCATCATGACTAAATCATGGGAATAATGGAAAGAAGGCTTAAGTGTCACCTTACCACTCAATTCATTGAAAGAGTTTAAGGCATGGCATGGGGGTGATTGAAGACAATCTTAGACAGCCATATCCACCTCCTAAGACTTTCAATACATGCAAGCCAATGCATGAATCAAACTTTAACCATGGGTAAACCACACATGGTTTACCCTTGGAAAATACAAATCCATCATTCCAACAACTGAAATATTATCTCTAGGAATTAATGGGGAAGTTAATAACTCCCCCCAAATGGACTCTAATCAAGTCAAGCTCATCCAAAGCCTTCCCATAGCTATAAATAAGCCCAAACCCGAGAACATCCATAGAGGAGACCAAGATAGGAGATAGCCAAACACTTCTCAAATCCCTTGACCTTCAACACCAAAGTTCTTCTTTAGGACCTAGGCAATTGATCCCCAATAGATTTAAGCCATAAAACCCACTTAATCTCCTCAATTTGGCTAACCTGAAAGGACCCAAAATAGGACATTTTGAGGGTGTGAAGCCAAACTCTCCAAAACATCAAATTGACCATCCTAAATCCATTTAGGGATTGTGTGATAAGAAGCCCAATCGAAATTGGCCATCCCCATATCTTCTAAGCCATTGATTGATCAAGCCCATTCGAACCGAGCCCCTTGTAATGAAAATCATATAATGACTCAATTTGACATCAAATTAAGTTGGGGAAAAGCCTTCTCAGGACCACACGAAGCTTCCAAACCAATCAAATCGAGCTCAAATCGACTGTGGCCAAGGTATGGATTTTCCATTTTAATGGTGTTTGGGTTTCACACTTTGTGAAACAAACCATTTCAAAACCCATACATCACCGTATGGATGGATTCATCATCTCAAAACAAACATATAGAACAAATTTCACTCAATTTCATCATAAATTGAGAGAGATCTTGTTCCTAGATCATGGACGGCCTGCAGGATAGAAGGGGGAAAACACGATGAACGGATGTCGTATGTTTCCGTGTTTTGGAAACTGAAGGCTGTGATTAAAACCTGCTGTCTCCATTGTTCATATCCCTAAACAAGATCTACCACATTTTGACCAGTCCGAGGACTCGCGGCAGCTTAAGATTTCTCTGGATTTAATTAAATCCAAATAAACCTTAAAACAATCAAAATTATATATCTTGACATAGAAATATCCTAAAAATATGACAAAAATACCACTGAACTCTGCATGAAGAGATGAAAATTATGAAACCAAAATCATAATTTTTTTCTCTGTATTTAATTTTTAAATAATTAAATACTCTCTGGAGTATTTTAATTATTAAAAATAAATTATAAAATAAAAAAATATGAAAGTTTGAGAAAATTATCTCTATACCCTTAGAAATATCCCTTGATTTTTCCCAGGCTAGGAAAATCCTCTAGGACGTCCCAAGCCCGGATGTGAAAAGTGGAGGGTTGCATTAGTTAGTCGACAGCCAGCGTAAAACTTGTCGATAAAAAATCTTGACATGAATCCTTTTGATAATTTTGTAAGTGCTAGCGTGTCCCCTGGAAGCGACGCGCTGTATGGCCTGAATACAGTGGAAAGTGTGCAAGGGCCGCTACACCGGCGCCCGGGTGTAGTGTCAAATAAGCAAGAGTTCCTACATTACGGACGAATGCGGGTAAAGAAGTTAGTCCATGATACTAGTATTAGGATAGGATATTGGAATATAGGTACTCTCAATGGTAAACTAATGGAATTGGTTGATATTATGATCCCTAGAAAGATAAATATCCTATGTATTCAAGAAACTAAATGGGTTGGAGAAAAAGCTAAGGAGATTGATAACTTAGGTTTTAAAATATGGTATCCTGGTAAGAGTCATACTAGAAATGGTGTAGGTGTAATTATAGATAAGAGTTTGAAAGATAATGTTGTCAAAATTAATAGAGTTGGAGATAGAATTATAGCACTTAAGATTATTATTGATACTAAGATTTTTAATATTATAAGTGCTTATGGTCCTCAAGTTGGTTTAGATATAGGCTCTAAAGATAAATTCTGGAATGATTTAGAAGACTTAATACACATGACACCCCTTGAAGAAAAATTTTTTATTGGAGGAGATTTAAATGGACATGTTGGTAGAGTGGTAAAAGATTTCATAAATATTCATGGTGGCTGCGGTTATGGAGCGATTAATGAAGAAGGTAGAGCCATTTTAGATTTTGCTTTAGCGTATAATATGATTATTACTAATACTTTATTCAAGAAAAGAGATGAGCATCTTATTACTTATAAGAAAGGATCTAATAAAACACAAATTGATTATTTTCTTATGAGAAGAAGAGATCGTCGAGATTGTAAGGATTGTAAGGTTATTCCAAGTGAGCAATTAAGTACCCAACATCGATTATTAGTTCTAGATTTTAATGTGAAGAGTTGTAAAATAAAGAATACTAGAATTCAACATCGTAGAATAAGATGGGGGCACCTAAAAGACACAAATAAAATTATTTTTATGAGTAAAATTCAAGATTTAAATATTTGGGATGTTCATTAAGACGCGAATGTTATGTGGGAAAAATTAACTAATACTATTAAACAAGTGGCTAAAGATGTACTTGGAGAATCAAAAGAAAAAGTTTCTATAAATAAAAATAGTTGGTGGTGGAATAATAATGTGCAAGAAAATATAAAATATAATAAGTTATGTTATAAAAATTGGTTTAAATGTAAAAGCGTAGAGAACTGGGAAAAATATAAAACGGCCCTCGGGAGTGTAAAAGAATAATACTGTGATGCTAAAAATTCTGCTTTTAGTGATCTTTATAACATGTTAGATACTAAGGAAGGTGAAAAATATATGTATAAACTAGCCAAACAAAGAGAAAAGAAAAATAAAGATTTAACTCAAGTAAAGTGTATTAAAGATGAAAATCAAAAAGTGCTTTTCTTAGAAAAAGATATTCAACATAGGTGGGTGAGTTATTTTGATAAACTTTTTAATGATGATGCTGAAAGTACAATTGACCTTAGTGATCTTAATATCGTTAATAATAATAAAACTTTTCATTTTTACCGTCGCATTAGTAAAAAAGAAGTTGATGAGGATTTAAAGAAAACCAAGGGGGGAAAGTCTGTAGGACCTGATGATATCCCAATTGAAGTATGGAAATGTTTAGGTGATTTGGGGGTTTCCTGGCTTACTAAACCTTTTTATATTATTTTAAAAACTAAAAGGATGCCTGAGGAGTGGAGAAAGACCATTTTGGTCCCCATTTTTAAGAATAAAGGAGATGCACAAGAGTGTGCAAATTATAGAGGAATTAAATTAATGTGTCATACTTTAAAATTATGGGAGAGGGTAATTGAACATAGGTTAAGACGTATTACGAAGACTTCTCATAATCAATTTGGATTTATGCCGGGTAGGTCTACCATGGAAGCTATACATTTATTGAGAGGTTTGATGGAGAAGTACAGAGATAATAAGGAGGATCTACATTTGATTTTTATTGATTTAGAAAAAGCTTATGATAAGGTTCCTAGAGATGTTCTTTGGAGAGTCCTTGAGAAGAAAGGTGTTGATATGACTTATATTCAAGTCATTAAAGATATGTATGCTAGAGTTGTTACATGTGTTCAAACTAAAGGAGGATTGACCAAGTATTTTACTATTTCTGTTGATTTACATCAAGGATCGGCTTTAAGCCCATATCTTTTTGCTTTATTTATGGATGGTCTTACTGGGCAATTACAAGAGGATGTACCTTGGTGTATGCTTTTTGCTGATGATATCCTCCTTGTGGATTGTCGGCATATTTTTAGGTTGTGTTTTATTTTGAAGAGGGGTCGCCTAACAGAAATCTGTCGGCGAATTTTTAATTTAATTAAAATAAATAATTTGAAAAGTAATGTTTGATTTCGAAAATAATTTTAAATTTGAAGGTTTTAAGATATGAGACTAAACCAATCTCACATCCCAAATAGTTTATATAAACGAGCACCGCACCACAGACCGTGTATTTATCCCTAAGGATAGACACACTGCTTGACGGTGGGGCTCGATTAAATAAACTAGAAGATTTGTGACATCCGTTTGGTCTGCGAACCAATTTTATAAGGCGACAAAATTCCCTGCTTAATATGAAAACATTAAACGGGGTTTATATTACATGGGTTCTTTAAAATTCCACTATAAGGGCAAGCCCCTATAGTTAATTACATCTTAAGTGATGGGAATCACCTAAGAAAACTCTCGATAATAATCAATAATTCTGCTCTCAAGGATTTCAAAGTTTAAGTTTTCGAGGATTGAATTTTGGAATTTCGATAGGGAATGGATCAAACTTGGAACATTTTGTTTTGTGAATCGAAAGGAAGAAAAGTAGGAGAAATCAACGATTCGAAGTGAACTTCGGTAATTTCCCGACTATCCTATTGTTTGGCTTGAATTCGGGAAAGTCCTAATGTTTATTTAGTATTTCAATCTTGCCAATTTTAATTAATTAGGGCTTATATTTGTATGATAAAATCAAACAAATAGCCTAGAAGATGTGAGGGTTTATTGTCGTATCGGACGACTACCTCGGAATCCTAAGACCGGTTAGGGCTTAATTTGCAATGCAAATGCCTAACAAAGAGGTTGAGGATTTATGTTGCACTAGGCAAGCTACCTCGAAGTCCTATGGCTTTGTTGTTTTAATTCTAAGAAGGTTTTGCTGAAGTAGGTTCAAGTTTTGTTGATGACGATGGCCATGCTGTCCACCATGCTCCAAGCTCCTTGTTGTTGCAGAGGTTTAGTTTTAGAAATCATAAATCAGGAGATGAGAAAAGTGTTTTGGTTTAGAGAAGTCTTAATTTCCAAGTGTTTTGTATTTTGATTAAAACAAATCTTAAAGTTGATTATAACAACACGGTTAAGATCCCACGGTTCCATCCTTCCGACATCATTATTTTTATCGGATTCACTTAGTCCGGATGAATTTGCTAAACTCAATTGAATGAGTTCCACACTTTCATTTAGACCGTGGGAAATCCCGTTAGCAACACGTAGGTTACATCATCCGAGGTATTCCCGATCATCCAACGGGACGTTTTAATTTAGTTGTAATTGTAGTTTTGTGTTACGTTTGTGATTAAATTTTGAGTTGTTTTATATTTTGAAATGTTGTGGCGGTGAATTTTATCTTGCAATGACTTTTAACTTAATTTGGTTTCAGTTTTAGGGACTATCTTAAAGGTGTGGGTTTTCATGCAACTGTTGTTTTATCATGCAAGAAAATAAAGTACATTTGCAAGAAAGTAAATTGCAAGAAAGTAAATTGCAAGAAAGTAAATTGCGATAAAAATAAAAGCGTACTGGAGGGTCTTCCCGTCATCCCAAGCTGCACTTAAAACACAATTAGAATATTTAAGCAAGTTCCTAGGTAAAACTAAGGGAAGGGTTATGGTTTTCTACCAAATTCCTAATCCTATAGCTAGTCATCTCCTATGACGTCTAGGTTCTTTGTGTTTTTGTTTGAGGACGATTTTCTTCATCAAAGAACAATTAAGTTCAATTGTTCTTATAAATATCCTATCATATTGAGGAAGTACTTAAGAAGAATCTTAAACATCTTTTCAATATTTCTAGGATTGTTTTAAGTCCGAATGAATTTAATTATACAAATGAATTAATCGTCCAAGAATTTCAAGTTTTATTGTTATCTTGCTCGAGTGAACTAGGACATTTGAATATCCTATAAGCGAAGTAACATTTCATTTAATGTTACGTTTAGGAGTTATAATACTCAAAGCTTTCGAGGGTAAATTAGTATTCAAATGATTTGATTTAAGTTAAAGGGTTTAAATTTGGAATAGTGTTCAAGTTGTTTTATATTTAATTTCTTTTATGTCTTAGGTGATGTTATATTTAATTCGATTTAATTTGATTGAGTTTTAATTTAATTTAATTTAATTTAATTTGATTTGATGTTTAATTAATTTGATTTGATTTAATTTAATTTAATTATTTAATTTAATTTAATTTAATTTAATTTAATTTAATTTAATTTAATTTAATTTAATTATTTAATTTAATTTAATTTAATTATTTAATTTAATTTAATTGTTTAATTTAATTTAATTTAATTATATAATTTAATTTTAATTTAATTTAATTTAATTTAATTATTTAATTTTAATTTAATTTAATTTAATCCAATTTAATTTACTTAATTTAATTTAATTTTTAATTTAGTTTTATCTTTAATTTTAATTGAAATTTTTGAAAGAGTTTAATAATTTAATTTTAGTTTAACGATTAAGTCTTTTAATATTTTGAATTTGAATTATCATTTTAATTAAGAGTTAAATATTAATGAGATGATTAATTTAGGGATTTTTAAATTAAAGAATAAATCTCCTCCTAATAAATATCCCTATTTTAATAATTCTAATTTTATTATTCTTCCAAATTTAATCAATTATTTAATTAAAGTTTAATCATTTTAAAATTGTTTAATGGGTTTCTACCCTTTAATTATTTGAATTTCAATCATCCAAATCAGATTAGGATCAAATATTTTACTTGTTAATTTTTTTATTAAACCTAAAAAATTTAATTAAGGATTAAAATTTTAATTACCACTTTACCCTTTAAGCTTAATAATTTCATAACTCACTAAATTGAACTCAAATGAACTTGAAATTTTTATGTGACTTCACTCATATGTCAATAAAGACATGAGAGGAGAAAATATGATTTTTCTGTATTTAATTTATTTATATAATTATTTTTGGTGAAAAATAGAGATTTTCAAGGAAAATTTAATAACATGACCAAGGGAAAGGTTCTGTCCTTAAGAAAATTAGGGGACATTCCTAATGACCAGAGGACCACTTGGACCAATTTTGGTGATTTTTTGAATTATATTATTTTTATTATAATTATTTTAAGTCTTGGAGTGTTAATTAGTTTAAAAATAAAATAAATGTTGAAAAATTAATTTTATATTTTTCAAAAATCTCTCTGATATCAAGAAAACCAGAGAAGCAAATTTTGTAATTTTCTGATTTTTCTATGATTTATTATAATTATTTTAGTGAAAATGCTAGAAAATACATTTTTTTTAATTTTAAAATTACCCTAGGGCTTTAAAATTTAATATCTCACTAAATAGACCTAAGAAAAATGTGGGATTTGTTCCTAAGTGATTAAAATTCAAAATGTGACATTTTGGTGAACTTTATTATTTTTGTGATTTTTATTATTTTTTAATTATTAAAAATATTAAAATATTATTAAAAATCAACTTTTTCAGAAAATTGAAATTTTAATTTTCTTAGATTCCCCTAATATCAGAGAGGCTCCAAGACCAATTTGGTGAATTTTTGAAAAGTATTTTAAAAGTTATGAATTTTTAAAGTTTAAAATGGCTAAGTGGCTTAATTAACCCAATTAATGGGGCTAACCAAGTCCAATTGACCTCAAATTTTTATGGTGCATTCCTCTGATCCTAAAGGTCAGTGGAGAATTGATTTCAAGTCAATTTGATGCTTGGTTAACTCTAATTAATTAAAGACCTATTTTAGGTGTTTAAGCCGATTAGAGTTGTTACGAGTGAATTAACTCAAGTCCCATTTTTCCTAGAGTTCTCTGGTCATAAGGAACATCACCAAATTTTTCTAGAATTTATTTCACAACATGCTAATTTTTGGAATTAAAATACTCAAAACAACAACATGCATTTGAAAAATAAATAACTTTTCACAGAGATGGCCTCGACCTTGGAAAATTCGGGGAATGTTCCCGAGTTCGGAGGCTTCAAAGCCCTATGGTCTCATGCCATGGTGAATTGTATACATGCATGGAGAATTAAATGTATGCAGAGAGTAAATAAATTATAAAAAATAAAATACTTAATGAAATTTAATGATTTCTTTTCCACATTATTCTCCTCTGTTCACTGAGCAAGAGGGTATTTTTATTTTATTTTTATGATTTTCCTACACAGAGATATGAATTTTTAAAGTTTCTGATATTTAATAAATACATTAAATACCCTATTTATCTACTTATCCACGCGGCGCCAGCGAAACATCGGCAGCTCCGAAGGGGTACGTGTCGCGGCGTGATTGGGCGCCGCCATGCGAGTCATCCGTCCCGGGCCCCGCGGTTTCACGTAACATTCCACGGTCGGCGCAATGCGAATCGTCCGCTCGATACACGCGCAATCCAACGGCTCCCGGTCATCGTCTACGGCTGGTGTGCACCGTGACCGTCGACCTTCTAACCCTAATTTCTCGCTCGATTCTCGACGGATTTTCGTGTTCTTATGCTCTATAGATTCGTCTTGAAGAGACGAACACATCCATACGGTAAACATGCATTTAAATTGACTCGAATTAAAATGAGAATCTCCGGAAGCTCGGGAAGAAGAGGGAGTTCATACCTTTGCTCGGAGAAGTGAAGCTTCGATGCGAGAGTTGTTACACCTTCGATTGGATCTAGTAAGCTCCGGATGAAGTCTCCGAGTGCAGTGACTTGTCTAGGTTGGACTTCGACCACGGCCGATCACAAAGCTTGGAGGCTGGAGCAAGCTGGGTGGCCTAGAGATGGGGCTTTCGGTGGGGAACTTCTCCTCTTGGTCCGGTGAAGGTGTAGGACCGATCAATTTGGGAATTGGCTCAGCTGTGAAGAAGTGTCCTGGTTTTTGGGCTAAAGTTTGAGCTCGAAATTGGGCTCGGCTAGAGGGAATTGAGGTGGAATTCGGTGGGGATCGGGTGCTCCATGTGTGGAGAGTGATGCGGAGTGATTTTGGCGAGTTTCCTTAAGGTTTTTGGTTCGGCCTCCTTTGGCCGAGAGGGTGAGGGGTTTAAATAGGCATGGTCGGAGGCTCTCCGGGGAGTTTAATGGTTGGGATCGAGCTGCTCTGGTGAGGAGAAGAACAGATGCAATGGCCATTTGGAGTGAGGCGGCTCGGCAAGGTGGAATTCCAAAATTTGGCTCCTCCCGAGGTTTCGGGCATGGTGTTTTCCGGCGGCGGGTGGCCGGCCGGCCGAGGTCAGGTCACCCTTAAGCTCGGGTGGGTCGGGGTGGAGGCTTGTGCGGTCGATTGAGGTTTGACATGTGTAAAGGAGTTTGATTTAAATGGAATGGGAGAAGGCTCACTTTGGCTTGGTTTGGGTCAACCCACCATTTTGGGCTTGGTGCACCCTTCCAAGCTCTGATTTTGAGCTGAGGGAATCATTTAGGTCGGCTTAGAAGGAGTGGTGAAGTCTCCATCCATGATGAGGTGGCTAAACATGGTTTAGTGTGTGACATGATTAAGGTAAAAAAGGGTTAAAGGAGGTTTAAGAAAGAACCCCCTCTTCTTGCCATAAATGGACTAATGACAAGTCAAAGCCCTCATGGCTTCATGTGGCTTGAGAATGGCTTGTTCATGGCTTCATTTGGCTTGGGAAAAGGTTGATTTGTTTCATGAAAAGGGTTTTAGAAATTTTTGACATTTAGGGGGTAATTTGACATGTGGCTTGATTTGGAATGGTTTAATTGATGATTTTGAAACTTATGGGTGATTTTGATCAAATGGATGATGAGGGGAAGTGTCATGTGGGCTTTAGGATGATTTGGGCTTTTAAAATTTAATGAAGATGGGCTTTTAAGAAGGTTTAAGGGAAGTGGGCTTTTAAGTTTAAGGATGTGTTCATGGATGGGAATTTTTGTAGAAGTTTGGGCCAAATAGTTGTTGGTTTTGGTTTAGGGATGTTTCATGAATAATTTGAAATAGATTTAAGGTGGTTTGGGTTTGAATTGGGTTGAATTTGGGTTTATTTGGTAAATGGGCCAATGTAGGTCGAGTTGGGCTAACTTGGGCCAATGTTGGGCTAGGGTTGAAATTAATGTAAAATAAATGTTGAGAAATGTTTATGGGAGTGTTTCAAAGAGGTTTTGGCTTTGGTTGGGTTTTGATTTTAAGGTTTGGGTTCATTTGGGTTAGGTTTGGGTTTAGGTCAAAATTGGGCTTTTTGATTTTGGGTTGAATTTGAGTGGGGTTTGGGTCAAAATCTTGGGCAAATCATGTTAGTGTTTTGTTTATGGGGATGTTAAGGAAGGTTTAGAAAAGATTTGGGGTTAATTGGAGTTGAATTGGGTTAGTTTGGGCTAAGTTTGGGTCATGGGTCCAAATTTGGGCTTTAAGGCCCAAAGTGAAATTGGATCCAAATGTCAATCAAATTGGACTTGGATTTGGTCTATATTGGTATTGGGATATTGAATTAAAGTTTAAAATTGAATTGGACCAAAATTGGGGTCAATTGGGTAGGTTTGGTTTAACATTGGGTTCACTTTGGGTTAAAATGGGTCAATTTGGGGGTTTTGACAAAAGTAGGGTAAATTGACAAAATTGGCCCATGGTGTAGTTGGACAAAATGAAATTGGGAATATTTAGGATTTTCTGGAATTTTATGGGAATTTTCTGAATTTTTGGATTTTTAGGCCAAGTAGGGTATTTTGGGTATTTGGAGGGTATTGGGGGGTATTTTTGGAATCTTTGGTATTTTTGGGTATGGATGATCAATTTGAGTGATGTGGAGATGTTTGGGATTGATTTTGGAAAATTTTGGGTAATTTGGAAATTTTGCAAAAATTTGGGTAATTTCAAGGGTTTTGGGTAGGTTTAGTAGGTGTAGGGTCTCGGGGGTCAAAAATTGAAAATTTGGGAAATTGGAGATTGGGTGAATTTAGGTGGAAAGAAATCATTTTGGTTGAGCCATGAAGCCATATCAAGCCCATATGAGCCATGAAAGGACTTATTTGAGGTATTCATTTATGTTGTTCCTAACCCTCTTAGCGAGGGCTTAGGGGTTAAGGACCATCCATGTGAATCACTTACATGAGTCGGGGAGGTTAAGTTGGGTATGGGTGTGGTTTTAGGAAGTGTGTGGAAATGTAGTGTGTAAGTGTAGTGTAAGTCGGCCCCTTCACCGAGACCGAGGCCGCCGGGGCGATCTAAGGCCGAAGAGTCCATAGGAACTCATCCTTTAAACTTCCACATTTGATTTCAACCCTCTAGGTGATTAGGGGTCTATAGTCGAGTTTGTGGAGTTTGCGGGGAGTTTAGAAGTGGTTTGAATTTCTAAAAGGCGGGTCCCGATTCTAGTCCTCTAAGATAGTCGAAAGGAAAAGCCTGAGGCTAAATCTAAGCACTAAAAAGAAGAAGGGAAGACCTCATCAAAAATGAGGTCAACAAATGGACCCCGATAGGTGTGGTGGTGACGGAGCACACGCGCGTATTGGTGTTGGCCGAGCGATCAACAAAACCAACACGGATGTCCAGTGACGAACTTAGGACGAAGTAGAAGAGTTCTATGCTGGGGAGTGTCAAGTATATCTCTGGAACCGGAGATTCTTGAACTCTCGTTGAGGAAAGGAAAAGGAGGTGAATCCCAAATCACATGATCTGGGGGAATTTCGATTTTATTTTGTTTTAGATTTTTATGTGTGAGTTTAGATTTCAACTTGGAGAGTTTTTTTTTAGATTGAAGTTTTGTCAAAATTAATTTGAGGGATTTGATTTGAAATGAAAATTGGAGTTCTGAGGTTTTAGATGTAACATCTCCAACCTCGAAAGAAAATTGAATTGATTAGATTGAATCGTTGCAATGAGAAGAGATCTCAGAGCAAAGTAGTGTTGGATATAAAATCCTTAACCTTAAGAGTTTGATTTTGATGTATTTCATTGCGATAGGGAAATGATCCTAAAGCGATGCGGTCTCGGATGTAAAATCCTTAACCCGGGAATTCGATTTGATGTATTTCAGTGCAATAGGGAAAGAATCCTAAAGCAGTGCAGTCTTGGATGTAAAATCCTTGACCCAAAAGTTTGAATTTGATGTATTTCAGTGCAATAGGAAAATAATCCTAAAGCAGTGCAGTCTTGGATATAAAATCTTCGACCCAAAAGTTTGAATTCGATGTATTTCAGTGCAATAGGAAAAGGATCCTAAAGCAGTGCAATCTTGGATGTAAAATCCTCGACCCAAAAGTTTGAATTTGATGTATTTCAGTGCAATAGGGAAAGAATCCTAAAGCAGTGCAGTCTTGGATGTAAAATCCTCGACCCAAAAGTTTGAATTTTGATGTACTTCGGTCTGATAGGAAAAGGATCCTAAAGCGGTGCGGTCTTGGATGTAAAATCCTCGACCCAAAAGTTTGAATTCGATGTATTTCGGTGCGATAGGAAAAGGATCCTAAAGCGGTGCGGTCTTGGATGTAAAATCCTCGACCCAAAAGTTTGAATTTGATGTATTTCGGTGCAATAGGGAAAGAATCCTAAAGCGAGTGCGGTCTTTGATGTAAAATCCTCGACCCAAAAGTTTGAATTTTGATGTACTTCGGTGCGATAGGAAAAGGATCCTAAAGCGAGTGCGGTCTTGGATGTAAAATCCTCGACCCAAAAGTTTGAATTTTGATGTATTTCGGTGCGATAGGAAAAGGATCCAAAGCGGTGCGGTCTTGGATGTAAAATCCTCGACCCAAAAGTTTGAATTTGATGTATTTCGGTGCGATAGGGAAAGAATCCTAAAGCGAGTGCGGTCTTGGATGTAAAATCCTCGACCCAAAAGTTTGAATTTTGATGTACTTCGGTGCAATAGGAAAAGGATCCTAAAGCGGTGCGGTCTTGGATGTAAAATCCTCGACCCAAAAGTTTGAATTTTGATGTATTTCGGTGCGATAGGAAAAGGATCCTAAAGCGGTGCGGTCTTGGATGTAAAATCCTCGACCCAAAAGTTTGAATTTTGATGTATTTCGGTGCAATAGGGAAAGAATCCTAAAGCGGTGCGGTCTTGGATGTAAAATCCTCGACCCAAAGGTTTGAATTTTGATGTATTTCGAGTGCGATAGGAAAATAATCCTAAAGCGGTGCGAGTCTTGGACGTAAAATCCTCGACCCAAAAGTGTTGAATTTGATGTATTTCGGTGCGATAGGAAAAGAATCCTAAAGCGAGTGCGGTCTTGGATGTGAAATCCTCGACCCAAAAGTTTGAATTGAATTTGATGTATTTCGGTCTGCAATAGGAAAAGAATCCTAAAGCGAGTGCGAGTCTCGGATGTAAAATCCTCGACCCAAAAGGTTTGAATTTGATGTATTTCGGTGCAATAGGAAAAGAATCCTAAAGCGATGCGGTCTTGGACGTAAAATCCTCGACCCAAAAGGTTGAATTTGATGTATTTCAGTGCAATAGGAAAAGAATCCTAAAGCAGTGCAGTCTTGGATGTAAAATCCTCGACCCAAAAGGTTTGAATTTGATATTTGATTCGAGATCTGGAAGAAATTGAATTTGAATTTGATTGAGACTTGAAACACTAGAAAGATTGAATTCGGAATTTTGGAAATTTGGAAGGATGAGTTTGAACTCGATTGAAATTTGATTTAAGATTTGATTTGAAATTTGGAAGATCAAGTTTGAAACTTGATCGAGATCGGATTTGGAATTTGATTGAGGATTTGATTTGAAATTTGTAAAGATGAAATTTGAAATTTGATCGAGAGTGGATTTGAAATTTGATTGAGGATTTGATTTGAGATCTAGAAGATCGGATTTGAGATTTGATAGAGATTTAGAATCTGGAAAGATTGAATTTGAGATTTGTGTTGATTTCGTTTATCTTTTAATGGTTCAAATTTTATTTTATTGTTTATTTAATGTTCATGTGAACTTGGTGTTTGTCATTTTTAGATTTTTTTTTAGAAAGTTTTCTTTTATTCTCTTTTTTTATTTCTTTTACGTTCTTTGTTCGAAGTTCATTTAACTTTAATGGCGTTTCCTAATCAATTTGCACAAAAGAGGTGAAGGCCAAAAACGTGACATGGTCACTTTCATTCCAATCATGTTGAAAATACATCATACAACTCGATGCGGAATATATTTCATACAATCCATGTAGACTCAAGCGGATTCGTGTATGATCTTTGTCGATCCATCAAAAGAAGCATCTGTCAAAAATCCATGTACGAATAGTGAGGTACATGGTCGATAACATCACCTTCAAGCCATCCTTGGCAAGGATGCGAGTTTGGATGTACGTTGGAGGTGTGATATTTCCCATGTAACTCACGGCTCATAAGGCCGGAGGTTTTCCGGCTACGGGTCCGGTTGGAAATGGTAAGGTATTTTGCTTGTCGTCCATTCTCTGAAAGTAGCGAGATTCGCTCCACTGGCACTCCTGGTATGCAATGCTTTGCGATATACTGCTCCGTTACCTTGCGGTATCATGACGGAACCCACCGGTAAAGGTATCTTTACTGGCCCTCGGAACTCACCGGGCCTGCTATCCGGAGGTCGGATCCGAACATGATGTTACACTCATTCAAGAAAGAGACCGTGCGAAAGGTCGACGAAGTCGTGGTGATCAATATGTGGGGGTATGCGGTCACTCTGTTTGTAGATGTTGATAATGCGGCTATTGGGTATGCAATCGCGGCGGTACCCTCCATGTTATCAATCTTTTTACCATTCTCTTGATGACTAATGGCATCGGATCTACTTGCCCATGACGGAGTATTCCGGTGGGTTTCCCTTCTGTCTTGACAAAATTGTAGCGGCATCCGCATTGTATTGTGATTCTTCCTTTCCACGGCATCCATCTCCGGGGTTCCGAGTATGTGTTTTCCCTCGGGCGGCTGCTCGGCCCATTCTTTTCGGATCCGGATACAATCCACGATTTCTTTGTTGTTCATACTGCGAGAATACGTCGGTGTGTAGCTCGAGGCCTTCTAGTATGTTGATTCTTCTTCCTTTAATTCTCTCGAAGTATTCGAAAGTTTTCTTTTCAACGTTCGCATCCTCTCCGGCTCGTATTCCGGAATGATCTGCGGATGGCGAGGCCTTGTGACATATTGTGGGATATATGGTTCAATCCCTTCACGTTCCCCTGCATACCTCGGCTCCTCGGGGATGATGCACGTCGGGACATCCCCGGGGTTGCTCACGCAACAAGGTCATGCACTGCTTGGTGGTTCTATCCGGTGGCGTGGTAGCCTTCTTCCTTCGATCTTACGGGAGATTTCCACGGTTCTTTACGGTTATTCTAGGAGGTGGCCTCCTTTCTTCGGGTTCTGGTGAACCGGTGTCCTTGAAGTGTACGTGCTGGCGGTAGCAAGCTGTCTCGTCGCGCTGGTCCGCGGCTAGTTTTGTTAACATTTTACGGATACGGCGATTCTTATTTCTTCGTTGCGTGGGCATGAGAGTAGCTCTCCGAACTTCTTGAATCTCTGCGGGCGCGGCGGCGACAAGCTTGCCCTCCGTCTGTAGCGACTACGGACTTCATTTTCTTGTCTTCTTCGGTGTTTGCTTTTCTTTTCTTGTTGTTGGATTGGTGGTTTGGGCCACCCACTTTCATCAGCTTGTACGTCAGGGCGGTTCTTCTCGGTTCGCCGGGACCCGAGTCACTTTCCTCGTACTTGTAGGCTGCTCGGTGCGAAATGCGAGTCGATCTCGATTATCGCTCCATCTTTCACCCTCTTTTCATCGAGTGCGAGGCTTACGCCATTCTTAAAGTTCAAGACCAACCGCCCGTTCGACATTTCCTGCGAAAAGACAAGGAAAAGGATCGGGGGTTGTACTTAAGAACAAGAACATTAAGAAAATGTTTATTAAAGATACATTTTTTTATTATTCTTATATTTTATCGGGAATGAAGTAGGATAAGATCGGAAAAGGGACTTTGATTTGGAGAAGAAAACGAGGAAAACTTTATTATCATTTATTTATTTATTTTAGCACATTTTATTATTTTTGGGTTCGGACCCGATCACAAGTAATTACTTCACCCGTGTTTCTTAGGGATGAAGAATTCATTCCTTCGAAACATCAGGTAGCGTAATATTTTTTCAAGTATCGTCCGTTGATCGGAAGCATATGTCGTTCTCCACTGGCAATTCACTAGGCGGTAGGAACCTCCACGAGTATCTTGCTTCGACCACGAAACGGTCCTTCCCGAGTGGGTTCAAATTTTCCTCTATCTTGCGGTGTGCGAGAATAGGTCTCTTGAGAACGAGAACTAAGTCACCAACTTTGAAGGTTCTTGGGCGGACCGGTTGTCATGGGCTTGAACCATCTTAGCTTGGTATAGTTCTAAATTACGTTGCTGTCGCAAGTCTTTTCCCTTCAAGCTTTCTAATTCTTCGAGTCGTAGTACGGCGTTTTCTTCGTCGTGATCTTGTTTGCAAGCTGCAATTACGAGTGAAGGAAGGTCTGAACCTCTAAAGGTAACAACTGCCTCGGACCCATACACCGGAGCGTAAGGTGTAGCTTGAGTAGGAGTTACGAAGGTTGTCCGGTAGGCCCATAAGGCTTCTAACAATTTCTCGTGCCAATTTCTCTTATTATCGTCAAGGTTTTCTTTAAGATTTGAACGAGAGTTTTATTAAAAGCCTCGGCGAGGCCGTTTGCTCTTGGGTAGTAAATTGTTGAGTATCGCCGGTCGATTCCGTGTCTCACGACAAAATTGTTGATTTGTGTGCTTCGAATGCGACCCATTATACGAGATGATCTGCGCGGCACTCCGAAACGGTAGACAACTTGGTTCTTGAAAAGCTGCGGCACGTGGTGTGCTTTCACTTCTCTAAGTGGACGCTACGCCCGCTTGGAAAAGTAATCTGTAGCCGCAAGAATGAAGCGATGTCCTTTTGAAGATGGTGGTTCTATCGGACCCACTATATCCGTGCCCCAACATTCGAATGGCCGCGACGCAATTGTCGGGTGCGGCACATTTGGAGGTTGGTGTAGAACCACTCCGTGCACTTGGCATTGGTGACGGCTCTTGGCGATTTTCATGCGGTCGGTCATCATCGAGGGCCGGTAGTACCCTAGTCTTTTAATTTTCATCTTCATTTTTGGACCCGGCTGGTGAGCGCCACGAGTCCTGAATGCACCTCCTTAACAATTTCACGGGCCTCGGACCCGCTTAGGCACCTTAGCCACATTTGATCGAAAAGACCTTCGTATAATGTGTTGTTTATTAATGCGTAAGACGAGTTCTTTTCTTGATCGATGGGCCGACGACCTATCGTCCGGTAGCTTTCCTGTTTGCGGGTAGTCTATCAATAGGCTGTCGCCTGATCTTACGTGTTTTTACATCGCTTCTTGCTAGCTGATTCTTTTTCTTCTTCGATTTGTGTATCATGTCTATGTCAGTTGTGATAGGACACGACGTCAGGTGAGCTGACACTTCCACTGATTCATCTTGCAAACAGGCAAATTCTTTTGCGAGACGGGCTAAAGCATCTGCTAAAGCATTCTCTTTTCTAGGAATTTTGTAGATTGTCACATTTGGAATACGTTCCAACAATTTGTATGGCATCTTTGGAAGTATTGTTCGAGTCTTGGCTTTAGAATTACATGCTTGTCCGTGATCTGTTGAATGATTAAGCGTGAATCCCCGTAGATGTTGATGTCTGTTATCCCCATTTGAATGGTTAATTCCAATCCCGTTATGAGGGCTTCGTATTACGCTTCGTTGTTTGTACACGGTTCGTCGAGTGGTAGGAGTATCTTAACATCCCCGCTCCGGTGTTATAAAGATTAGCCCGATTCTGCCTTACAGGGCACTATCACTTGCGATTCTTCGTCTTTGTGTCTTTGAAGATGCTCCGTCGAAATACAATTCCCAACGTCGATTATCAAAGTCTTCTAGGTTCATTATTTGTTCATACGGCAAATCGTCGTTGAGAGGAGATTCGGGCGGCAAAGGGTGTCTTTGCGAGGAAGTCTGCTAAGACTTGTCCCTTTACGGCACGCGAGAGGCACGAAAGTTATATCGAATTGCAATAATATCATTGACCATCAGCGAGTCTGCAGGAAAGTGTTGGACGAGTCATCGAAGTATTGCAATGGATTAAACTTCGAAATCAAGTTGACCTTATGAGAAAGCATGTAGTGCACGAGCTTTTGAGCGGCGAAGATCGGGGCCGAACAATGCTTTTCAATTGCGGGATACCTTACTTCCGTCGGAAGTAAACGACGGCTTAAGTAGTAAAGAGCATTTTCTTTACCCTCATCATTGACACAGGCTAACGGGGCTCGAGAGAGTCATCTAAAGCCGCGGTGTAAAGTATCGGCGGTCTACACGAGGCTGGGGCTGCTAAGACGGGAGGTGTCATTAAATATTGTTTAATGTCTTCGAAGGCCTTCGGCATTTCTCTTCCCGAATAAATTTGGCGTCCTTTTTAACTAGTGCCGAGAAGAGTGACACCTACCTGACGGGTTTGAGATAAAGCGTCGAAGATATGCCGACTTCCCTTGAAAAGATCGTAGTTGTTTTAAGGTTTTGGGAGGCGGCATTTCTAATATAGCTTTAATCTTCTCGGGTCGATTTCAATTCCACGATGTCGGACAACGAATCCTAAGAATTTCCGGAGGTGACGCCGAAGGCGCATTTTAAGGGATTCATCTTAAGGTTAAATTGTCTTAATCGTTCGAAAACAATTCTCGAATCATACGGGTGGTTTTCCTTTACTTTGCTTTTGATGACGACATCGTCCACGTAGCATTCGACTTGATTGTGGATGAGATCATCAAAAATTCTTGTCATTGCTCTTTGGTAGGTTGCTCCTGCGTTCTTCGATCCGAATGGCATCCTTTGTGTAGCAAAATACTCCGATCGGCGTTACGAATGCTTGTAAGCTTTTCATCTTACGGAGCCATTTTTATCTGGTTGTATCATGAAGATCCATCCATGAATGAGAATATTTCATGTGTCGAAGCAATATCGATCATCGGTTCCGGAATCGGTAGAGGGAATTCATCTTTTGGACATGCCTTGTTTAAATCTCCGAAGTCCACACAAATTCGATACGACCATTCTTCTTTACGGCGGCACTACATTGGCTAGCCAAGTCGGGTATTGTTCTTCACGGACAAATTTAGCGTCTATTAGCTTTTTAACTTCGGTATGACTTGTTGTTCGATTTCTAGACGCATTCTTACGGGACCTTGTCGGCTGGAGCGAAGTAGGATCCACTCCTAGCTTATGGTACTGCAACCTGCGAGGCTAATCACTGGCATTTCATCGTAGCTCCAAGCAAAACAGGTCTTTAAATTCCATTAATAACTTGATTATTTCTTCGGAGTCTTCTTTATTGAGTAAGGAGCTAATAAAGGTAGGTCTAGGCTCTTCGCTAGTACCTAAGTTAACTTCAGTTAACTCATACTATTGTGGATTTAATTTCTTCTTCGAATTCGGTGGAGCGTCTCCGATTTGTAAATCTTCGAGTTCGTCTGTAGTTTCCATGCGGTTTTCATCGGACTTGCAAGTGACAACGAAGCAAAATTCGGTATCGTCGGTCGACCCTGCGTGACGAATCCGAGTCCATACTTTGAATTGGGTGGACGACGGAGTTATTCCATAACTTTTCAAAATGTTGTGATTGGCCTTTTGTCCATTGTCGAGGTAAGAAACCACGTTGAATTAAATTTTGAACACGGGGAGAGTACCACTCAAAAGGTAATTCCATTAATTCGATGAAGTGACATCTTCGAATTGTACATTATTTTCGAGTTTTGGAGGAAGAAGCACCACGGTAGAATTTGATTGGCCTTGCACCGTCATTACGTACCTCTTTGACCACCATACCCTCGATCTTGCTAGGCCTGGATCGGGGTTAGGGTCATAGTATGTACATAGTGGTTAATCTTCTCGTACATTGATTTGTATTCTTCGTTCTTTTCATCTTCGAGGGGGATCTTGTATTGCGGCTTCTTTCGACTTATTGTCGCTGCTTCTTGCTTGATTTCTTTTTCTTCTTCAGAACTATCATCCCAATCAACATTGATGGTTGGTTTCCTGCGTCCGATTGTCCTAGCGTCTCTACCACGGCCTCGTCCCGGCCTCGACCTCGGATGCGAGTTGTGGAGAAACCTTCACCATCTCTCGGAAGGGAGTGGTGAGTGAGCTGGTGGACTAGAACTTCGGGTTCTTCGTTGTCTCGAACTTTCTTTGCTTCATTTGTTACGGTATCTACTGGAGAAGATTGTTTTCTTCGGCGGTGCATAATAAGTTGCATCTTCATGGATTCCAATTTCATGTACGGAGAATGGTTGCAAGTCACCTTTGATGCCTTGTTCCCCTCCATCGTAGTACTTGATGCACTTGGTGTAGAGATGATGGTACCATCCTGTTTTCATGTATCCATGGTCGGCTCGACAAAGCGTTGAACGACGTTTCGAATCGATTATGTGAAATTTTGCGGTTGTCTTTGCTAAGTCACCGGTCTTCATCGATAGCGTTATTGACCCGAGGGCTCTTTCTCCTTTACGGTTGAATCCTCTTAATAACATTTTGTCGGCCTCGAGCTCACGAGCATCAATTTCCAAGTATCGTTAGTGTTCGAAGACTCATTATATTGATTGATGCTCCTGGATCCACCAATACTGCGGAGAGCGTAAACTTCCCGATTGTAGCTGAAATGTACAACGGTCGGTTGTGATGCTGCTGTCCCCAGTAGTAGGTCATTGTCCGTGAAGGTAACACCTCGTTGTTCCTTTAACGAGCAAACCTCATCTAAGGAATCTCCGGCCATTTGAGCTAAGCGAATTTCCGGATCAAGTAAGGCCTTGATCGAGCTTCCCTCATCTCCTTTGATAAGATGAGAGCATCGTAAATGCTCAGTTTGGCCGGTAGTTTCCTAAGATGGGCTAGCACGTTGTAGTCCACTTTGTTTCCATGCGTCTCGGCTTCTTCTCGAACGGGTATGTCTTCCGCTGAGGTTGGTTCTTCTTGAACAACCACACGCTTTCCTTTGTCTTTTGGACCCATTCTTGGAGGTAGAACTTTTCCACTTCTTAGGTTGACTTCTGTAATTTCTTCTGAATCTAGTGTTGAGTTTGTCGGTGTCTCCTCCTGAATCGGAATGGCTGGCTCTTCTGGATTATCTTCCAAATCTGAAGGCTCTAACTCTTATCGTAGCTGGAGCTCCTCGAAACTCACGAGATAGATCCGTTGCTTGTTGAACTCTCGTAGCCTCCTTGATGGATGCCTTCTTCGTCATTTTGATCGTCGAGATCTTGTATGATTTGAGAATTGTTGTTGGTATCGAAATCGACGCCCGGATTGTCGCTAGTTACGTAATCGTTAGAAACGGTCAAAACGTAGCCAACGCCATCACCCTTATCATTATATGATCCCACCGAAGTGAGCGGATAATCATACAAAATCGGAGGTTCGAGGGATTTCTCCCCAGAATCGAAGCAGCTATCTAGGATAAGCGGCCCCTAGTCCAGCCTTAGGAATCTCGGTCCCCTCTTCTTCGTCGATTTTCTTCTTCTCTTCGATTGTCTCCTGTCGAGGTGGTTCTTCTATCGCAAGTGATAGTACCGGCTTAACAGGTCTCGAACTACGAATTGAAGCTCGCACGAAGCCGGTTCGGATGTTGTCTAAAATCTTCTTCGAAGACCTTGTCCGAGGCGGTAGTCCATCCATCGTTGGTTGCATATGGGTCTATCGGAATGACGGGATCGGTTGAGATAACATTGACGGAACCTCCTTTACGGGGTTCCTTCATGTACTCCTTCGGGATTGTTATATTTCCTTTCGAAGGTTGTCGTTGAGCCAACTTTTGAAGGTAATGCGGTCTTCATCTTGTGCCCAAGCATCCAGATGGTAGGGGCAAAAGTTGGGATCACCTTTCTTGTTGACTTCCTGCGGTCTTTTGGGCTACGGCAGTGGAAATCTGGAGTTTTCATTAAGCTACGGAACATCTTTAGTGCTTGCTTCATTCTTGAACGGATATTCTCTGCTCGAAGCTCCCTCGATGTACGTTGCGGACGAGACGGTTGTTCATCTTGCGGAGACGACCGTGATCTGGACCGGGGTTCTCTGGTAATTTTGTTGTGGTTCGTTGCGGCCGTTACGGTGGTATTTGCATCGGTTGTTTGCCTTTGTCGAAGCTTGCTGCAACGATCCGGATTTCTTCTCGAAGGTCTTCACCGGCTTACGCTTGTCCGTCTTGTCGGCGAAACTTAATTGCTTCGCCTCTTCTTGCAAGCTTCCGGCCTTGCTTAACAACTTCTCAAAGTCTTAATAGTGAATCCCTTGAGGAGAAGTGCTTTATCGGGCCGTGAATGCTTTTAAGCAAGATGCCGACTGCATGTTGTTCTTGCGGTTGTGGTTCACACTTCATGCTTAAATTTCTCCATCGAAGTATGTAATCCACTAGAGTTTCATTCGGCCTTTGTTTCTCTACCACTAAATCACCTATAGTGATGTGGTGCTTGAGACTCCGACAAATCGCTTAATGAAGAGGCTCTCTAGCTACGAGAATGTCTTTACGGATCCGTTGGGTAATTCGCATACCGGTCGAAGGCGATCACGACGGACTGCTAACGAGCTGTCGGAAGAGTAGCGCATCGCTCCCGCCGGCATTGCAACAGCGGCACGAAAGTGTGCAACATGCTTGTCGGGGGTTCCCGGTTCCATCGAAGGTCTTAAACGAGAGGTGGTACGAAGCCCTTCGGGTATTGGACGGCGTCGAATTCTTACGGGTAAGGTCTGCCGTCCGAATGGATGTCCCGCTCTTCGATTGTGCTAAGGCTTCTCGCACTTGCTTGTTCTACCAAGTTCTTGATATCCTTTTCGGGGATCATACTTTGTGTTGTATCCTTTTCAAGCTGGTCATCCCCATTGACGGATGTAATCTCCTTTCCTCCGTCTACGATGTGAATGACTTCTGGGGGTGTCTCTCTATGTGGTTGTACTTGACTTTGGAGAGTGGCCAGAGCTATGGCCATCTCTTCCATCCTCTTTGCCATTTGAGCGATCGTGTCGTCCTTTTCCTGAAGCTGTCTCTTCATCAGTTCTGGCTCCTCTCTTTCTGCAGTTGCAGGAGCACCTTAAGAAGCTGATGAAGCTCGTGTCTCAACCATGTTGATTTCTGCATATTCGTTGTCCATGAATTCCGATGAGTCGATCTCATCTCCGAACTTTTCTTCTCTTTCTTTTGCTAACCGTCGGATGTCGGTTCTCGGCTTTTCCATGGCATCTTCTAGCGGAGCTTTCGTGTATCTTTGTGGTTGTCATGCGATGGTTGCGGGTCCTTTTTCACGAGTCCCCTTCATCGCGGTAGCACTTTCTTCGGATTCCGGCCTCTGGCGAGACTTTCTCTCTCGGGGCTGCTGCATTTCAATCTCAGCGCCCGTAGTGGGACGCCACACCATCCTTCTAGCGGCGGAAGGTCTAGGACCGAGATGATGCGGTGGCCAAATGCTTTGGAAGGTGGTATCCTCCCTAATACTGTAATCACGATACTACGACGGGCGGGCTAGCCTTCATTCTCTTGCTTGGCTTTTCTATCATGACGACGGGCTCTACTCGGGGCCCGAGACGGGATTTGGCCGGCACCCGTCCTATCCTTCGTAGAATTTCCGACACGGGGCGAGTTTTCCTTCTTTGCTAGCTTTTCTACCAAAGTTTGCGGTCGAGCAAACGGCGTAGTTCTAGTTCTTTTCTTGCGGCTATCGTTGTAGTATGCGGGTCGAGGTAATGTGGCGGCAATCTTGCGAACATTCTCCTCATCCTCTGCGGCGGAGAGGGGATGGAACATGCTTCCTCCCAAAAGTGGTATGTAGTCGGGCGATGGTGTATATTACGGTAGCGGTGTATATTACGGCAGCTACGGAATTTCCTCCGGAAGGCGATCTCGGCGGCTACGGCTTCCACTGGCGATCCTTCTATTTCTATTTCTTCTTTGGGTCTTTGTCGGCGAAGGAATCTTCGAGCTGGACCCGATTTCGAAGACGGAAGGTCTTACGGGAAGATCCGTACCCTCCACGGTAACGAGGTTTATCATAGTTACGGATTCCTTTCCCCTTTGATTTGGCGAGAAGTCGGGGTAGGTGCGGAAACAACTAGACCGGTGGGGGTAGTGAGAACGGTCCTCTGCGGACGGCGGTACTCCTCTAGTCGGGACCCTTTGCGGGGAGGAAACTCTTGGGTCGACCTAAGGTTGAACTCGAGCGGTGGTTCCTCGGCTTCGGATACCTTGTTCGTCGGTGCGAAGAGGGAGACGTCGGTGACCTTGACGTTCGTGTTTTCGAATCCTCGTCCGAATCGGATGACCCCATTGTCGGGCGGCTCATCCTTATAGACGGCGAAGTCCGGTCCGTTGGTGAAGGAAAAAATCGGTTTCGGGGCTTCCATTTCTGCGAGGTAGACTGCGGTTGTCGGTCCGAGTTATGCTTCTTTTCTTCGGGACGAAAAGAAAGGAATTGAAAAGAGTCCGAACTCATTCTTTGTTCATGTATTTATAAAAAAGAATCATTTGTTAAAAGAATCACTTATTAGAGGGTTTGTTTATTTAGAACGGAATGTTCGAAAGGTGTAGAGAAGGTAAGGAATCCGATTCGGAAAGGAAAAGAAAGTCTTAAGCAAGACTTCCCGACTCGAAGGATCACTCCTAAACTAACACCTATCGGGGGTCCACCCCACCTCGGAAATGAGGTAAAAGGATCTCGGAACCTCTGCGTTTAGGGGTGTCTAAACGAGTGGCTCCTAAATCCGAGAGAATGTTGGCTATACTTGTTCGAGATAGAAATGAACATAGTATTCCAACGGAAAGAAGGGTAGTTTGATCCATTAGGGACATGGATACACTACCGATTTTTGAAAGCGAGATTATTTGATTATAATGGAGAGAGGAATATTCCCCGGCGGAGTCGCCGAAATACTGTCGGCATATTTTTAGGTTGTGTTTTAATTTGAAGAGGGGTCGCTAACGAAATCACGTCGGCGAATTTTTAATTTAATTAAAATAAATAATTTGAAAAGTAATATTTGATTTCGAAAATAATTTTAAATTTGAAGGTTTTAAGATATGAGACTAAACCGATCTCACATCCCAGAATAGTTTATATAAACGAGCACCGCACCACGGACCAGTGTATCTATCACTAAGGATAGACACACGCATGACGGTGGGGCTCGATTAAATAAACTAGAAGATTTGTGACATCCGTTTGGTACGCGAACCAATTTTATAAGCCGACAAAATTCCACTGCTTAATATGAAAACATTAAACGGGGTTTATATTACACAGGTTCTTTAAAATTCCACTATAAGGGCAAGCCACTATAGTTAATTACATCTTAAGTGATGGGAATCACCTAAGAAAACTCTCGATAATAATCGATAATTCTGCTCTCGAGGATTTGAAAGTTTAAGTTTTCGGGGATTGAATTTTGGAATTTCGATAGGGAATGGATCAAACTTGGAACATTTTGTTTTGTGAATCCAAAGGAAGAAAAGTAGGAGAAATCAGCTGATTCGAAGTGAACTTCGGTAATTTCCCGACTATCCTATTGTTTGGCTTGAATTCGGGAAAGTCTAATGTTTATTTAGTATTTCGATCTTGCCGATTTTAATTAATTAGGGCTTATATTTGTATGATAAAATCAAACAAATAGCACTAGAAGATGTGAGGGTTTATTGTCGTATCGGACGACTACCTCGGAATCCTAAGACCGGTTAGGGCTTAATTTGCAATGCAAATGCACTAACGAAGAGGTTGAGGATTTATGTTGCACTAAGCGAAGCTACCTCGAAGTCCTATGGCTTTGTTGTTTTAATTCTAAGAAGATTTTGCTTGAAGTAGGTTCAAGTTTTGTTGATGACGATGGCCGTCTTTGTCCACCATGCTCAAGCTCCTGGTTGTTGCGAGAGGTTTAGTTTTAGAAATCATAAATCGAGGAGATGAGAAAAGTGTTTTGGTTTAGAGAAGTCTTAATTTCCAAGTGTTTTGTATTTTGATTAAAACAAATCTTAAAGTTGATTATAACAACACCGGTTAAGATCCCACGGTTCCATCCTTCGGCATCATTATTTTTATCGGATTCACTTAGTCCGGATGAATTTGCTAAACTCGTTGAATGAGTTCCACACTTTCATTTAGACCGTGGGAAATCCCGTTAGCAACACGTAGGTTACATCATCCGAGGTATTCCCGATCATCCAACGGGACGTTTTAATTTAGTTGTAATTGTAGTTTTGTGTTACAGTTTGTGATTAAATTTTGAGTTGTTTTATATTTTGAAATGTTGTGGCGGTGAATTTTATCTTGCAATGACTTTTAACTTAATTTGGTTTCGGTTTTAGGGACTATCCTAAAGGTGTGGGTTTTCATGCTAGCTGTTGTTTTATCATGCAAGAAAAATAAAGTACATTTGCAAGAAAGTAAATTGCAGAAAGTAAATTGCGAAAGTAAATTGCGATAAAAATAAAAGCGTACACGGAGGGTCTTCCCGTCATCCAATTGCACTTAAAACACGATTAGAATATTTAAGCGAGTTCCTAGGTAAAGCTAAGGGAAGGGTTATGGTTTTCTACCAAATTCCTAATCATATAGCTAGTCATCTCCTATGACGTCTAGGTTCTTTGTGTTTTTGTTTGAGGACGATTTTCTTCATCGAAGAACGATTAAGTTCGATTGTTCTTATAAATATCCTATCATATTGAGGAAGTGCTTAAGAGGAATCTTAAACATCTTTTCAATATTTCTAGGATTGTTTTAAGTCCAAATGAATTTAATTATACAAATGAATTAATCGTCCAAGAATTTCAAGTTTTATTGTTATCTTGCTCGGTGAACTAGGACATTTGAATATCACTATAAGTGAAGTAACATTTCATTTAATGTTACATTTAGGAGTTATAATACTCAAAGCTTTCGAGGGTAAATTAGTATTCAAATGATTTGATTTAAGTTAAAGGGTTTAAATTTGGAATAGTGTTGAAGTTGCTTTATATTTAATTTCTTTTATGTCTTAGGTGATGTTATATTTAATTCGATTTAATTTGATTGAGTTTTAATTTAATTTAATTTAATTTAATTTGATTTGATGTTTAATTAATTTGATTTGATTTAATTTAATTTAATTATTTAATTTAATTTAATTTAATTTAATTTAATTTAATTTAATTTAATTTAATTTAATTATTTAATTTAATTTAATTTAATTATTTAATTTAATTTAATTGTTTAATTTAATTTAATTTAATTATATAATTTAATTTTAATTTAATTTAATTTAATTTAATTATTTAATTTTAATTTAATTTAATTTAATCCAATTTAATTTACTTAATTTAATTTAATTTTTAATTTAGTTTTATCTTTAATTTTAATTGAAATTTTTGAAAGAGTTTAATAATTTAATTTTAGTTTAACGATTAAGTCTTTTAATATTTTGAATTTGAATTATCATTTTAATTAAGAGTTGAATATTAATGAGATGATTAATTTAGGGATTTTTAAATTAAAGAATAAATCTCCTCCTAATAAATATCCCTTATTTTAATAATTCTAATTTTATTATTCTTCCAAATTTAATCTATTATTTAATTAAAGTTTAATCATTTTAAAAATTGTTTAATGAGTTTCTACCCTTTAATTATTTAAATTTCAATCATCCAAATCAGATTAAGATCAAATATTTTACTTGTTGATTTTTTTATTAAACCTAAAGTTTTAATTAAGGGTTAAAAGTTTAATTACCATTTTACCCCTTAAGCTTAATAATTTCATAACTCACTAAATTGAACACAAATGAATTTGAAATTTTTATGTGACTTTACTCATATGTCAATAAAGACATGAGAGGAGAAAATGTGATTTTTCTGTATTTAATTTATTTATATAATTATTTTTGGTGAAAATAGAGATTTTCAAGGAAAATTTGATAACATGACCAAAGGAAAGTTTCTGTCCTTAAGAAAATTAGGGGACATTCCTAATGACCAGAGAAGCACTTGGACCAATTTTGGTGATTTTTTGAATTATATTATTTTTATTATAATTATTTTGAGTTTTGGAGTATTAATTAATTTAAAAATAAAATAAATGTTGAAAAATGGATTTTATATTTCTCAAAAATCTCTCTGATATCAAGGAAACCAGAGAAACAAATTTTGCAATTTTCTGATTTTTCTATGATTTATTATAATTATTTTAGTGAAAATGCTAGAAAATACATTTTTTTAATTTTAAAATTACCTTAAAACTTTAAAATTCAATATCTCACTAAATAGACCTAGGAAAAATGTGGGATTTGTTCCTAAGTGATTAAAATTCAAAATGTGACATTTTGGTGAACTTTATTATTTTTGTGATTTTTATTATTTTTTAATTATTAAAAATATTAAAATATTATTAAAAATCAACTTTTCAGAAAATTGAAATTTTAATTTTCTTAGATTCCCCTGATATCAGAGAGGCTCCAAGACCAATTTGGTGAATTTTTGAAAAGTATTTTAAAAGTTATGAATTTTTAAAGTTTAAAATGGCTAAGTGGCTTAATTAACCCAATTAGTGGGGCTAACCAAGTCCAATTGACCTCAAATTTTTATGGTGGATTCCTCTGATCCTAAAGGTCAGTGGAGAATTGATTTCAAGTCAATTTGATGCTTGGTTAACTCTAATTAATTAAAGACCTATTTTAGGTGTTTAAGCCGATTAGAGTTGTTACGAGTGAATTAACTCAAGTCCCATTTTTCCTAGAGTTCTCTAGTCATAAGGAACATCACCAAATTTTTCTAGAATTTATTTCACAACATGCTAATTTTTGGAATTAAAATACTCAAAACGGCAACATGCATTTGAAAAATAAATAACTTTTCACGAGAGATGGCCTACGACCTTGGAAAATTCGGGGAATGTTCCCAAGTTCGGAGGCTTCAACTCTATGGTCTCATGCCATGGTGAATTGTATACATGCATGGAGAATTAAATGTATGCGAGAGAGTAAATAAATTATAAAAAATAAAATACTTGATGAAATTTAATGATTTCTTTTCCACATTATTCTCCTCTGTTCAGCTGAGCGAGAGGGTATTTTTATTTTATTTTTGTGATTTTTCTATACAAAGATATGGATTTTTAAAGTTTACGATATTTAATAAATACATTAAATACCCTATTTATCTACTTATCCACGCGGCGCCGGCGAGAACATCGGCGACTCCGAAGGGGTACGTGTCGCGGCTGTGATTGGGCGCCGCCATCGAGTCATCCGTCCGGGCCCCGCGGTTCACGTAACATTCCACGGTCGGCGCAATCCGAATCGTCCGCTCGATACACGCGCAATCCAACGGCTCCCGGTCATCGTCTACGGCGGGTGTGCACCGTGACCGTCGACCTTCTAACCACTAATTTCTCGCTCGATTCTCGACGGATTTTCGTGTTCTTATGCTCTATGGATTCGTCTTGAAGAGACGAACACATCCATACGGTAAACATGCATTTAAATTGACTCAAATTAAAATGAGAATCTCTGGAAGCTCGGGAAGAAGAGGGAGTTCATACCTTTGCTCAGAGAAGTGAAGCTTCGATGCGAGAGTTGTTACACCTTCGATTGGATCTAGTAAGCTCCGGATGAAGTCTCACTGATGCAGTGACTTGTCCAGGTTGGACTTCGACCACGGCCGATCACAAAGCTTGGAGGACTGGAGCAATGCAGGTGGCTCTAGAGATGGGGCTTTCGGTGGGGAACTTCTCCTCTTGGTCCGGTGAAGGTGTAGGACCAATCGATTTGGGAATTGGCTCGCTTGTGAAGAAGTGTCCTGGTTTTTGGGCTAAAGTTTGAGCTCAAAATTGGGCTCAGCTAGAGGGAATTGGGGCTGGAATTCAGTGGGGATCGGGTGCTCTATGTGTGGAGAGTGATCTGGAGTGATTTTGGCAGAGTTTCCTTAAGGTTTTTGGTTCAGCCTCCTTTGGCCGAGAGGGTGAGGGGTTTAAATAGGCATGGTGGAGGCTCTCAGGGGAGTTTAATGGTTGGGATCGAGTTGCTGCGGTGAGGAGAAGAACAGTACTGCAATGGCCATTTGGAGTGAGGCGGCTCGGCAAGGTGGAATTCCAAATTTGGCTCCTCCCGAGGTTTCGGGCATGGTGTTTTCCGGCGGCGGGTGGCCGGCCGGCCGAGGTCGGGTCGCCCTCGAAGCTCGGGTGGGTCGGGGCTGGAGGCTTGTGCGATCGATTGAGGTTTGACATGTGTAAAGGAGTTTGATTTAAATGGAATGGGAGAAGGCTCACTTTGGCTTGGTTTGGGTCAACCCACCATTTTGGGCTTGGTGCACCCTTCCAAGCTCGATTTTGGTGAGGGAATCATTTAGGTCGGCTTAGAAGGAGTGGTGAAGTCTCCATCCATGATGAGGTGGCTAAACATGGTTTAGTGTGTGACATGATTAAGGTAAAAAAGGGTTAAAGGAGGTTTAAGAAAGAACCCCCTCTTCTTGCCATAAATGGACTAATGACAAGTCAAAGCCCTCATGGCTTCATGTGGCTTGAGAATGGCTTGTTCATGGCTTCATTTGGCTTGGGAAAAGGTTGATTTGTTTCATGAAAAGGGTTTTAGAAATTTTTTGACATTTAGGGGGTAATTTGACATGTGGCTTGATTTGGAATGGTTTAATTGATGATTTTGAAACTTATGGGTGATTTTGATCAAATGGATGATGAGGGGAAGTGTCATGTGGGCTTTAGGATGATTTGGGCTTTTAAAATTTAATGAAGATGGGCTTTTAAGAAGGTTTAAGGGAAGTGGGCTTTTAAGTTTAAGGATGTGTTCATGGATGGGAATTTTTGTAGAAGTTTGGGCCAAATAGTTGTTGGTTTTGGTTTAGGGATGTTTCATGAATAATTTGAAATAGATTTAAGGTGGTTTGGGTTTGAATTGGGTTGAATTTGGGTTTATTTGGTAAATGGGCCAATGTAGGTCGAATTGGGCTAACTTGGGCCAATGTTGGGCTAGGGTTGAAATTGATGTAAAATAAATGTTGAGAAATGTTTATGGGAGTGTTTCAAAGAGGTTTTGGCTTTGGTTGGGTTTTGATTTTAAGGTTTGGGTTCATTTGGGTTAGGTTTGGGTTTAGGTCGAAATTGGGCTTTTTGATTTTGGGTTGAATTTGAGTGGGGTTTGGGTCAAAATCTTGGGCAAATCATGTTAGTGTTTTGTTTATGGGGATGTTAAGGAAGGTTTAGAAAAGATTTGGGGTTAATTGGAGTTGAATTGGGTTAGTTTGGGCTAAGTTTGGGTCATGGGTCCAAATTTGGGCTTTAAGGCCCAAAGTGAAATTGGATCCAAATGTCAATCAAATTGGACTTGGATTTGGTCTATATTGGTATTGGGATATTGAATTAAAGTTTAAAATTGAATTGGACCAAAATTGGGGTCAATTGGGTAGGTTTGGTTTAACATTGGGTTCACTTTGGGTTAAAATGGGTCGATTTGGGGGTTTTGACAAAAGTAGGGTAAATTGACAAAATTGGCCCATGGTGTAGTTGGACAAAATGAAATTGGGAATATTTAGGATTTTCTGGAATTTTCTGGGAATTTTCTGAATTTTTGGATTTTTAGGCGAGAAGGGTATTTTGGGTATTTGGAGGGTATTGGGGGGTATTTTTGGAATCTTTGGTATTTTTGGGTATGGATGATCAATTTGAGTGATGTGGAGATGTTTGGGATTGATTTTGGAAAATTTTGGGTAATTTGGAAATTTTGCAAAAATTTGGGTAATTTGAGGGTTTTGGGTAGGTTTAGTAGGTGTAGGGTCTCGGGGGTCAAAAATTGAAAATTTGGGAAATTGGAGATTGGGTGAATTTAGGTGGAAAGAAATCATTTTGGTTGAGCCATGAAGCCATATCAAGCCCATATGAGCCATGAAAGGACTCATTTGAGGCATTCATTTATGTTGTTCTGACTACTCTTGCGAGGGCTTAGGGGTTAAGGACCATCCATGTGAATCACCTACATGAGTCGGGGAGGTTAAGTTGGGTATGGGTGTGGTTTTAGGAAGTGTGTGGAAATGTAGTGTGTAAGTGTAGTGTAAGTCAGCCCCTTCACGAGACCGGGCCGCCGGGGCGATCCTAAGGCCGAAAGAGTCCATAGGAACTCATCCTTTAAACTTCCACATTTGATTTCAACCCTCACAGGTGATTAGGGGTCTATAGTCGAGTTTGTGGAGTTTGCGGGGAGTTTAGAAGTGGTTTGAATTTCTAAAAGGCGGGTCCCGATTCTAGTCCTCTAAGATAGTCGAAGGAAAAGCCTAAGGCTAAATCCTAGCACTAAAAAGAAGAAGGAAGACCTTCCATATGAGTTACCTATATGAGACAGGGAGTTGAGTTGGGTGAGAGTGTGATTTTAGGGTTTAGAATGTGTGTGAGAGTGTGGGTATTATTGCAAGCTTTCCCTCGCGAAGCGAGACCACCGGGGTAATCCTAAGGCGAAGAGTCTATGGGAAATCATCCTTGAACCTGCATATTTGACTTTTAACCTTCCAAAGGGGCTTGGAGGTTTATGATCATCTGTGGGGTTCAAGAAGAGCTAAGAGGTGTTTGAATTTCTAAGTGGTGGGTCCGATTTCACAATTCATACAGGATAGTCGAAGGAAAACCCATGGCTAGATCCTAAGTACTAAGGAGAGAGATCAGACCTCACCAAAAATGAGGTCAACAGTAAGCCCTAAATAATAAAATCGGCAGGATGAAACATTAAATAAATATTTCAAGTGGAAGCCAAACAATAGGAAACTTTGGGAACTCACTAGGATTCTTCTTGGAGTTGTGTTTTCCCCTAGCTTTCTCTTCCTTTGGATTCCTATAATAACTGTTCCAAACTTCAGCTAATCACGTATTGGATTTCCTATTACCACATTACCTTGAAGATCTTACCTTTTGGAAGTCATAAAAATAATATTTCCTGGTCTATATCTAGAGTTTTCTTAGGTAACTTCGGTTATCTAAAATGTAATTAACTATAAGGGCTTGCCCTTATAGAAAATTTATAGACCCCACATTAATATAAATTCTATCTAGTTGCTTCATATTAGATAGGGGAATTTGTTGGTCGACATAAATGGTTCAAAGAACAAATGAATGTCATGGATTCTTTAGTGTGTTTGTTCAAGCCACGCCTCTAAGCAATGTATCCATTCTTCAGGATAGATACATGGCTTGTGGTGTAATGCTTTATTATTTAAAATATTGCATATATGAGATCAGTTTGATTTCATATTTTAAAATTAAAAATGATACTTTTGATATTTTCTAAATTATATATATATAAATTAAAACTTTAGCGACCGACAAGTTGACATTAGAGATCAACTGTTAACAAGCCATGGATTGCCACAAGAAAATGATGTGATGTTTTGTGGTTTGATCCTTAGATGAAGGACATGGCTTGATGGCATGTCACTTGGATGTGGTCACACTAGGGCATGACCATACTGAGAAACTATCAGGCTTGGTCATGCTTAGGCTAGGCATGACCATATCAAGATACTTTTGGGCGTGGCAGTGACTAAAATGGCTTTCAGGCTTGGTCATTCCTAGGCTAGGTGTTACCACACCAAGATACTTTCGATATTGTTAACACACAAACTTGATGTGACCATGCCAAGCAAAAAATGGACAAGTTCACTTTTTAGCCAATCTAGTCGTGTCATACCAAGGGAAAATGTTCATTAAAGTTCTTTGTGTGCAAAAATGAGGTCAACAGTAACGCCAGCATTTTTTTAACTCAAATGGAATTATAGCAAAAAAAAAAACCTTCACTATTAATAATAGCTTTCATATCTGCTTCAACCAAATTCATCTTGATCTGGTGGTAGTTGGAGAAAGAATCAAGAAACTCATAACCAAGTATCTAACAACAAAGTCAACAAATTTAATGATCCTGGGTAGTGGATAGCCATCCTTGGGGCAATCATAATTAATATTGTGAAGTCCACACTCATGCTCCACTTTTCATTGGACTTCTGAACCATGACAACATTGGATACCAGTGAGGGGTATTACACCCCCTAGATGTCGGTCGCCCCTAAAAGCTTTTGATCTTCCTTATTAACTGATCAATCCAAAGTCATCTCTAATGATAAAATCTTTTGGATCAATAATTCCTTGTAGCATGTATCAATCGTTTAATTTATTAGAAAAACACTACTAGGATCTTCGTAGTTTGCAGGGATCCTGAAGTTGACCTCATTGGTTTCGTTGCCTCCTTTCCATTGGTGTTGTATATCCAGCGTTCGATGCTCCATACTTCCCACCGCTCAAAGATAACACATCAGTTACTATTCTAAATTGCTAAGTATAATAACAAACTAATCATATCAAGGAAATTTCACCACTACGTGTTATGTAGATGCCACAATCCAGAAATCATTGAGGTGTGAGCGACCAAAGATTGAATTGTATGTTTGTGGCACATCACCCACCAAAAAATTCTTTATGTTGGTGAACTAGCTGCCCTAAAAATGTAATTTTGCTAAGCATATTTGTTGGCATCAATTTTTGGTTTTGCATGTGTAGGATTTTGCTTCAGCACTATGGAACCTTGATTAATGCATGTGTTGATTCTCGTAGTGGAAGACATTCATTTGAGACATGTTAGCATGTGTTGAGGGGCACACCACAAGGATCATTCTACTAGACTTTGTTCGCCACATAGATGAAGGTCGTTCAGCATTTTTCTTTCGAACGATTTCAATCAGACCAACAGAACTCAGTCGCCCCATTGCACGAAACTAGCTCATATTGGCTCTTCCACCATCAAATTTGTTTAAATGGTCTCGGATGATGAAATGGGCCGCATGATTTTGTCTTAAATGTTGATTTTACCTAGGAAAGACACCCATTTTGCTAGGGTTTTGTGCACGAGCCAACAACATGTAAATTAGGGTTTTTAAAATAATAAAAATAAATAAATAAATACATAATCCGTTTATAAACTCACATGCACCTTCTTGTCAGAAAACAGATTGCTTGCCCTTGCTCCCTATCGCATCACTGCGCACTCCGGTTGTGCTCAACATCACGCTCAGGCCAGTGACGTGCTTGATACACCTAAAATATATAGTATTTTTATACATATTTTTATAACAATTTTTGATGATATTGCACATTAATGGATGGTATTTTGTGTATTTTTATTGCAGGTGTGATTAAATGGATGATTGCTATAAAAGGAGTGAAAAAGAACAAAATTTGGAGAAAAAATGAAGGAAGGTGCAAAATTGATCTGTGGCGGCTAAGCATCGAGCCATGATTGAAATACACCGAACACCAGCTTACATCTTTGAGAAGCCTACGCAATTTAGCTTCAAGACCTCTCGCTTATGTGTGGAAGTTATTAAAAAGAAGTTATTTAATTTTTGTCACCATGTGTCGGCATATTTTTTAGGTTGTATGGTATATTTAAAAAGGGGGTCGCCTACTGAAGTTGTCGGCGAGTTTTAGATTTTAAATTTAAATTTAAATATATATATATATATAATTTAGAAAGTAGCATTTGATTTTTAAAATAATTTTAAGTTTGAAAATTTTAAGATATGTAATTAAACCGATCTCGCATCTCGAATAGTTTATATAAACGAGCACGATACCACGGAAACAGCATATCTATCCCGAAGAATAGACACAACGATGATGGGGCTCGATTAAATAAACTAGAAGATTTGTGACATCCAGATTTTGATCATAGAACTAATTTTATAAGCCGACAAGTTCCTCTGCTTAATATAAAGGGAATTAAGCGGGGTTTATATTACAGGTTCTTAAAGTTCTATGGTATTTTATAGTTAATTACATCTAAGTGATAGGAATCACTTAAGAAAACTATCGATAATGATGGAGTGGTTTTGCTCTCAAGAATTTCAATGTTTAAGGTTTTCAAACAATTGGATTTTGGAAATTTCAATTAGGAATAGATCAAATTTGGAACAGTTATTTTAGGAATACAATGGAGGAGAAGTAGTGGATGTCACGGATTCGAGACAAATCTCGGTGACTTCCCAACTATCTTATTTATTTGGCTTCAATTTGAGAGTTTATTTAATGTTGTAATCCTGCCAATTCTAATTAATTAGGACTTATATTTGTATGACATGATCATACAAACAGCCTCGAAGATGTGAGGGTTTATGTGTACCAAACGACTACCTCGGAATCCTAACATCGGTTAGGGCTTAATTTGCATAATATGATCATGCAAATGCCTAACAAAAAGTTGAGGATTTATGTTGCACTAGGCAAACCACCTCGAAATCCTATGGCTTGGTTATTTAATTTTAAGAATGGTTTTCGAAGTAGACTAGAGTTTTTTTCTAGCTGAAGAAGATGAATTAAAATCTTCCTTGCAAGTGCTCAAGCTCCTTGTTGCAGAGGTTTAGTTTTAGAAAGTTAAAAAAAATCGGGGAGATGAGAGAAGTGTTTTATTAGGGGAATCTTAAAGTTGATTATATGACACCGGTTAAGATCCCATGATTCCATCATTCGGAAACTGCAGATTATTTTATCGGATTCACATAGTCCGGATGAATTTGCTAAACTCAGCTTGAATGAGTTCCACACTTTCATTTAGGCCGTGGGAAATCCGCGTTAGCAATACGTAGGTTACATCATCCGTGGTATTCCCGATCATCCAACAAGATGCTTTAATTTAGTTATAATTGTAGTTTTGTTGTTCTGTTTGTGATTAAATTTTGAGTTGCTTTATATTTTGAAATGTTGTGGCGGTGAATTTTATCTTATTGTGATTTTTAATTTAGTTTTGGGTTTCGGTTTGTGTACATCCTAAGGTTTTAGTTTTCGTACAACGATCTTGTTTAACATGCGAAAGAGTAAAGTGAAACTTATATAAATAAATTGCGATAAAGTAAATTGCAATAAAATAAAAGCGTAATTTGGAGAGTCTTCTTGCCATTCCAAGCTGCACTTAAAGCACATGTTAAGGCATTTATTTATATTTGCAAGTACCTAGGTAAAGCTAAGGGTAGTTGTCTACCAAATTTCTAATCTTATTGCTAGTCATCTCCTATGACGTCTAGGTTCTTATATTTTGTTTAAGGATGATTTTCTTCATCAAAGAACAATTAAATTCAATTGTTCTTCTAAAACATCCCATCATATTGAGTAAGTGTTTAGGAAGAGTCTTTTAAACATTTTTGATATTTTTGGGATTATTTTGAGTCGAAATAAGTTTTATTGCACGAGTGAATTAATCATCCTAAAATTTAGTTTAGTTTCTTGCTCAATGAATTAGAATGTTTGATAATCCTATAAGTAAAGCGACATTTCACTTGATGCTTTACTTAAGAGTTATATTAATGAAAACCTTTAAGGCGCAAATTAATTTGTTAAAGAATTTAATGATTTAAAATTGGAATTGATGATTTAAAGTGATTTAATTTAGTTATAAAATTTTAATAAATTTAAGTTTGGAATAGTATTCAAGTTGTTTTATTCTTAAGTGCTTTAAACCATTTGAATTGAAAGAGGAGTTTAAATTATTTAATTTAGACTTTAATGATTTAATTTTAATTTAATTGCAATATTCTAGATTAAATTTTAATTGATTTGATTATTTTTAATTAAAAAATTATCTTTGTGAAATTAATTTTTAATGTTTCAAATTTGCTTTAAATTTGCTTTCAAGTGATTTTTTGAAATTAATAATAATTTTTTTTTGTTTTAAATTTATTTCAATTTAATTATCAAATAATTTAATGTTTTAAGTTTTAATTTAATTAATGTTCACTTTCCTTTTAATTATTTAATTATTAAATTCAATTATCATTTTAAATTTAATTAAAAGTTAAGTATTATTAAAGTGATTCATTTAGGAATTTTAGTTTAAGTTATTATAGTCTCTCTAAATTATATCTCCATTTTAATGATCCAAATTTTAACTTAATCTTCCAAAAGTCAAATTATTTAACTAATTAAGGTTTACTTTAAATATTTTCAAGATGATTAATGGTTATCTACCCCCTAATTCTCTAGGTTTCAATCTTCTAATGAAAATTTTAAAATCAGACATTTTTACCACTCCCCTTGATTAAACCTAAATATTAATTAGGGTTAAAATCCTTTAATTACCTTTATGTAGGCTTATTTGTTCATAACTCACTAAATTGAGCTCAAATAAACTTAAAATTTTTATTTAACTTCACTCATATGTCAATTAAGATATTCGAGGAGAAAATGTGATTTTTCTAAATTTAATTTAATTTATATAATTATTTTAATGAAAAGTAAGGATTTTCAATGGAAATTCAACAGCATGACCAAGAAAAGGTTTCCATCCTTAAGAAAATTATGGGATGTTTCTAATGACTAGAGGACCACTTGGACCAATTTTCGTGATTTTTTTAATTATATTTTATTTATTATAATTATTTTGAGTTTTAGAGTGTTAATTAATTATAAAATAAAATAAGGGTTGAAAATTATGTTTTATATTTTTCTTAACTCTCTCTTACCTCAAGGAGTTCAGAGAAATAAATTTTATAATTTTTGGATTTTTCTTTGAATTTTTAGAGTTATTTTAGTGAAGGTGTTGGAAAATCTATTTTTTAATATTAAAAATTACCCTAAGCCTTTAAAATTCAATATCTTTTCTTAGGGACTTAGGAAAAATATGGGAATGGTTCCTAAGTGATTAGGAGACCAAATGTGATATTTTTATGAATTTTAATATTTTTGTGATTTTTATTATTTTTTTATTATTTAAAATATTAAAATATGGTGAAAAATGAAGATTTTAGAAAATTTTAATTTTAATTTTCTAAAATTTTTTTGATATGGAAAGCCCCAAAACCCCGATTTTTGGAGTTATAAAATTTTTATGTTTAATTTTAGTTATATGACTTAATTAATCCATTTAGTGGGGTTAAACATTTCCAATTGATTCCAAATTTTTATGTGAGGTCCCTTTGATCCTAAAGATCAGTGGAGAATTATTTTCAAGTTCTTTTGATGTGTGGTTAACCTTAATTAATTAAAGTTTTATTTTGAGTAATTCGGCCAATTAGGGTTATTCATAATGAATTGACTCAATGCCATAATTATCCTAGGGTCTTACGGTCACTGAGAAACTTCCCAATTTTCTTAGAATTTTCTAAGCATATGCTAATTAATGGAATTAAAATACGAAAATAGTGACATAAACTTGAAAAATACATAACTTGCCATAGAGATAGCCTGCGACCTTGAAAAATTCAGGGAATATTCCAGATCGAAACGAAAACCGTATGGTCTGATGCCATGGTGAATTGTCATGCAAATGGAGAATTAAAATATTGAAATGAGTAAATAATTAATTAAGAATAAAATACTCATAAAATTAACTTAATTCTTCTTCCACATTATTCTCCTACGTTTCAACGAGCAAGAGAACATTTTTCTACACCAAGATATAGATTTTCTAAGTTAAATTTGGGTATTTAAATAAATCAAAAAATCAATATTTTCCTACTTATCCACGCGGCGCGGAAGCTGCATCCTCGGCGACTCCAGAAGGCCCCGCGTCGCTCTCCCAGGTTCGACGCCGCCATCGACTCGGCGCTCGAGGACGGCGGTTCATGTACCGTTCTACGAGTACGACGCAATGCGGACCGTCCACTCGATACACGCTCGATCGGACGACGCACAGTCATCGTCTACGGCGGGTATTGCACCGTGACCGTCCACACTTAAGGCCACAGAACTCTCTCATTTCTCGGTGGATTTTCATGTTCTTATACTGCATGGATTCGTCTTGAGGAGACGAACACATCCATATGGTTTACATGCTATGAAATTAAGCCAATCAAAATGGAGAATCACTGGAGAAGCTCGGGAGAAAGGATAGGTGCATGCCTTGGCTGCGAGAGTCGGCTTCAGTCGGAGAGTTGTGTTACCTTCGGTGTACCCCGAGGAGGCTCAGATGAAGTCTGCGACTCTAGGGAATTGCCTAGGTACAACTTCCACCAAGCCCGATTTCAAAGCTTGGCTGATAAGTAATGGTTGGCACGGTGAGGGGGCTTCCCTTTGGGGAACTCCTTCTCTTGGTCTTGTGCGGGTGTGGGTGAGTTTAATTTGATTTTGGTGGAGGTTTCAAAGATTTCTTGGTTTTGGTCTGAGGAATTGAGCTCCAAAATTGAGCTCGATCAATGGGCTAGGGCAGGAGAACGAGTGGGGATTAATTTCTACAGGCTAGGAGATGGGGTCACAGGCAATTTTGGCAAAGTTTTAAGCTGCGGTTCATCACCTTGTTTGGCCGAAGGTGGTGGGTTTAAATAGACATGGGTTTGGAGGGCCTCCCAGGGGGAGTTAGGGTCAGGGATCAAATACGGCCAAGAGAAGAAAGGGCCATGGAGTCCAGTTGAGTTGGGACGGCTCGGCTAGTGAGTTTGAATTTTTTGAATCAAATGGGTGCTCTCGGACATGGTGTTTTCCGGCGACTGTGGTGGCTGGCCGGCCAAGCATGGGTCACCTTCAGGGTCAGGGAGGTCAGGGCTTGAATTTGGTGCAAGCAATGGAGGTTGGCCATGTGTAAAGAGCTTGGCTTTAAGTGGTATGGTGAGGGGGGCATTTTAGGTTCAAATGGATCAAGTCATGGTTTGGGTTGAGTGCACCACCCAAGGCTGGTTTGGGCTGAAGAGAAAGTCACTTGGGTCAGCTTGATTAGTGGGGTCAAGTCACAATCCTAGTGCAATTAAGTTTAAGCATAGGTTAAGGGAAGCATAGGAATGCTTAATCAACTTTAAGGGAATCATTAATGAGCTCCCTTCTCTTGCCATAAATGGATTGATGACAAGGCCAAGCTATCATGGCTTCATATGGCTTGCGAATAACTCCATTGTACCTTCATTTGGCTTTGGAAAAGTCAAGTCATTTGCATGAAGAAGGATATTGGAATTTTTGATGATTTTAATGGAGATTGTCATGAGGCCAAGATTGGAATAATTTGATGATCAATTAGAACTTTAGGGATTGATTTAAATCAAAGAGATGATGAGGGTAAATTTCATGAGGGCTTTGGATGAATTTTTGGGCTTTTGGATTTGGTGGAAGTGGGCTTTTAGAATGGTTTAAGAAAGTGGACCTTTATGTTTGAAAACAAATTGGTGGATGGAAATTTTGTGAAGGATTGGGAAAAAAAAATGTTGGGTTTAGTTTAGGGATGTGTCATGAACATTTTAGAAAAGATTTGGTATCATTTAGAGTGGAATTGGATTTAATTTGGGCTTTTTTGGTAAAGGGACTAAAGTGGGTCGAATTGGGATAACTTGGGCTAAGGTTGGCTAAGGTTATATTTTATGTAAAATTAATGTTAAGAAATGTTTAAGGGAGTGTCACAAAGAGTTTTCAACTTTGGTTGGGCTTTGATTTTGAGATTTGGGCCCATTTGGGTTTGATTTGGGTTTAGGCCAAAATTGGAGATTTTGGTTTTGGGTTAAGTTTAGGTGGAGTTTAGGTACAAATTTGGGGTAAATCTAGTTATTTTTTTGTTTATGGGGATATTGGTAAGGTTTTAGAAAAGATTTGGGGCCAATTGGAGTTGAATTGGGCTGGTTTGGGCTAGGTTTAGGTCATGGGCCAAAATTGGGCTTTAAGCTTCAAATTGGAATTGGATCCAAATGTTAATCAACTTTAGCTTGGATTTGGTCTACATTGATATTGGGGATATTAAATTGAAGTTTAGAATTGGATTGGATCAACATTGAGGTCAATTGTGTTGGTTTAGTGGGACATTGGGTTCACTTAGGTTAAAAATGGGTCAAATTGGGGGTTTTGGTAAAAGTGGACCAAATTTGCAAATTTGGCTTATGGTGTATTTGAAGAAAATGAAATTGGAAATATTTGGGATTTTCTGAAATTTTCTGGGAATTTTTGGAATTTTTGGGTTAAAAGGGTATTTTGGGTATTTGGAGGTTATTGGGGGGTAATTTGGAAATTTTGGTATATTTGGCTAAGGATAATCAATTTGAGTAGAGCTAAATGTTTAGAACTAATTTTGAGGAATTTTGGGTAATTTAGGTGAATTTGCAAATTTTGGGTAGCTTCAAAGACATTTGGTAGGTTTAGTGGGTGCAGGGCCCCGGGGGTCAAAAATTGAAATTTTGAAAAAAAATGAAGATTGATCAAGTTTGAGTAGAATGGAATCAGTTTGGTTGAGCCATGAAGCCATATCAAGCCCATAAGAGCCATGAGAGGACTCATTTGAGGCATTCACTATGTTGTTCCTAACCCTCTTAGCCAGGGGCATAGGGGTTAAGGTCCATCCATATGAATTACCTACATGAGTCAGGAAGTCAAGCTAGGTATGAATGGTTTTAGGATTTGGAATGTGTGTGAAAGTGTAATGTGTGCAGGTCAACCCTCACTAGACCAGGCCACTCAGGGTATTCCTAAGGCCAAAGAGTCCTATAGGGAACTCATCCTTTAAACCTCCACATTTGATATTAACCCTCCAAGTGACTTGGGGGTTTACAATCAAACTTATGGGGTTTGCAGGGAGTTAAGAGGTGTTTAAATTTCTAAGTGGTGGGTTCCATTACTAGTCCTCTAAGATAGTCAAGGGGAAAGCCTAAGGCTAGATCCTAAGTACTAAGGAGAGAGAAGAAAAATGACCTCATCAAAAATGAGGTCAACACCATGTTGAAGATATGTTTGAGGCATTTCTTGATACAAACGTGGGAAACTTCTTATTGGCACCAAAATTAAATTAAATTGCTCTTCAATGAATGCGGCTCTTAGAAGATTCGTTGAATCTCGACACAATATGATGAGATACGAAGGCACCTATAGGAAAATTACAAAAATAGGACATGAAGATCAGAAAAAAGGGTTGTTGCTGGAGGGTGTGTACTTTATATTTATTGTGTAGGAGAGTTTTTAGTAACTGATCGTGATTTTTAATATACTTAAAAATATAAGAATTCAACACCTCCCCAAGCAAACTCCTCCCCAAGCAAACTAACTAAAGTAAATAACACAACTTATCTTAACTTGGAGCGTAATTTTAGTAACTGACCGTGATCTAAATCCTCAGCAATAGCACCAAATTAACTTGGAGCGTAATTTTAATTTTAGTAACAATTATATATTATAATCTTTTAATCGCAGAGTTACCTTTAAACGCAAGTATATGTATTGCTCAAGTAATAAAAGGCTCTTGTGGAGTCCTGGATATCAATCCTACATGGAATATTTTAAAGGCTACAGACTAGGATTATAGAAATTAATTCAGAATGACAACTAAATTGAGATTGCTTATCTGTCACTAATGCGCAATCGCCAATAATATGAAAATTAAATTAAAACTACTTCTACTAACAATTAACTAGTACTATTAAAGCTAAGTTCAAATATATAAGAAAGAATCTTTCTCCTTTGTTAAGATATTTAAGTGAATAGATAATTAGAATTAGTTTTAAAATGGTGTTGTGCCAAATAGGAGCATACCTATTCTTTACCCTTTGGTCCAAGCATAAAAAACATTGGCTAATCCTATGCTTGGTTACTGAATCTATGACTAGGCTGGGAGGATATCAGCTCTGACTTCGGAGGTCCCGCGTTCCCCTCGCCTGAGGGCTAACAATCTACACTTTAGCACCCAAACGATAGGACTAAATTGAGGATTTTAGCCTGTCACTCTAAAATCTCCACTTCTACACCCGATTAATTTTATTTCTCTATTTATTTGCACCCTCCTTCCAAGAACATTGACCTCCCTAAATATTGGATCTAATCTTTAATATAGTTGTAAAAATCAACATATTTTAACAAAGCAATTGACCAGATTGAAAGTAAATTAAGATTTAAGTTAAAGATTATCACAACTTATTTAAAATCTTTTATGGCACATTAATTCTATTCATCTTATCACAAAAATATCAAAACAAGGAGAAAGATAAAACAACTTTCTCAGAATTCATGGAGAGGATGCAATAAAACTTGGATTTCATATATGAAAGTAAAGTACTACAAACTAAAGTAAATAACACAACTTATCTTAAAATCCTCCCCAAGCAAACTCCTTGAAGTTCCTCTGAATCTCTTCCTTCTTTACAGTACATGGAATTCTCCTTCGAAACAGTAATGCAGAAGAGATCTCTCACTTCCCTTCCACTCTTACTATCCATCGAAGAATTCCTCACAATCTCTATTTGAACTCAGTAATTAACACTCACTAATAACAATGGACTCTAGTGGACTCTCTATTGGATACTAAGTAACCATTAGAAATCTCTAATAGTACTTTTTACAGACTCTTAGTGGCTTTTAGAGGACTCCAAAAGAATAATTTTTCGACCTAAAATGGTTCTTTTTAAAGTTGTTGAAGAGTCTCTAAGGGTTTTCCAAGAATCCCTTCGAAAATCATCAAGATTTGATGTATATTGTGAAAGAACCGCTGATCCCGCCATTGGAGGCCTCGAGCTGCGCCGTCGGCGGCCTTCAGAAACAATGCTTTAAAACTAACCTCGCCGTTGGCGGCCTCGACCTTCGCTGTCGGCGGCCTCCCTTGCAATTAATTGTGAACTCTCGGGAAAATCACGTCGTCGGTACCATCGACCTTGCCGTCGGCGCCCTAGTTCAAATATTCATATTTTAGTCTGTTTTGCTCCAAATTCGCTTCTTTTTGCATATTTTCGCTCCTTTGTCCTTAAATCTTCATACCTATAAAAAAACACCAAAAATACCCTTCTTTAAAATGCAATATCATCAAAATCAATATAAAATAGGCATGAAAATCTTAACCTTTTTTCTTTGGGTCAAAATCCCCCAAACTTAACTATTACTTGTCCTCAAGTAATCCTTAGTACTACATAAAAGTTATGATTTATTGTGGTAAAGTTTCAATTCAAAAATACTATAAGTTTGATTTAAATAAATATTATAGCAAGAATTCTAAGAAAAAATTTCAAGTAATTAGATTAATTCTTCAGGTATAAGGCTATCTAGTCATTAAGTCTAATAGTTCTAGTCTTCTATTCATTTCAAGAATGACTATATGTTGCAATATCAATTCACCTAGAATATTTAGAAGATAGGAATTTCATGAGGAAACTACAAGTAAGAAACTAGTCATAAATATAAGTTCAGAAATGCTTTTAGTTTTTCCCTTAGGTTAATCCAAGTGAATCTAATTTTTATAAGGCATCTCCTCAAGCTTCTCCTCACTAATTTTTTTCTTTTGGATTGTTTTTAAATCCTTTTCTTTTTCTTTCTTTTCTTTTCAGGGATTGTTTTTCAATCTTTTTCGTTTTATTTTATTATTTTTTTTCATGTGAGGATTACTATATCTGGATAGCCTGTTAATAATTTTGAACTTTACTCTTCTTTTCCTAAATTTAAAACTTTCAAACATTCTTTACCTTATGTACTTAATAGTTTTTACATTATTAAATCTCAATCTTTTCTTTCTCAACTAAATTCCTAAGATTCTTAATATTTCAAAATATAGTTTTCTTTAATTTAAATAGTTAACTATATTCTTATCCTTTATACTAAATATCTCAACCTACAAAACCAATTTTCATTACCAAAAATATTTCTTTGTTTTTTCCATAATATTTAGATAAAATATAAATATAGTTATCTGAATTAAATTTTATCACAAAAATCATATTATAATTTTTGAAAATGTGTTATTTGAAAACATATAATAGTAAATATTTTTCTTCCCTCCCTTAAACTTAAAGTTTTCTATAATAGAAATAGTTCATGGTGGAAAGAAAAATTCTAAATATAAAATTCATACCTTTGCATTTTAAGAATTTTTGCCTTTTTTGAAATTTTGCAGGTTCTTCTCAAAATGTCTAACTTCAACTGACCTGTAATACTTAAAAACCTTTCTACACACATAATAGTTTATAGAATTTGCTGGGGTAATGAAAATTTAAAACAAGTATATAAAACTAAATATCAAACAAAAACAACTAACTACACTACATAGGACATGCATTTTAGAACACAGAACAAATAGTTTACTATCTTAGACTATTCAGTTCACAATTACAATTACCATCACAATTATTACAAACATCCAGAAATGAAAATGCAAACTGCCAAACCAAACACATATCCCAGAAACAAGTATAGTCCACAGAATACAATAAAAATCAAAGTACAAGAACAAAACTAGAAGAAACAAATACATCATATCACATCACTATCACAAAGATCAATCATCAAAATCCCATACAACGTCTTCATACCCTCGTCAGCAGGAGGATTGGGTTGATACTGAGTATACAGGGGGCATTTTGAAAAAATAACATCAGGCTCTCCTCTGTAGTAACTGGCTTGAGCATCATAATATGCCATCTCAAAATTAGAGTGCCTCTGAAGATACTCACTATCGTGTTCATGTCTTCTCTCTAAACCATTAATCCTGTGATTAATTCTATCTAATTTTTCATCCAACTGCTCAAAACATTTCCTCTGCAGGGTCATGGCATTCATCAGATCATATAAGGTAGGGGAACTAGAGGCAGGAGGGTCATAGCTAGTAGAAGGAATGTCTCTACTAGTAGAAGGTGCCTTGCTCCTACTCCCTAATCTCCATTCCTCATGGGATTCATAAGTCTTTATATTTGCTTTACTAATGGGTTTCATTGGATACACCCATTCCTCATCATCTCTTGCTTCAACTCCAGATAATTGATAAAGTGCATAAATGAGGTCAGGATGCCCTAATATCCACTTATCTCACTCTTTGTAGTGGACATAATGTTCTTGTAGATTATTCTCCCCACATTAATGCTTCTGTTGTTCTGAAAATAGAAATTCAGAACCACTCTGTCTCTCAAGACTTCACTATGATTGTAAGTGGTTAGTAGAGTCGAACAAATGAAATAATGCCATGCCTTAGCAGTGGCATTCATCATGGACAATGGAATGTTAATCCGTTCACGATTTTTGATTTTTCAAACTCCTTTCTCATCAGTGAGAAAGTCAATAACATCATTTAACGGACCCTCCATTGTTCCAAATGTTTCATACTCTCTAGAAAAATAGTCCTGAAGCTTGTAAAAAGTGTTAATGTGATTAGCATTAAAGTCAACAGAGAATCCTCTTACTTGGACAGGTTCATCCTTTAGTTGAGTAAGGTTTGATTAGAACTCTCGTACAACTTCGATAGCAGCTCTATTTTTTATGTAGAAAAAGTTCTTCCATCCTCTCTTTGATAATTCATTCCACTTCTCCTCCAGGATTCTCAAAAACTCGATCTTGGATGCACTTCTTGCTTTGAAAGAGTGAAGTATACCTTGATTGTGCCTTCGCATTAATGAATCGAGTTTCTTCGAATTCGAGTCTTCTCATTTGTCGTGGAGCCATTGTTTGATCTATCAATATCACAAAAATCCAAACTAATCTCCAAAATAATAATACAATGGCTTCTAATTGGGGTTTAAAGCAATCTAAATCAAATTCCATGAATTCCTTCCAAGTATTTTCTCCACATTTTCAAATTTCCAAAATTTCTTAATGTGGAAGAAATTCATGGTGGAAATAAAAAAATTTTACATAGGAGTGAAGCTCTTACCAAGGGAAGACAAAATCCAGTGTTAGAATTTGTTGAAATCGCTTCAAATCTGAGATCCATCAAGCCCTAGGTCAACTTTTCGGGTACAACGGGGAAGAAGACGATGAATAGTGGCATTTAATCGGTCAAAATCGCGGCAAAGAGGTAATTTTCGCAATCTCGCAGTCGGCGGGATCGTTCGCATCGTCGGCGGGCTCTATTAAATTAAATTCCATTCTTCTCAGGAAAATCATACCATCGGCGGCCTCGAGCGCGCTGTCGGCGAGATTCTAAAAAATTGATCATTTTTAAAATTTTTGCGATTTCGGTCAATTTTAAGCCTCGTCGTCATCCATTCGATCCTTATAATCATATATTTTAAGTGATTAAGTGATGCATTAACATAAATAACATACACACAACAAAAATTTACATTTATATATTGAATGCAAGTGTTTACAACACACAGTACACAACATACATAAACTGGTATTTTCTCAACCTAAATCCATTTAATCAGCATCGCAATCCAAGACACAACACTCAAAATGTTGAGAATAAACATTTCAATCATAATCTCATCTATATTGAGATTAAAAACCAAACTACAAAAGCAAGCAGACAAACAAAGTTCAAATCAAACACAACAAAAAGATACAAATAAGCAAATTAATCCTACTACTCTTCAGAATCTGTACTGGTTTCTCCTCTGATATCACCCATTGCTTGAACATGGACAAACAAGTTGTAAAAAGGTTTGAATGGGAATTCTTCAGTTGAATCTTCATCAATCCATCCCATCTTCTTGATCAAGAGTATCAGACTCGCTTCAAATTGCCCAGTTTGATCAAATTGTTCTTTCATCCACCAATCAATATGATCAAAGAAATCAAACATATTGTTAACTGTACTCATTAAATTTTGTACCTGCTTCTCCTGATTCTTGATTCCATGTAAGATCGTCAATGTCTTGTCTACTACTAGAGGTTGAATAGGAATATAATTCTAAATGCTTGATCCATGATCACGCCTGTGTCATTCTCCTCATCATTGGTTGGGAAAATACAAGTTGGGTCTAAAGGTTTCCAGGGTAACAGTATTTTCTCCCAAATCTCGTACGAAACTTGAAACAAACTGCATAATGAGAATATTGTGGAAGGATGTCCAAGCCCTTGAGATGATCCTTGAACGATCAGACCAAACACAAACTTAAACAATAATTGATCCAATATCAATGGACCATCCCATTTGAAAGCACTAGTTCAAAATTGCACTTTATTACGTAACTTTGCCGATTTTCATCAACGATAATAACTTTGCAGATATGAAAAAGTGCCAATTTTTTGAAATGGGATTTAAAAGTGTTGCAGAAAAATTAACGTACCAGTTTTCTCTAGCTTCCCAGTCATTTGTTTCGTCTGTCGAAAATTAGTATATTTCATTCATGTTGCCTCTTGTTGTCACGAAATTTGAATAGTGGCAGACAGGAATATTCTCAAGCATATATAACTCATTAATTCTTTCAAAATTGAATGTTATTCACCTACCTCACACAAAGACGCTTCCTTGGTTGATACCATGTAAATTGGTGTAAAAATTCTTTACCACAGGAACGACTACTGGTGTAGTAGTATAGCAAAACACTTCCCATCTTCGTCTCACAATCATTTCTTCAATTGTTGACGAAGAATTACATAATCCTCATTTGACGAATCCTCTTTCCTTGATAAGCCTTCTCTTGTACATCACCTTGTTTAAAAGTCGCTGTGCCTCAGCACTGACAAACTTTCTCAGGTTGTAAACTTGAAATATAGGGTAATCTACTGAATTAGAGGCCATTATAGAGGAATTTAAAGTAGTTTCCATTTGTTTTTGGGATTTGAAGTGATTAGCAACTGTCCATGGGAGTTTATAAGGGACAAATTCACTAAAAACCGCTGAAATCTGACATTACGAACTCGAAAAACTGCCCACTGGCCGATCCTGCTGTCGGCGGCCTCGAAGACGCCGTCGGCGAGCTTATGCAATTAATTCCAAGGCTCTCGGGAAAAACCCGCCATCTGCGGCTTCGAGCGCCCTAGGAAAAAATTTGCACTTTTACGCCGTGGTCTTTCACGTTCCAAATTTTCTCTATGAATCCAAATTCTTGATAATCAAAGGTTAAATTCAAGTAGTAGGATTAAATATTACTACAAACTAATGACAAACTCAAACAAACACACAACAAATAAAGATAACTATGGATTACCTCCCATAAAGCGCTTGGTTTAATGTCGTCAGCCCGACCTATTCAGGTGTTATTCAGGTTGACTAAGCATTAAAACCTCTTTATAATTTGTTTATTACCCTCAAAATATGGTTTTAATATATGTCTATTTACTTTAAATCTATTCACAATCTTCTGATCTTCAATTTCAACAGCTCCAAAAGTGTAAACCTGAGTCACAGTAAAGGATCCTAACCAACGAGACTTCAATTTCCCAAGGAATAATTTTCAACCTTGTTTTATAAAGCAAAACTTCTTGCCCTGGTTCAAAGTTCTTCTGGTTAATCTTTCGATCATGCATTAGCTTTAGTTTTTCCTTATAAATTTTGTCATTATCATAAGATTCATTTCTTGAGTCTTCTGATTCAATTAATTGCAACGATCTCTTTACACCAGGATTTTACAAATTATAGATGAATTCTTTAATTGTCTAATATGCTATATGCTCCAATTCTATTAGTAAGTGACAAGTTTTTCCATATATAAGCCTGTAAGGAGTCATTCCAATAGGAGTTTTATAAGCAGTCCTGTATGCCCATAATGCAGTATCCAGTCTCGTTGACCAATCTACTCTATTAGGATTTGCAGTCTTTTCTAAAATTTGTTTAATCTCATGATTAGAAACTTCAGTTAAACCACTAGTTTGAGGATGATATGCAGTAGAGAATTTATGAACAATATTAAATTTTTCTTCCAATCTTTGAATGTATTTATTCCTAAAATTGGATCCTCTGCCAGTGATAATCACTCTCGGCATTCCATATCTTATGAAAATGTTTTTCATTAAGAATCATGAAATAGTTTTAGCATCACAACAAGGTAAAGCTTGGGCTTCAATCCACTTTGATACATAATCAACTGCAATGAAAATATATAAGTTCCCAAAATAAGGAATAAATGTTCCCATGAAATCTAATCCCCAAACATAAAAAATTTCCACTTCTAAAATGAAATTTAGAGGCATTTCATTTCTTCTAGATATATTACCTACTCATTCGCATCTATCACAAGTTTTGATATATCTATAAACATCTCTAAAAAGAGTAGGCCAATAAAATCCTGCTTGCAAAATTTTATGCTTAGTTTTGTCAATGCCAAAATGTCCTCCAAATTCAGAATCGTGGTATTTTTGAATAATCTATTTAGTTTCTTCATAAGGCACACATTTCCTAATAATAAGATAGTTACATTGCTTATATAAATATGGTTCATCCCAAAAATATGCTTTTGCATCATGAATGAATTTTTTCTGTTGCTTTAGAGTTAGCATAGGTGGCAAAAAATTGTTTACTGTATAGTTAACAATATCAGGATACTAAGGTATTTCCCACTCATTTATATTATAAAGTTTTTCATCAGAGAAACTGTCTGTAGTTTCATTGTCGGTATCAGATGATTCATGATATTCCAGTCTCGACAAATGATCAGAAATTTGATTATCAGTTCCTTTTATATTAATCACCACAAAATCAAATTCTTACATTAAAATTACCCATCTAATTAATCTTGGTTTTGTATCCTTCATTTGCATCATATATTCAATAGCAGAATAATCAGTATGCACAATACATTTAGTTCCAATTAAATATGATCTAAATTTATCATAAGCATACACAATAGCCAGTAACTCTTTTTAAAAAACTGTGTAGTTAATTTGAACATCGTTAAGAGTTCTACTAGCGTAGTATATAACTTTAAAAATCTTATCATATCTTTGACTAAGAATAGCTCCAATAGCATAATCACTAGCATCACACATTAATTAAAATAGTTTCTCCCAATCAGGTGAAACTATTACAGGTGTTGTGATTAGTTTTTCCTATAATAATTCAAAGGCATTTAAGCAGTCTTCAGAATATTCAAATTTCATGTCTTTTTCTAAAAGTTGGCATAGAGGTTTGGTAATTTTTGAAAAATCTTTAATATAGCGCCTCTAGAAACCAGCATGTCCAAGAAACCTTCTTACCCTTCTCACTATAGTAGTAGGTGGTAATTTAGCTGTTACTTGAATTTTTGCAGGGTCTACTTCCATGCCATTTTCTGAAATTTTATGCCCTAATACAATTCCTCCTGCAATCATAAATTGACATTTCTCTCAATTTAGAACTAAGTTGGTGTTTCACATAGCTCCAAAACTTTTTAAAGATGATTTAAGCATGCGTCAAATGATGTTCCAAACACAGAGAAATCATTCTTAAATACTTCTATTCCATTATCTATTAATTTACTAAAGATAGACATCATACATCTCTGGAATGTTGCAGGTGCATTACATAGTCCAAAAAGCATTCTTCGAAAAGCAAAAGTTCCATAAAGACTAGTAAAAGTTATTTTCTCTTGATCCTCAGGAGCAATAAGTGTTTGATGGTAACCGATATATCCATCCAGAAAGCAATAGTACTTGTGTCTAGCAAGTCTATCCAACATTTAGTCTAGAAAAGGAAGAGGAAAGTGATCTTTTTGGGAGGCGACATTTAATTTTCGATAGTCAATACAAATTTGCCATCCAGAAACTTATCTAATACGTATTAATTCATTATTTTCATTTTCTTCCACAGTTACTCCTCCTTTATTGGGGACACAATGAATTGGAATTACCTAAGTACTATCCGAAATATGATATATAATTCCAGCATCTAACCACTTTAAAATCTCTTTTTTAACTACATCTTTCATTAGAGGGTTCAGTCTCCTTTGAGGGTCAATTCTTGGTTTATGTTCTTCATTTAATAAAATTTTGTTCATACAAATCGAAGGACTAATTCCTTTAATATCAACTAAATTCCAACTAAAAGTTTTTTTATATTTTTTAGTGTATCCATTATTTTTTGTTCTTGAATTTCATTTAAGTCTAAGGATACAATTACTGGTAATGTTGAAAACTCTCCTAAAAATACATACTTCATATGATTTGGAAGATTCTTTAATTCAATTTCAAGGGGTTTTACAATAGATGAAATTAATGTTTCGTTTCCTAGTGCTGTTGAATTGAGTGTTTCAAATTTCTCCTAAATATAATCAGCTTCTTCACTATCAATTTCATCATAATTATCTTTTTCTATATCTTCTTTTTATTCATAATTTTCCTTAAAATATTCTCTTTCCAGATAATCAAATTTATCCATTTTGAAACATTCATCATCTTTTTCTATTGAAGGTATTTCATTGACTTTGAGATGTTAAAAGTTACTTCTTGATCATTTACTCTCATTGTCAATTCTTCCTTTTGAACATCTATCATGGCACTTCTTGTTGCTAAGAATGGTCTTCCTAAAATGATTGGAATTTTTCTATCTTCTTCCATATCTAAGATGATAAAGTCTACAAGAAAGATAAACTTATCAACCTTGACCAGAACATCTTCTACAACTCCATTAGAATGTGTAATAGATCGATCAGCTAACTGTAGAGTCACAGAAGTTGGTGATATCTCTCCAATTCCTAACCTTTTAAAAGTTCATAGAGGCATCAAATTTATGCTAGCTCCAAATCACATAATGCTCGCCCATAAAATTTTTCACCAATAGCACACGGGATAGTGAAACTACCACAATCTTTAAGTTTTTAAGAAAGTTTTCTTTGATTTAACACTACACACGTCATTGAGTGCAACAGTCTCATGATCTAGTAACTTCCTCTTTTTGTTGAGTATATGCTTCATAAATTTAACATAATCAGGCATTTGTTTCAAAGCTTCAATAAAATGAATATTTATTGATAATTTTTTCAAAATGTCTAAGAATTTAGCAAATCTTTTTTCTTTATCTTGTTGCTTTAGTCTTTGAGGAAATGGTGGTGGTGGTTTTTCAACAGTAATTTTCATAAGTTTCAGAGGAAAATTAGGATATAAACTTTTGTTTTCTCTTTCAATTTCTTCTTTTTCCTTTTCAACTACAGTTTCTTTTTTACTCTTGTTTCCAACTCTTTTCCATTTCTCAATTGAATAGCCTTAATTTTTTCTTTTCCTTGATCATTAAGATTTACTTCAACATTGCTTGGTAACGTTCCAACAGGTCTATTGCTTAGTGCAGAAGCAGTTGGCCCAACTGGTTTTCTATATTTTTAATAGCAGCTCCTTGACTTTGTAATTGATTACCCATATTCAAAACTAATTCTTTCATAGACAACTTCTCCATAAATTGTGAATTATTGTAAAAACTTGGTGGATTAGAAGGTCTATAATTAGAATTACCATGGTTTTTTATATTTTCTAATGGGTTTACAGGATTGTTCCCCCACTGAGGATTAACAAGATTTGCATTACCTTAGTTATTCCAATTAAAGTTTGGATGATTTTTCCAGCCTGGATTATAATAGTTTGAATAAGGGTTATTTTGTCTATTATTTATTACATTTATAATTTCATATGAAGATTGAGCATCTACAATTTGTCCTAATGAATTTTCTTCTAACACTGGAGGTGTTTGAGAACGATTCATTCCGTATTGATTTATTTTCTTTGAAAGAGCAGCAATTTGAGAAATTATCATAGTTAAAGCATCATAATCATGAACACTGGCTACTCTCTTAGGATTTACCCTTTCAACACGCCATTGAAAATTATTGGTAGCCATTTCTTCTATTAACTCATAGACTTCTTCAAAAGGTTTAGACATTAGTGATCCACCAGCAGCAGTGTCAATTATAGATCTAAGAGATTTTACTAATCCATTATAAAAGTTTTGAATAATTAACCAATCTGGTAAAGCATGATGTGGACATTTCCTAAGAAGTTCTTTTAATCTTTACTAAGATTCATATATTGATTCTCCCTCATACTGACTAAAAGATGTGATATCATTTATAAGCTTAAAAGTCTTAGATGGTGGAAAATATTTTGATAAGAATTTTTGTGAAAGTTCTCCCCAAGTTCTAATAGATCCAGGTGCTAACGAATTTAACAAAGCCTTAGCCTTATCCCTTTGCAAAAAAGGAAAAAGTCTAAGTCTGACAGCATCATCAGACACTCTGTTGTACTTAAAAGTAACACAAAGTTCTAAGAAACTTGCAAGATGTAAATTAGGATCTTCATTTGAAGTTCCACCAAATTAATTATTTTGTATCATTTGGATAATTGCAGGTTTAAGCTCAAATGAATTAGCGGCTACATCAGGATTTTGGATAGTTAAGTGAATTTCATCTAATGTAGGGTTAGCGTAATCTCTTAATGGTTCAGATTGATGTTCATTTTCTATTCTTTGGTTGTTTACGTTGTTTTCCATTGTTTCAGAATTTATAGGTTCTTTTCTTAGTTTTCTAATTCTCCTAACAGTGTGTTCTAATTCTGAATTGTAGGGTATAAGATTTTCAGAACCAAATTTATGCAAACAATCGAAACCAGTACACAGTAAAACAACTAACTAAATAAGTTGCAATTCTATTAAAAAGTTTTCTAATAGTCCTAAATTTTCTGTTATCTAATTATGTTATATTCCCCGGCAACGGCGCCAAAAACTCGACCGCAATTTTTATTATACTTAAAAATATAAGAATTCAACACCACTACTAGAAGATCTTAATCCTCAGCAATAGTGCTAATTAACTTGGAGCGTAATTTTAATTTTAGCAACAATTATATATTATAATCTTTTAATCGCAGAGTTACCTTTAAACACAAGTATACGTATCGGTCAAGTAATACAGGGCTCTAGTAGAGTCCTGGATATCGATCCCACAAGGAATATTTTAGAAGCTATAGACTAGGATTATAGAAATCAATTCAGAATTAAAACTAAATCGAAATTTCCTATCTATCACTAATACACAATCGACAATAATATGAATATTAAATTAAACTAGTTCTACTAACAATTAACTAATACTACTCAAGTTAAGTTCAAATATATAAGCAAGAATATTTCTCCTTTGTTAAAATATTTAAGTTAATAGATAATTAGAATTAGTTTTAAAATGGTGTGGTGCCAAATAGGAGCATACCTATTCTTTACCCTTTGGTCTAGGCATAGAGAACATTGGCTAATCCTATGCTTAGTTACTGAATCTGCGGCTAGACTGGGAGGATACCAGCTCTCACTTCGGAGCTCCCACATTCCCCTCGCCTGAGGGCTAACAATCTGAACTTCAGCACCCAAATGATAAGACCGAATTGAAGATTTTAGCCTGTCACTCTAAAATCTCTAATTCTACACCTAATTAATATTATTTTCCTATTTATTTGCACCCTCCTTCCAAGGAATTTGATCTCTCTGAATATTAGATGTAATATTTACTATAGTTGTAAAAACCAACATATTTTAACAAATCAATTGGCCATATTGAAAGTAAATTAAGATTTAAGTTAAAGATTATCATAACTTATTTAAAATCTTTTATGACACATTAATTCTATTTATCATATCATAAAAATATCAAAACAAGGAAAAAGATAGAACAACTACTGAGAATACATGGAGAGGATGTAATAAAACTTGGATTTCATATATAGAAGTAAAGTACTACAAACTAAAGTAAATAACACAACTTATCTTAAATTCCTCCCCAAGAAAACTCTTTGAAGTTCCTCTGAATCTCTTTCTTCTTTACAGTACATGGAATTCTCCTTCGAAACGGCAATGCATAAGAGATCTCTCACTTCCATTCCACTCTTACTATCCTTCGAAGAATTCCTCACCATCTCTATTTGAACTCACTAATTAACACTCACTAATAACAATGGACACTAGTGGACTCTCTATTGGACACTAAGTAACTATTAGAAATCTCTAATAGTACATTTTACAGACTCTTAGTGACTTTTAGAGGACACCAAAAGGACAATTTTTCGGCCTAAAATGGTTCTTTCTAAAGTTGTTGAAGAGTCTCTAAGGCTTTTCCAGGCATCCCTTCGAAAATCATCCAAATTCGACGTATATTGTGAAAGAACCACCGATCCCGCCGTCGGTGGGCTCGAGCTGCGCCGTCGGTAGCCTTCTAGAAACAGTGCATTAAAACTAACCTCGCTGTCGGCGGCCTCGACCTTCGCCGTTGGCGGACTCCCTTGAAATTAATTTTGTACTCTTAGATAAATCACGCCGTCGGCGCCATCGACCTCGCAGTCGGCGCCCTAATTCAATTTTTCATATTTTAATCCTTTTTGCTCCAAATTCGATCCTTTTTGCATATTTTCGCTCATTTGTCCTTAAATCTTCATACCTGCAAAAAACACCAAAAATACCCTTTTTTAAAGTGAAATATCATCAAAATCAGTATAAAATAGGCATGAAAATCTTAACCTTTTTTCCTTGGGTCTGTAACACACCACTCCACTTCACCATTTCTACCTACTTTAATATAGTGCGTATTAGGATTAGAAGTGAGATTTGAAATCCTTTGAATTGGGCGCCAACCTCTAAGGAGTATTTTAAAGAAAAGCAAGGTTTTCAAAGGAACTTCAAGAGTTTGGTGGAGAGAATTTTTAGATAAGTCTTTATCTTTGTTATTACATTTGAATTTTAATTAAGACTTCTTGTGTTTTCACTATGATTTCTACTTTTAAACCAAGTCGTGATTACATTTTGAAGATATGTTTGAGGCATCTCTTGGTACAAACGTAAGCATAAATATTAGGGATCCATTTTTTGGCACAGTTGTGGGGGACAAAATAGTTAAAAATAACATTGAAGGAGAATTTTTAGAAAAACTAATTTTTACTTTTTCAAGTCTTATTTAAACTTGTTAGATTTATTTTAGAAAAATTGTTTTTTTGTTTTTTTATATAAGTTATTGTTTTTATTGTAATTTATAATAGTGTATGTGTAGTTCAAGTTCTAAAAGACTTATACATTATGATTCTGGAAAAATCAGAAAAATGAAAAAAAAATAGAAAAAGACAAATATTCAAGAAATGACAAATCAAAATGTTGAAATCCATCAAGAATTTAGACCTTTAAGACATTATGCTAACCCTACAGTAGATGAATTTCAAGCTATTATTAAAAATCTTGCTGTAGCGGCTAATTCATTTGAACTTAAACCTGTTATTATCCAAATGATATATAATAATCAATTAGGGGGAGCACCAACTGAGGATCCAAACTTACGTCTTGCCAATTTTTTAGAATTGTGTGCTACATTTAAATATGATGGTGTTTCGGATGATGTTATTATACTTAGACTTTCTCCTTTCTCATTGAACGATAAAGCTAAGATGTGGTTAAATTCATTAACACCTGGATCTATCATAACTTGGGGTGATTTAGCACAAAAGTTTCTTGGTAAATATTTTTCAACATCAAAGACTGCAAAGCTTAGAAATGATATTACATATTTTTATCAGTTTGAAGGGGAATCTATTTATGATTCATGAGAATGTTTTAAAGATCTCCTGAGAAAGTGTCCACATCATTCGATACCAGATTGGTTAATAATTCAAGTTTTTAATAATGGATTAGTAGGATCTCTTAGATCTATTATCGATACTACTATTAGTGGTTCATTGATGTCTAAATAGTTTAATGAAGCCTATGCTTTAATTGAAGAAATGGTTACAAAAAACTTTCTATGGCCTTCTGAGAGGGTAAATTTTAAGAAGGTAGCCAATATTCATGAATCTGATGCTTTTACAATGTTAGTAAATCATGTTGCTACAATTTCAAGAAAGATAGACCAATTTGGAATGAATTTTTCTCAACCCATTTTAATAATTGAAGAGAATTTATTAGGCCAAATGGTAGATTCTCAAACATCATTAGAAACTTTGAATGTCATAAACAAGCCTAATAACCCATATTCCAATTATTATAACTCAAGTTCGAAGAACCATCCAAACTTTAAGTAGAATAACAATAACCCGGGCGGTAGTAATCAACAATTGGGGAACAATTAAGTAAATTCATTTGGGAATTAGAACAACCAAGGTAATAATAATTGTAGACCTACTTATCCTCTAGGCTTTAACCATACTTAACAATTTAAGGAGAAGAAGTTGTCTATAGAAGAAGTGGTGTTACAAATGGGAAATCAATTGCAAAGTCAAGGAGCTAAAATTAGAAATATTGAGAATCAATTGGGGCAAATAGCCAATTCATTAATAAATAGATCCCGAGGAACACTTACAAGTAATACTGAGATAAATCCAAGAGATAAAAATAAAGAACAAGTAAAAGTTGTTCGACTGAGAAGTGGAAGATTGTTGGAAGGTAGAGTTCAAAAAGAGATTGAAGTGGAGAATGAAAAAATTAAAGAACCAAAAGACGATGCTCAGAAATGTTTAGAAAGACATATTTCTCCACAAAAAATTGGTATAGAAAAGCTACCACAACATTTCCTTAGAGGCTTCGATAAAAAGTGTTGGATAAGAAAGTTTTGAAATTTCTTAGGAATTTTTAAGAAACATACAATTAATATTCCATTTGTTGAAGCCTTAGAACAAATGCCAAGCTATGTGAGTTTTATGAAGGATATTCTCAATATAAAAAAGAAGTTTGAAGATAATGAAACTGTTGCACATAGTGAAGTGTGCAATGCGATAATTCAGAAAAAGCTTCCTGAAAAGGTAAAAGATGTTGGTAGCTTCACAATTCCATGTGCAATCGGAGACAAATTTTATGGGAAAGATTTATGTGATTTAGGTGCAAGCATTAACCTTATGTCATTATCTATATTTATAAGACTGTGACTAGTAGAAATAACCCCGACTACTGGAACTATTGAATTAGCATGCCATTCATTAACATATCCTAAAGGATCTATAGAAGATATCTTAGTAAAAGTAGATCAATTTATCTTTCCTGTTGATTTCATTGTACTAGATATGGAAGAAGATAAAGAGATACCTATTATTTTAGGTTGACCTTTCCTAGCTCCTGGAAGAGCAACGATAGATGTGCAAAAATGGGAATTAACTATGTGTGATAATGATCAAACTGTTACATTTAATATTTCTAAATCAATGAAATATCTTGCAAAAGGTAAAAATGATGAATGTTTTAGGATGAATTTAATGAGATATCTGAGTGAATTCTATTTTAAAACAACTTATGAAGAGAAATATGAAAGTGAAAAGTTAAAACGCAAGTAAGAAGAGGAAGTACAATATTTTAATGATTTTAATGAGGAAGATTTAAATTATGTTCAAGTAATTTTGATGTTTCGGACATGACAAAGAAAGATGAATCTTTTAGTCCAACAATTGAAAAACCTATTGAACTTGAATTAATGTTGCTTCTTGAACAATTAAAATATGCATTTTTAGGTGATTCCTCAACTTTATCAGTTATAATTTTCTCAAAATTTACTACAAAAGAAGAAGAGAATTTGCTTGAAACTTTAAAGAAACATAAGAAAGCTTTTGGATGGACCATAGCTGATATTAAAGGAATCAATCCTTCAATTCATATGCACAGAATCCTTATGGAAGAAAACTATAAACCTAGGGCTGATCCTCAAAGGAGATTAAATCCTATTATGAAAGAACTTGTTAAGAAAGAAATTTTAAAGTGGTTAGATGCTCAAATTATCTACCCTATTTCAAATAGTGCATGGGTTAGTCCTATTCACTATGTTCCTAAGAAAAGAGGAGTAACTGTAACTATTAATGAAAAGAATGAATTAATACCAACAATACAAGTTACAGAATGACAAATATGCATTGATTATAGAAAATTAAATCATGTCACCATGAAAGATCATTTTCCACTACCCTTTCTTGATCAAATGTTTAATAAACTAGCTGGGCATAAATACTTTTATTTTCTGGATGGATATACTGTTTATCACCAAATACAAATTACTCCTAAGGATCAAGAGAAAATAACGTTTATCAGTTCTTATGATACATTTGCTTTTAGAAGAATACCCTTTGGTTTATGTAATGCCCCTACTACATTTCAAAGATTTATGATGGCAATTTTCTGTGTTTTAATTAAAAAAAGAATTGAAGGGTTTATGGATGATTTTTTAGTGTTTAGAATTTCATTTAAATCATGTTTAGTGCATTTATCTAGAGTTCTTAAATGCTGTGAAGAAAAAAATTTAGTCCTTAATTGGGAAAATGTCAATTTATGGTAGTGTCGGCATATTTTTAGGTTGGTGTTTTGTATTTTGAAAAAGGGGTCGCCTAACAGAAGTTGTCGGCGAAATTTTTATTTAATTTAAATAAATAATTTGAAAGGTAGTATTTAATTTTTGAAAATAATTTTAAATTTGAAGATTTTAAGATATGAAATCAAACCGTTCTCACATCCCAAATAGTTTACATAAACGAGCACCGCACCACAAACCGTGTATCTATCCTGAAGGATAGGCACACTGCTTGATGATGGGGCTCGATTAAATAAACTAGAAGATTTGTGACATCCGTTTGGTCCGCGAACCAATTTTATGTGCCGACAAATTCCCTCGCCTAATATGAAAACATTAAACGGGGTTTATATTACCTTGGTTCTTTAGAATTCCTTATAAGGGCAAGCCCCTATAGTTAATTACATCTTAAGTGACGGGAATCACCTAAGAAAACTCTCGATAATAATCAATAATCTCGCTCTCAAGAATTTCAAAGTTTAAGTTTTCAAGGGATTGAATTTTGGAATTTCAATAGGGAATGGATCAAATTTGGAACATTTTGTTTTGGGAATCCAAAGGAAGAAAAGTAGGAGAAATCACAGATTCGAAGCGAACTTCGGTAATTTCCCGACTATCCTATTGTTTGGCTTGAGTTTAGGAAAGTCCTAATGTTTATTTAATGTTTTATTCTTGCCAATTTTAATTAATTAGGGCTTATATTTATATGATAGAATCATACAAATAGCCTCGAAGATGTGAGGGTTTATGTCGTATCAGACGACTACCTCGTAATCCTAAGACCTAGGTTAGGGCTTAATTTGCAATGCAAATGCCTAACGAAGAGTTGAGGGTTTATGTTGCACTAGGCAAACTACCTCGAAGTCCTATGGATTTGTTATTTAATTCTAGGAAAGTTTTGCTGAAGTAGACTCGAGTTTTCATCGACGACGATGGTCGTGCTCGCCCACCATGCTCCGAGCTCCTTGTTGTTGCAGAGGTTCAATTTTAGAAGTCATAAATCGGGGGATGAGAAAAGTGTTTTGGTTTAGAGAAAATCTTAATTTCCAAGTGTTTTCAATACTTTAATTAAAACAAATCTTAAAGTTGATTATAACGACACCGGTTAAGATCCCACGGTTCCATCCTTCCGCATCATTATTTTTATCGGATTCACTTAGTCCAAATGAATTTGCTAAACTCAACCGAATGAGTTCCACACTTTCATTTAGACGCGTGAAATCCCGTTAGCAACACGTAGGTTACATCATCCGAGGTATTCCCGATCATCCAACAGGACGTTTTAATTTAGTTGTAATTGTAGTTTTGTGTTCCGTTTGTGATTAAATTTTGAGTTGTTTTATATTTTGAAATGTTGTGGCGGTGAATTTTATCTTGCAATGACTTTTAACTTAGTTTTGGTTTCAGTTTTAGGGACTATCCTAAAGGTGTGCGTTTTCATGCAACAGTTGTTTATCATGCAAGAAAAGTAAGTGCGATACGATTAAATAAATTGCAATAATGTAAATTGCAAGAAAGTAAATTGCAATAAAATAAAAGCGTACCTGGAGGGTCTTCCCGTCATCCCAAGCTGCACTTAAAACACAATTAGAATATTTAAGCAAGTTTCTAGGTAAAGCTAAGGTAAGGGTTATGGTTTTCTACCAAATTCCTAATCCTATAGCTAGTCATTTCCTATGACGTCTAGGTTCCTTGTGTTTTTGTTTGAAGACGATTTTCTTCATCAAAGAACAATTAAATTCAATTGTTCTTATAAACATCCCATCATATTGAGAAAGTGTTTAAGAAGAATCTTAAACATCTTTTCAATATTGCTAGAATTGTTTTAAGTCCAAATGAATTTAATTATACAAATGAATTAATCGTCCAAGAAACTCAAGTTTTGTTATCTTGCTCAGTTAACTAGGACATTTGAATATCCTATAGGTGAAGTAACATTTCATTTAATATTCTGTTTAGGAGTTATGATAACTAAAGCTTTTGAGGGTAAATTGGTGTTCAAATGGTTTGTGATTTAGTTTAATTTCCATTAATGGGTTTAAATTTTGAATAGTGTTTAAGTTATTTTAGATTTATTTTGAATTATTTATGTCTTTGGTGATGTTATATTTAATTCAACTTAATTTAATTTAATTTAATTTAATTGAGTTTTAATTTAATTTAATTCAATTTAATTCAATTTAGTTTGATTTGATGTTACATTAAATTAATTTGATTTGATTTAATTTAAATTTGATTTAATTTAATTTAATTTAATTTAATTTAATTAATTTTAATTCATTTAATCTAATTTAATTTTTAATTTGGTTTAACTTAATTTAATTTGATTTTATTTATTTAATTTAATTTAATTTAATTCATTTAATTTAATTTAATTTGTTTATTTAATTTAATTTAATTTAAGTTAATTCAATTCAATTTACTTAATTTAATTTAATTTTTTAATTTAATTTTATTATTATTTTTTTTTTTAATTTTAATTAAAATTTTAAAAGAGTTTAATAATTTAATTTTAGTTTAATGATTAAGTCTTTTAATATTTTGAATTTGAGTTATCATTTTAATTAAGAATTGAATATTAATGAGATGATTAATTTAGGGAATTTTAAATTAAAGAATAAATCTCTTCCTAATAATATCCCTATTTTAATAATTCCAATTTTATTATTCTTCCAAATTTAATCAATTATTTAATTAAGGTTTAATCATTTTAAATTGCTTAATGGGTTTCTACCCATTAATTATTTAAATTTCAATCATCCAAATCAGATTAGGATCAAATATTTTACTTGTTAATTTTTTATTAAACATAAAGTTTTAATTAAGGATTAAAAATTTTAATTACCACTTTACCCTTTAAGCTTAATAATTTCATAACTCACTAAATTGAACTCAAAATGAACTTGAAATTTTTATGTGACTTCACTCATATGTCAATAAAGATATGAGAGGAGAAAATATGATTTTTCTGTATTTAATTTATTTATATAATTATTTTTGGTAGAAAATAGAGATTTCCAAGGAAAATTTAATAACATGACAAAGGGAAAGTTTCTGTCCTTAAGAAAAATAAGGGACATTCCTAATGACCAGAGGACCACTTGGACCAATTTTGGTGATTTTTTGAATTATATTATTTTTATTATAATTATTTTAAGTTTTGGAATGTTAATTAATTTAAAAATAAAATAAATGTTAAAAAATGAATTTTATATTTTTCAAAAATCTCTCTAATATCAAGGAAATCAGAGAATCAAATTTTGCAATTTTCTGATTTTTCTATGATTTATTATAATTATTTTAGTGAAAATGCTAGAAAATACATTTTTTAATTTTAAAATTACCCTAGAGCTTTAAAATTTAATATCTCACTAAATAGACCTAAAAAAATTTGGGGTTTGTTCCTAAGTGATTAAAATTCAAAATGTGACATTTTAGTGAATTTTATTATTTTTGTGATTTTTATTATTTTTTAATTATTAAAATATTAAAATAATATTAAAAAATCAACTTTTTTAGAAAATTGAAGTTTTAATTTTCTTAAATTCCCCTAATATCAGAGAGGCTCCAAAACCAATTTAGTGAATTTTTGAAAGATATTTTGAAAGTTATGAATTTTTAAAGTTTAAAATGACTAAGTGGCTTAATCAACCCATTTAGTAGGGCTAACCAAGTCCAATTGACCTAAAATTTTTATGGTGGTTTCCTCTGATCCTAAAGGTCAGTGGAGAATTAATTTCAAGTCAATTTGATGTATGGTTAGCTCTAATTAATTAGAGATCTATTTTGGGTGTTTAAGCCAATTAGTGTTGTTTTAAATGAACTAACTCAAAACCTATTTTTCCTAGGGTCCTCTGGTCATAAGGAACATCACCAAATTTTCCTAGAATTTATTTTACAACATGCTATTTATTGGAATTAAAATACTCAAAACAAGTAACATGAATTTGAAAAATCAATAACTTTTCATAGGATGGCCTCCGACTTTGGAAAATTCGGGGAATGTTCCCAAATTCGGAGGCTTCAAAAGCCCTATGGTCTCATGCCATGGTGAATTGTATACATGCATAGAGAATTAAAGATATGCAGAGAGTAAATAAATTATTAAAAATAAAATACTTGATGAAATTAAATAATTTCTTTTCCACATTATTATCCTCTATTCACTGAGCAAGAGGGTATTTTTATTTTATTTTTATGATTTTCCTACACAAAGTTATGAATTTTTGAAGTTTAGGGAATTAAATAAATAGAAAATACCCCTAATTTTCTATTTATCCACGCGGCGCCGCGTCATCCTTGGCATCTCCGAACGCACACGCGTCGCGCTCCCATTCGACGCCGCCGCTGAGTCAGCAGCCCGGGCCCCGCGGTTCTCGTACCATCTCCTGATCCGACGCCATCTGAGTCGTCCGTCCGCGCGTGTATCGAATGGACGCGCATCCGTTCATCGTCCCCGAGCGTCCTCACCCGAGAGCCGTCCACACTAAATCCCTAAGATCTCACTCGATACTCAATGGATTTTCATGTTCTTATGCTTCTATGGATTCGTCTCGAGAAGACGAACACATCCATACGGTTTATGTGGGATGAAATTTACGCAATAGAAATGGAGAATGTTCGAAGCTCGGGAAGAAGAGTGAGGCCATACCTTTGCTCGGAGAAGTGTGGCTTCGATACGAGGGTTGTTGCACCTTCGATTGGATCCCAAGCAAGCTCCGGATGAAGTCTCCCGGTCCGGTGAATCGCTCAGGTAGGATTTCGACCACGCCCGATCACAAAGCTTGGAGGCCTGGAGCAATCGGGTGGCTCGGAGATGGGGCTTTTGTCGGTGGACACCTTCCTCTGGTCCGGTGAAGGTGTAGAACCAATCAATTTGGGGATTGGCTCACCGTGGAGAAGTGTCCTGGTTTTGGGCTTAGATTTCAACTCCGAAATTGAGCTCACAGAGAAGAAATGGCAGGGGGATTTCAGTGGGGATCAAGTGCTCTGTGTATGGGGAGTAGTCTGGAACAATTTTGGCAGAGTTTCCTTAAGGTTTTGTTTCAGCACCTCTCTTGGCCGAGAGGGGTGGTGTTTAAATAGGAGAGGGTGGAGGGCCTCCCGGGGAGAGTTAGGGCTTGGGATCAGGCCTGCTCTTGGCAAGAGAAGAACAGCCTACAATGGCCACTGGGGATGGGGCAGCTCAAGCAAGGGAGAATTCCAAAGTTGGCTCACATGTGAGCTCTCGGCCATGGTGTTTTCCGATGGCCCGGTGGCCGCCGGCTGTGCATGGGTCACCCTCAAGGTCAGTGGGTCGTGGTCGGACTTGGTGCAAGCAATCGGCAATTGCCATGTGTAAAGGCTTTGATCCAAAGTGGAATGGGGCATGGCTAGTTTTGAGTCTAAATGGGTCAACCCACCCATTTGGGCTTGGTGCACCCCTCAAAGTGGCTTTGGATGCCGTGGGGAATCAAAGGGATCACCTGGTTTGGCATGGAGAAGTCTCCATCCAAATATATTTGGATTAAATTTAAGTTTAGGTGAAACATGATTAAGGCTAATGAGCTTTAGGGATTAAGGAAAGCCCTCCCTCTTCTTACCCAATATGGCATGGTGGAGTGTCCAAGGCTCTCATGGCTCACATGTGGCTCATGCATGGCTTCATGGCTCACCTTTGGCTTGGCAAAAAATTTGGTCAATTTCATGAAAATGGATTTTAGGAATTTTTGGTAATTTGATGGAAATTTGTATGAAACTTGATTTGGAATGATTTGATGATGAATGTAGGACTTAGGGAATGGCTTTTATTAAGTGGATGGCAAGTGGAGATGTCATGTGGGCTTTAGGGTAGATTTTGGGCTTTTTGAAATGGTTTTATATGGGCTTTTAAGATGGTTTAGGAAAGTGGGCTTTTGAATTTTAAAATGGATTTTGGGATGAAATTTTGGTAAAGGCTTGGGCCAAATAATTGTTGGGTTTAGCTCATGGATGTGTCATGAGTGACTTGAAGCAAATTGGGGGTGATTTGGGTTTGAATTGGGATGAAATTTTGGTGAATGGGCCAATATAGGTCCAAGTGGACCAAGTTGGGCCAATGTTGGGCTAGGGTTGAAATTGATGTAAAATTAATGTTGATAAATGTTTATGGGAGTGTTTCAAAGAGGTTTTGACTTTGATTGGGCATTGATTTTGGGGTTCGGGCTCATTTGAGTTAGGTTTGGGTTTAGGTCAAAATTGGGCCTTTTAGCTTTGGGTTGAATTTGAGTGGGTTTTGGGTCCAAATTTTGGGCAAATCATGTTAGTGTTTTGCTTGTGGGGATGCCAAGGAAGATTTAGAAAAGATTTAGGGTTAATTGGAGTTAAATTGGGTGAGTTTGGGCTAGGTTTGGGTCATGGGTCCAAATTGGGCTTTAAGGCCAAAAGTGAAATTGGATCCAAATATCAATCAAATTGGACTTGGATTTGGTCTAGATTAGTGTTGGGAATGTTGAATTAAAGTTTAAAATTGAATTGGACAAGAATTTGGGTCAATTGGATAGGTTTGGTTTGACATTGGGTTCACTTTGGGTTAAAATGGGTCAAATTGGGGGTTTTGACAAAAGTAGGGTAAATTGAAAAAATTGGCCCATGGTGTAGTTGAACAAAATGAAATTGGAAATATTTGGGATTTTCAGGAATTTTCTAGGAATTTTCTGAATTTTTGGATTTTTGGGTCAAGAGGGGTATTTTGGGTATTTGGAGGGTATTGGGAGGTATTTTTGGAATTTTTGGTATTTTTGGGTATGGATGATCAATTTGAGTGATGTGGTAATGCTTGGGATTGATTTTGAGGAATTTTGAGTAATTTGGGAATTTTGCAAATTTTGAGTAGTTTCAAGGGTTTTGGGTAGGTTAGGCGGGTGTAGGGTCCCGGGGGTCAAAAATTAAAAATTTGGAAAAAAGAAGATTGGGTAAATTTGAATGGAATGAAATCATTTTGGTTGAGCCATGAAGCCACATCAAGCCCACATGAGCCATGAAGGGACTCATTTGAGGCATTCACTATGTTGTTCCTAACCCTCTTAGCCAAGGGCTTAGGGGTTAAGGACCATCCATGTGAATCACCTACATGAGTCGAAGGTCAAGTTAGGTATGGGTGTGGTTTTAGGAGGTGTGTGAAAGTGTAGTGTATGAGTGTAGTGTGTGTGTAAGTCAGCCCCTTCACCGGACCGAGCCACCAGCAGGGCGCTCCAAGGCCAAAGAGTCCTATAGGAACTCATCCTTTAAACTTCCACATTTGATTTCAACCCTCTAGGTGATTAGGGGTCTATAGTCAAGTTTGTGGAGTTTGCAGGGAGTTAAGAAGTGTTTTGAATTTCTAAGTGGTGGGTCCCAATTCTAGTCCTCTAAGATAGTCAAAGGAAAAGCCTAAGGCTAGATCCTAAGTACTAAAAAGAAGAAGAGAAGAACTCATCAAAAATGAGGTCAAAAAATGGACCCCCAATAGGTGTGGTGAGCTAACCAAGCACACCGCACGTATTGGCGTTGACCGAAGAGATCAACAAAACCAACACAGATGTCCAAGTGACAAACTTAGGACGAAGTGGAAGAGTTTCCGTTGGGGAGTGTCAAGCATATCTCTGAAACTGGAGATTCCTGAACTCTCGCTGGGGAAAGGAAAAGGAGGTGATTTCCAAATCACATGATCTGGGGAAAAATTCAATTTAAATTTTATTTCGTTTCAATTAAAGTTTTGATGTGTGAGTTTAGATTTCAAATTGGAGTTTCAATTTAGATTGAAGTTTGTCAATATTAATTTGAAGGGATTTGATTTGAAATGAAAATTGAGTTTTGTGGTTTTAGATATAACATCTTCAACCACAAAAGAGAATTGAATTGATTGGATTGAATCATTACAATGAGGAGAGATCTCAGAGTAATGCGGTATTGGATGTAAAATCCTTAATCTCAAGAGTTTGATTTTGATGTATTTCATTGCAATAGGGAAAGAATCCTAAAGCAATGCAGTCTCGGATGTAAAATCTTCAACCCCAAAAGTTTGATTTGGATGTATTTCATCGCAATAGGGAAAGAATCCTAAAGCAATGCAATCTCGGATGTAAAATCCTCAACCCCAAGAATTTGATTTTTGATGTATTTCATTGCGATAAGAAAAGAATCCTAAAGCAATACAGTCTCGGATGTAAAATCCTCAACCCCAAAAGTTTGATTTGGATGTATTTCATCGCAATAGGAAAAGAATCCTAAAGCAATGCAGTCTCGAATGTAAAATCCTCAACCCCAAGAATTTGATTTTTGATGTATTTCATTGCGATAGGGAAAGAATCCTAAAGCAATGCAGTCTCGGATGTAAAATCCTCAACCCTAAAAGTTTGATTTGGATGTATTTCATTGCGATAGGGAAAGAATCCTAAAGCAATGCAGTCTCGGATGTAAAATCCTCAACTCCAAAAAAGTTTGATTTTGATGTATTTCATTGCGATAGGGAAAGAATCCTAAAGCAATGCAGTCTCGGATGTAAAATCCTCAACCCCAAAAGTTTGATTTGGATGTATTTCATTGCGATAGGGAAAAGATCCTAAAGCAATGCAGTCTCGGATGTAAAATCCTCAACTCCAAAAAGTTTGAATTTTGATGTATTTCATTGTGATAGGGAAAGAATTCTAAAGCAATGCAGTCTCGGATGTAAAATCCTTGACCCCAAGAATTTGATTTTGATGTATTTCATTGCAATAGGGAAAGAATCCTAAAGCAATGCAGTCTCGGATGTAAAATCCTCAACCCCAAAAAGTTTGAATTTGATGTATTTCATTGCGATAGGGAAAAGATCTTAAAGCAATGCAGTCTCGGATGTAAAATCCTCAACTCCAAAAAGTTTGAATTTGATGTATTTCATTGCGATAGGAAAAGATCCTAAAGCAATGCGATCTCAGATGTAAAATCCTCAACTCCAAAAAGTTTGAATTTGATGTATTTCATTGCGATAGGGAAAAGATCCTAAAGCAATGCAGTCTCGGATGTAAAATCTTCAACTCCAAAAAGTTTGAATTTGATGTATTTCATTGCGATAGGGAAAAGATCCTAAAGCAATGCAGTCTCGGATGTAAAATCCTCAACCCCAAGAAGTTCGAATTTGATGTATTTCATTGCAATAGGGAAAAGATCCTAAAGCAATGCTGTCTCGGATGTAAAATCCTCAACTCCAAAAAGTTTGAATTTGATAGTCATTGACTTTGCAAAGATTTGTAGTGTTGATTTGAAAAGTGTGGAATTTTGGTGTTTCGAGAATTCCATGAAAGTTGTAAAAGGCTTTCATGGAAGGAAATATGTTAGGAGGGAGTATGTAGATGTTACATATCCCATTCAAAAGAGTTGATCGAAAGTTGATGGTTTAGATTGGATACAATTCCTCGCCATCAGATTCGATCCGTGTCAATGGAATCAACCGCTTCCATCCCGGACAAAGGGGAAGAGTAGAACGGATTGGATTTCGGATTTGGGAGATTGAATTTGAGATTGATTGAAATTTGATTTGAAATTTGATTTGAAATTTGATTTGAGATTTGAGTTGATTGAATTTGAAATTTGGAAGGATGAGTTTGAACTCGATTGAAATTTGATTTAAGATTTGATTCGAAATTTATGTTCATTTTATTTGTCTTTTAACGATTCAAATTTATTTTATCATTCATTTAATGTTCATGTGAATTTGTTGTTCGTCATTTTTAGATTTTTAAGGAAAGTTTTCTTTTATTCTTTTTTTTTTATTTCTTTTCTGTTCTTTGTTAGAAGTTCATTTAACTTTAATGGCGTTTCCCAGTCAATTTGCACAAAAGAGGTGAAGGCCAAAAATGTGACATGGTCACTTTCATTCCAATCATGTTGAAGATACATCGTACAACTCGATCTGGAACTCATCTCATACAATCCATGTAGACTCAAAACGGACTATGTATAATCTTTATCGATCCATCCAAAGAAGCATCTGTCAAAAATCCATGTCTGAATAGTGGGGTACATGGTCAATAACATCACCTTCCAAGCCATCCTTGGCAAGGATGCCGTATGGATGTACGGTGGAGGTGTGATATTTTCCATGTAGCTCACGACTCGTTGGCCGCGAGGCTCTCTAGCTCCGGTCCGGCCGGAAATGGTAAGGTGTCTTCCCGTCGTCCATCCTTCCGAAAGTAACCGAGATCCGCTTCACCGGTACTCCCGGTATGCAATTCTTAGCGATATCTCGCTCTGTTGCCCTTCGGCATCATGACGGAACCTACCGGTAAAGGTATCTTTACCGGCCCTCGGAACTCACCCGGGCCTCGCTATCCGGAGGTCGGATCCGAACATGATGTTACACTCGTTCGTAAAAGAGATCGTGCGTAAGGGTCCGACAAAGTCGTGGTGATCTATGTGTGGGGGTATGCGGTCACCCCGCTTGTAGATGTTAATAATGCGAGCTATTGGGTATGCAATCTGCCGGCAGTACCCTCCATGTTATCAATCTCTTTACCACTCTCTCGATGACTAATGGCATCGGATCCACTTGCCCATGACGGAGTATTCCCGGTGGGTTTCCTTTTCTGTCCTCTGCAAAGTTGTAACAGCATCCACATTGTATTGTGATTCTTCCCTTCCCTGGCATCCATCTCCGGGTTCTGAGTATGTGTTTTCCCTTAGGCGGCCTGCTCGGCCTATTCTTTTCAAATCCCAGATGCAATCCACAATTTGCTGTTGTTCATACTCTGAGAATACGTCTGTATGTAGCTCGAGGCCTTCTAGTATATTGATCCTTCTGCCTTTGATTCTTTCGAAGTATTCAAAAGTTTTCTTTTCGACATTCTGCATTCTTTCCAGCTCGTATTCTAGAATAATCTGCAAATGGCGGGGCCTGGTGACATATTGTGGGATATACGGTTCAATCCCTTCACGTTCTTCTGCATACCTCGGCTCCTCAGGGATGATGCCTGTCGAGACATCCCCCGGGGTTGCTTCTGCAACAAGGTCATGCATTACTGGTCGTTCTATCTGGTGGAGTGGTAGCCATCTTTCTTCTGATCTTTGTGAGATTTCCCTGGTTCTTTCTGCTATCCTAGGAGCTGGCCTCCTTTCTTCAGGTTCCTGATGAACCGGTGTCCTTGAAGTGTATGTACTGGCATTAGCAACTGTTTCGTCGCGCTGGTCTGCAGCTAGTTTGGTTAACATCTTACGGATACGGCGATTCTTATTTCTTCGTTGCGTGGCTGTGAGAGTAGCTCTTTGAACTTCTTGAATGTCTGTGGGCGCGGCACTGACAAGCCTGCCCTCTGCTGTAGCGACTACAGACTTCATTTTCTTGTCTTCTTCGGTGTTTGCTTTTCTTTTCTTGTCTGCTGGATTGGTGGCTTGGGCCACCCACTTTCATCATCGTCCGCCGGGCAGTTCTTCTCGATCAACCGGGACCCGAGTCACTTTCCTCGTATCGTAGGCTCGCCGGTGTGAAATTCGAGTCAATCTCGATTATCGCTCCATCTTTCACCCTCTTTTCATCGAGTGCAAGGCTTACGCCATTCTTAAAGTTCGAGACCAACCGCCCGTTCGACATTTCCTGCGAAGAGACAAGGAAAAGGATCGGGGGCCGTACTAAGAACAAGAACATTAAGAAAATGTTTATTAAAGACACATTTTATATATATATATATATATTTTTTTATATTTTCAAATTTAACAGGAATGACGTAGGATAAGATCAGGGAAGAGATTTTGATTTGGAAAAGAAAACAAGGAAAACTTAATTATCATGACTTTATTTATTTTAGCACATTTTATTATTTTTTGGGTTCGGGCCCAATCATAAGTAATTACTTCGCCGTGTTTCTTAGGGATGAAGAATTCATTCCTTCGAAACATCGGGTAGCGTAATACTTCTTCAAGTATCGTCCGTTGATCGGAAGCATATGTCGTTCTCCCCGGCAATTCACTAGCCTGGTAGGAACCTCCCGAGTATACCGCTTCAACCACAAATGGTCCTTCCCAAGTGGGTTCAAATTTTCCTCCTATCTTGCGATGTGCAAGAATAGGTCTCTTGAGAACGAGAACTAAGTCACCAACTTTGAAGGTTCTTGGGCGGACCCGGCTTGTCATGGGCTTGAACCATCTTAGCTTGGTATAGTTCTAAATTCTGTTGCGCTGCAAGCCTTTTCCCTTCCAGGTTTTCTAATTCTTGTAGTCGTAATTTGGCATTCTCTTCCGTCGTGATCTTGTTTGCAACTGCAATTCTGAGTGAAGGAAGCTGAACCTCTAAAGGTAACACTGCCTCGGACCCATACACCAGAGCGTAAGGTGTAGCTTGAGTAGGAGTTCGAAGGTTGTCCGATAGGCCCATAAGGCTTCTAACAACTTCTCGTGCCAATCTCTCTTATTATCGTCCAAAGTTTTCTTTAAGATTTGAACGAGAGTTTTATTAAAAGCCTCGCCGAGGCCGTTTGCTCTTGGGTAGTAAATTGTCGAATATCGCCGTCGATTCCGTGTCTCCCGACAAAATTGTTGATTTGCGTGCTTCGAATGCCGACCCATTATCCGAGATGATCCTGCGTGGCACTCCGAAACGGTAGACAACTTGGTTCTTGAAAACCGTAGCACGTGGTGTGCTTTCACTTCTCTAGTGGAACCGCCTCGCCCACTTGGAAAAGTAATCTGTAGCCGCAAGAATGAAGCGATCTCCTTTTGAAGATGGTGGTTCTATTGGACCCACTATATCTGTGCCCCAACATTCAAATGGCCACGATGCAATTGTCGGATGTAGCACATTTGGAGGTTGGTGTAGAACCACTCCATTCACTTGGCATTGGTGACAGCTCTTGGCGATTTTCATGCGATCGGTCATCATCGAGGGCCGGTAGTACCCTAGTCTTTTAATTTTCATTTTCATCTTCGGACTCGACTGGTGAGATCCACAGAGTCCCGAATGCACCTCTTTAACAATTTCACGGGCCTCGGACCCGCTTAGCACCTTAGCCACATTTGATCAAAAGACCTTCCGTACAATGTGTTGTTTATTAATGCGTAAGATAGAGTTCTTTTCTTGATCCGATGGGCTAGCGACCTATCGTCCGGTAGCTTTCCGTTTGCGGGTAGTCTATCAATGGTTGTCGCCAATCTTTCGTGTTTTCTATCACTCGCCGCAATCGATCCTTTTTCTTTTCCTGATTTGTGTATTGTGTCTATGTCGAGCTGTGATAAGACTTGACATCCGTGAACTGACACTTCCACTGATTCATCTTGTAAACAGGCAAATTCTTTTGCGAGGCGAGCTAACGCATCTGCTAAAGCATTTTCTTTTCTGGGAATTTTGTAGATTGTCACATTTGGAATCTGTTCCAACAGTTGTATGGCGTACTGGAAGTATTGCTCGAGTCTTGGTTTTAAAATTCTATACTGTCCGGCGATCTGTTGAATGATTAACTCGTGAATCCCCGTAGATGTTGATGTCCGTTATCCCCATTCGAATAGTTAATTCCGATCTCGTTATGAGGGCTTCATATTCTGCTTCGTTGTTTGTACACGGTTCTGTCAAGTGGTAGGAGTATCTTAACATCCCCCGCTCCGGTGTTATAAAGATTAGTCGGATTCCTGCCTTACCGAGCACTATCACTTGTGATTCTTCGTCTTTGTGTGCTGAAGATGCTCCATCGAAATACAATTCCCAACGTCGATCATCAGGGTTTTCTAGGCTCATTATTTGTTCATCTGGCAAATCGTCATTGAGAGGAGATTCCGCCGCAAAGGGTGTGCTCTGCGAGGAAGTCCGCTAAGACTTGTCCCTTTACGGCACGAAGAGGCACGAAAGTTATATCGAATTGCAATAATATCATCGACCATCCGGCAAGTCCGCCGAAAGTGTCGGATGAGTCATCAAGTATCGCAATGGATTAAATTTTGAGATCGAGTTGACCTTATGAGAAAGCATGTAGTGCCCGAGCTTTTGAGCGGCGAAGATCGAGGCCAAACAATGCTTTTCAATTGCGGGATACCTTACTTCCGTCGGAAGTAAACGACGGCTTAAGTAGTAAAGAGCATTTTCTTTACCCTCATCATCGACACTGGCTAACGTGGCTCCGAGAGAGTCGTCTAAAGCCGCGGTGTAAAGTATCGCCGGTCTACTCCGAGATCAGGGTCGCTAAGACGAGAGGTGTCATTAAATATTGTTTAATGTCCTCGAAGTCCTTCCGGCATTTCTCTTCCCAAATAAATTTGGCGTCCTTTTTAACTAGTGCCGAGAAAGGCTGACACCTACCTAACAAGTTTGAGATAAAGCGTCGAAGATATGCCAGCTTCCCTTGAAAGGATCGTAGTTGTTTTAAGGTTTTGGGAAGCGGCATTTCTAAGATAGCTTTAATCTTTTCCGGATCGATTTCAATTCCACGATGTCGGACAACGAATCCTAAGAATTTCCCGGAGGTGACGCCGAAGGCGCATTTTAAGGGATTCATCTTAAGGTTAAATTGTCTTAATCGTTCGAAAACAATTCTCAAATCATACGGTGGTTGTCCTTTACTTTGCTTTTGATGACCACATCGTCCACGTAGCATTCGACTTGATTGTGGATGAGATCATCAAAAATTCTTGTCATCGCTCTCCGGTATGTTGCTCCCGCGTTCTTCGATCCGAATGGCATTACCGTGTAAGCAAAATACTCCGATCGGCGTTCGAATGTCGTAAGCTTTTCATCTTCCGGAGCCATTTTTATCTTGTTGTATCCCGAAGATCCATCCATGAATGAAAATATTTCATGTGTCGAAGCAATGTCGATCATTAGTTCCGGGATCGGTAGAGGGAATTCATCCTTTGGACATGCCTTGTTTAAATCTCCGAAGTCCACACAAATTCCGATCCGACCATTCTTCTTTCGACCGGCACCACGTTGGCTAACCAAGTCGGGTATTGTTCTTCGCGGACAAATTTAGCGTCTATTAGTTTTTTAACTTCGGCTATGACTTGTTGTTCGATTTCTAGACGCATTCTTCCGGGACCTCGTCCGACCTGGGACGAAGTAGGATCCACTCCTAGCTTATGGATCGCGACCTCCGGAGCTAATCCCGGCATCTCATCGTAGCTCCAAGCAAAACAGTCTTTAAATTCCATTAATAACTTGATCGTTTCTTCGGAGTCTTCTTTATTGAGTAAGGAGCTAACAAAGGTAGGTCTAGGCTCTTCGCTAGTAACATTCAAATCTACACCCTTCAAATCTTATCTCTCTATACATTGCACTCCTCTTCAGCTGATAACTTCTAATCTTCTAATGTGAAATGTGATACTTTCAAGTTAATAAATCTTAGCCCACTATCAGGTCTATAAGATTTATTCACGGGTTTTAACAATACAGTTGACCAAGTTGTAAAGTAAAAGAAGTTTAGGAAAAACATCATCACAATTTTTAATAAGAAAAAGAAAAAGTTCTTAAACAAAAATTCAAACCTCTTAACTTAATTACATTATATTTGTAAGGAGAAAGAGAAGAAAACTACTCATAAAGCATTGGATTAACACAATAAAACATATTCATAAACATTAAATCCAAAGCACACAACTTAAGAGTTAAGTTACAAATACTTATCTAGAATGTACACCAAAGCAATCCTTCAAAATTCTCTGACTTCTCTGACTCTTTACAGAACTTTAAACTTCAGGGAATCACAAACACTCACTAAACTCTTACAAACTTGACTTTTAAGTGGAAGAAACTAAGTGTTATGTAAGAATGACTCTAAAATGACTCCTCTTGGCAGCTTAAATAATCTATATCTATAGAGATTTTAAAATGACCAGGGGTTTCTTAAGGTACCTGTTTAAAGTTCAGCCACATTCAACTAATCTTCTATAAAATAACTGCGCTTAGGCGCCAGTTAAAACGACTTTTTAAATTTGAAAAATTTTATGAACTCGTATATATATATATATTATATATATATATATATATATATATATATATATATATATATATATATATATATATATATATATTGATTTAGTTTTATATTTAGTCACACAATTAAATGTAAGTATACATATCACTCAAGTAATACATGGCTTTAGTGGAGTCCCGGATATTGATCCCACAGGGAGGCTTTAATTTTAGGCGTAGCACAGAAATAACTTATCGAATCACAACATAATTGCAAGTAAGTTTAATTCTTAAAATAAAGATAAACAAGATTAAATTTATAACAAAGTTCAGTTGTAAGAAAGAGTCTTCCTCTTTTTCAATTATAATATACTGATTATTGTGACATAGATCAGTGATACAAATGTATTGTGCCAAATATGAGCATTCCTATTTTTTACCCATTTTTTAGCGTATAAAGAACATTAGCTAATCCTAAGTTCAGTCTCCAAATCCTAAGTTCAGTCCCTAAATCCATGGTTAGGCTGGGAGGATATTGGCTCTCACTCCAAGGCTCCCACTTCCCTTCCCTTGAAGGCTAACTCTCGCTTTAGTTTCCAAACATTAAAACCAAATTGAGGATTTCAGCCTGTCACTCTGAAATATCCAATTCTATGCCCATCAAAGTATATTTCCCTATTTATTTGCACTCAATCCCCATGAACTACGTCTCTCATTCATGGATATTGAATGTGACCTTCACATTTGTTGTGGAACTCATAATTCTTTCAGAACATAAGTTTCGCAACAAGTTTTAACAATTCAATTGGCCAAATCAAACAGTAAATGAAGTTTGAAGTAAAAAAGGTCATCACAAATTCTCCATAAAAATTTGGCACATCATTTCTATATCACAACATTAACACATGACATGCAAATGAGAACAACAAAGAAATATACTCAAGACTCATGTGGAAAAGATGATAAAACATGCATTTTATATATAAAAACAACGTCATGCAAACAGAATAAAGAAAAGACAACTTATCTCAAACACTTCCCCAAGCGAATCTCAAGTAATTCTTTTGACTCCTCTTCTTTCTTCACAATTACACACAATTCTCTTTTTAGATAAGTAGCGAAAAAGAAATCTCTCACTTTTCCTCTCTTCTTACACTCCTTAGAAGAGAACACAAAAAACTTAGATTTCATAAACAAAATGAAAAGAAACTCTCTCTAAACTCTCTCCACACTCTAAACTCTCCTCCCCTCTCTAAACTTAGCTCCAAAAAAGTTTAAATTCGGCCAAAACTGATTTACCAAGAGTTTCCTCAAGCAACCCTCCAAAATCCGGCCAAACACATTGAGTGTAGTTTGAAATCGGGATAAGGCATGGTCTGGCGCTGGATAGAGTGCTATTTGGCGCATTATTCCGCCAATTCGGTCACAACTCTCTGTTAAATAGTTTGGTCCGGCACTAGTGACAGCGCCGTTCGGCGCTAATACAACAAAATGCTCTTTTGTACATTTTTTCTCCAAATTTGCTCCTTTTCACTTCCTTTTGATCCAAAGGCCTAAAATCATTGTACCTGCATGAAATCATGAAAAATACCTATCTTTAAAGTGCAATATCATCAAAAATAGGTATGAAATGAATAGTAAAAAACAATCAAATTTTCAGTTGATCAAGATTCCCCAAACTTAAATATTACTTGTAATCAAGTAATTTTAGTTAATACATAAAATAATGATCCACTGCAATGAACTTTTCTTCCTAGAATACCATAACTTTGATTTAGATAAGTACAATAGTAAAATTTTCATAAAGATCTTTGAATAATTCAAGTAAATTCTGCAGGTGTAAGACTATCTAATAATCAAGTTTAAGAGTTCTATCCTTCTAGTCATTTCAAAAATGATTGTAGATTTTCATGTTAAGGGACTTAAAAAGATTACATGAAAGGAAGTTTATGAGAACACTACTAGTAATGATGCTAATCCACACATATAAGTTCAGAAAAGTAATTAAGTTTTTCAGTTTAGGTCGGTCCAAGTGAAGCCAATTTTTGAATAGGCATCTCCTCAAGCTTCTCCTCACTTTTCTTTCTTTTCTTTTCTTTTCTTTTCTTTTCTTTTATTTTTTGCTTTTTTTTGAAGTGAGGATTACTGTATCTGGATAGCCTTTAATAATTTTGAACTTCACCCTTCTCACCCTAAATTTGAACTTACCACATTCCTTTACTTTATAGGCATTTCTTTAGCTTAATATTGATTCATCGTAGAGTTTCAATCTTTTCCTATCACATAAAGTTTTAAGATTCTTAATACTTTAAATATACGGTTTTTCTTACTTTGAATAGTTGACTATAGTTATATTCTCTTATACCAATTATCTTAACCTACAAAATTACTTTTCATTACCAAATACTTTCATTCAACTTTACAAAATACTTAAATAAAATCAATATGTAGTTATCTAAAATTGAGTTCTATTACAGGAAATCATGTTAATAATTTTGAAAATTCTTTTAAATGAGAACAATTAATAGTTAATTCTTTCCCTCCCCTAAACTTAGATTTTTGAATATCATATAATTAACATGGGAAGAAAGAAAAGAATAAACATATATATAACTCATACCTTAATATATTGGGCTTTAAATACCTTTGAGTTTAAGCAGGTTTTTCTTTATAAAATAGAATAGTAAGCCTGAAATAATTAAGAGCATTTCTATACACAAATATGGGTTATAAATTTGTAAGGGAAGAAGTTTAAATACATATAACATAAACTATGCACACAATCTTAACATCCAACTGTTACTATCACAGATTAAACTAACAAACAAAACACATGCAAACTCAACTATCACATCACATACATCACAAATCAACATAAATTCTGCTAAAAGTACAACCAAATACCCAGAACATCACAGATACTGATCAGAAAGAGTCTCAGGTACATCACAAATACAAAATAAAATAAAAATAATACTATAAAACTACTAATCTTCATCTGCAGGAGCTCCACCATCATTAGGTTCTTAAGGCATGTATGGAGTATACTCAAAGTAAGTAGGAAAAACAGCACTAGTGTCTCCCCTGAAAAATCTCATATGTGCATCATAATAAGCTAGCTCTTTTTCTCTCCACCGCACTTGATAATCATCATTTATCTTGTTCCATACTTCTAGTTCCTCTACTTTGGTGTTCAACCTTTCCAACTAATCCATAACATCATGCAGAGTCGGCTCCCTAGATGTAGATGGTCTCCCATGAGTAGAAGAAGGCTCATCAGCTTTCTTACTCCAGTTACAACCTACATGGTCTTCATAAGTTTTCAAATTTAGATTATTAATGAGCTTCAGGGAATAGACTACCTCATCATTATCTTCAGTTGCTACACCTGACTGAATACACAAGGCATGAATAAGGCTGGGGTGTCCGAATGCACCTGTAGTCTCTCCCTTTGAACATGTCAAAATACTTTTATGAATAATTTCCCCAATATTAATATTCTTTATGTTTTGAATACAGTAATTCGGAACAGCTCTATCTACAATAACCTCACTGTGATGGTTGGTAGGCAAAAGTCTTACATAAATGAAATAGTGTCGGGCTTTTGATACAGAATTCAAAGTAGAAAGGAGGAAGTTAGCCTTTAGCCTTTGTTTAACCTTCCATTCCCCTTTTCTGTCAGTCAAAAAGTTCAAAATCGTATCCAATGTTTGATTTGTAATAAGAAAATTTTCATATTCACAAGAACAAGACACTCTTAACTGATAAAATTCATTAATGCGAGCAGAGGTGAACTCAACCATTTTTCCTCTAACCAGTATGTATTTGCTCTCAGAATAATATAGATTTACATAAAACTCTTAAACAATTCCCAGCATCGCTTCAGCAATGAAATAACAATAAAACTCCCATTGACGATTCACAATAAGTTCTTCAAATATACCTCCAGGATTTTCAAAGGCTTTCTCTTGAATACAATTCTTATTGCTAAGAAACGTACTAAAGCGTAAATAAGCCTTGAAATTCACAAAATTGCTTTCATCACAATCAAATTTTCTCTTCCCCTTTTAAATTCTTGGAGTCATTTGTCTAAAAATATTAAATTTATCCAAATCAATTTTAAAATTGCAATGTATTGGATTCCAAGGGAAATTTAAAAAGATAAGAACTCAAAATCCATGAAAAATCTACAAAGTTTCTCTAAAAACTTCAAAATTTCAAATCTCCCTAATGTACGAGATTTTCACGATCAAAATAAAAAAAATTAGGTTAAATTGTAGCTCTTACAAAGAGAAGATGAAATCTGAACTTTTTCAGGCCACGAAATCGCTTCAAATCCAAATGCTAGTGAGCCTTAGCTGTGAAAATCAGCCTTGGTTGGAGGTAGAAGACGATGGTTTGGGCAAAAATGGCGGGTCCCAGGGTTAAATCACAAAATTTTGGAATTTCAGGCCTTTTTTCTGGTCTAGCGCTGTCCCGCGCTAACGACAGCGCCGTTCGGTGTATTTTTTTGCTCTTATGGTCAAACTCTCTGTCTTTTGGCGCGGTTCGGTGCTAGTGACAGTGCCAGTTCAAACACTTGGCTTCTGACTTTCTTTTGCAATTTCAATCTTTTCAAGCCCACTCCGACGTCTAATTAGTCTACTTAAGCATTGAATTACATGCTAGAGTCATGATAAATGATTTTGTTTAACACAATCAACACAAAACATCACTTTGATATATAAAATCCAAGTTTCAGACACATACACATAACACTAAATACTACACATTGTCAAGCCATATAATTCTAAAATTCAGCATCAATCACAACTACACCATAATAACGCTGAAAACTAAACAAGAAAGCAAGTCCAAATATAACATCCAAGCAAAGAAAAACAAAGCAAAAAAATCAAATACACAAACACAAAAATACAATAACCAAGTCTTCATTCTTCCTCAGAACTATCATTAACTCTAAGATCTCCAATTGATTGAGCGTGAACGAACAAATTGTAGAACGGAAGAAACGAGAACTCTTCAGTAGAATCATCTTCAATCAACCCTTTCATTTTCATCAACCGTGTCAAACTTCCTTCAAGATACCCAGAATGATCAAAGTGCTCCTTCATTCTCCAATTCAGATGATCAAAGAAATCATATAGATTGTTGATTACATTCATCAGGTGTTGTACTTCCTTCTCCATTTTCTTAATTTTCTTCAAGATGATCTGTGAACTTTTAGGATGGAAAGGAGGAATAGGTGTCGACCTTTGATATGGTTGATCTTCAATAATTCTCATGTCATTCATATCACTAACTGCCTGGTTACTTTATACATCTAATGGGTCTATAGGCTTCCAAGGTAAAAGTTCTCTTTCTCAGTTCTCATATGGCACTTGTGATTGACTTCAGTGGAGAAATATGGTGGAAGGATATCCAAGCCCATACTTTAATCCATGAACGTTCAATCCCAAAACAGACTTAACAATTATTGAACCAACATCAATAGACATCCCCATTTGAATGCAATAGTTCTGAATAGCACACTCCTTAGTTACTTTACTAATTTTCATAGTTGGGAGCAATTTTGCACATATGAAATAATGTAAGTGTTTTGACGTAGGATTTAGTAGTGTGGTCGAAAAACTTACATACCTGTTATCTCTTATCTTTCATTCCTCACTTTCATCCGTCATATATCTGTATATATCATTCATTTGGTTCTTCATTGGGGCAAAATTCGAATAGTGGTAGATTGGCACATTCTCAATCATGTACAAATCATTAATCTTTGCAGGAGTAAATGTGACAAACTTACCTCGCACGTAGACTGATCCTTTGTTAATTCCATGAAGATTTGCATAAAACTCCTTCACAACTTGGACAACTACGGCGGTACTAGTATAATTAAACACTGCCCAATGTCTCTGAACAATAATTTCATAAATTCTAGTGGTAGGAGAATTCTTACCTCGATTCACAAAGCCTAGCTACTTAATCAACCACCTTTTCGAGATATTATTTGTGAATAAATGTTGTGCTTCAAAACAGACAAACTTTCTACGGTTAAAAACGTGATATCTTAAAGTTTTTATCGAGTCGGAATCCATTTAGACAAGAATTGGGATCTTCCTTTTCGTTCCTTTGGTAGTTCCTGCCTCTCGGGGCAGTTTTTGGGAGTTTTAATGGAAGAATTACTGCCTAGAACCGTCAAAATGTGAATTTAAATATGAGAAACTGTTTTCTGAACAGCGGTGCAGTCCGGTGCTGATAACAGTGTCGTTCGGCGCTAATTCAAATTTCGCCAAACTTCACTTGTCCAAATTCTTTCCAAACTTTGGTTTGATTCATTTCTTAAATTTTGCTAATGATATTTAACAAAAAATAAGACTTAATTAAGTAACAAACTAACATAAATAACACATCAAATAAAGCAAACATTCAATAACTGTGGGTTGCCTCCCACAAAGTGCTAGGTTTAACATCGTCAGCCCGACATAACTTCAAGTTATTCAGATTTATCCAACATTAAAAACTCTTTGAAATTAGGTTTATTGCCTTCAAAATACGGTTTTAATCTTTGTCCATTAACTCAAATTTAGGGTCTTCAATAATCACCGCTCCAAATTGATATATTTTTACGAAAATGAAAGGTCATGTCCATCTATATTTCTGTTTCCCAGGAAATAATTTTAATATTGTATTATATAATAAAACTTTTTTCCCTGGTTCAAGTTCTTTTTTTAACAATCTTCTGATCATGCCATATTTTTCTTCTCTCCTTGTATATTCTATCATTATCATATGATTCATTTCTGATTTCTTCCAATTCATTCAATCGCAACAGTCTCTTCTCACCAACATCTTTCAAATTAAAATTCAATTTTTTTATTGCCCAATATGTTTTATATTGTAATTAAACTGGCAAGTGACAAGGTTTTCTAAAGTTTAGTCTGTAAGGGGACATTCCAATAGGAGTTTTATAAGCAGTTCTGTATGCCTACAAAGCAGTGTCTATTCTAACAGACTAATCTAATTTCTCAGGATTAATGACTTTGTCCAAAATTTGTTTAATTTTACTATTAATACCTCTGCTAAACCATTAATTTTGGGATGATAAGCTGTAGAGATTCTATGCATAATATTATATATTTCCACCAATCTCTGAATCAGATTATTCTTAAAATGGGATCCTCCATCAGTGATGATTACTCTAAGCATTCCATATCTTGTGAAAATATTTTTCATCAAAAACCTCGAAACACTTCTAGCATGACACCTAGGTAAAGCTATTGCCTCAATCTATTTTGATTCATAATCAACAACAATCAGTATATATATATTTCTACATGACGGTATAAATGGTCCCATAAAATCTAATCCCCAAGCATCAGAAATTTCAACTTCCAAAGTAAAATTATGAGGTATTTCATTTCTTCTAGATATATTGTCTATTCTCTAACATCGATCACAAGTTTTGATAAATCTATAAACATCTCTGAAAATTGTAGGCCAATAAAATCTAGATTGTAAAATCTTATGTGCAGTTCGATCAATTCTGAAATATCCTCCAAATTTAGAATCATGACATTCCCAAATAATTCTTTCAGTTTTTTCATAAGGCACACATCTCCTAATAATAAGATCTTTACATTGCTTATACATATAAGGATCATCCCAGAAATAAAATTTAACATCATGCTTAATTTTTTTCTGTTGGTGCATTGTTAAGTCAGGTGGTAAAATATTACTAACGATGTAGATTACAATATAACCATACCACGATAAATTTTCTTCAATAATATTATATAATTGCTCATCAGGAAAAATTTCAGTGATTTCCTTTTTAAAGTCATCCAAATTATGTTGTTCAAGTCTAGATAAATGATCAGCTATTTGATTATTGACCCCTTTTCTATTAATAATCTCAAAATCTAATTGTTGCATTAAAATTATCCATTTAATCAGCCTTGGTTTTGCATCCTTCTTTTGCATTAAATATTTAATTGCTAAATGATTAGTATGCACTATACATTTAGCTCCAATTAAGTAAGATCTAAATTTTTTAAAGGCATAAACAATCACTAATAACTCTCTTTTAGTGGTGTTGTAGATAATTTAAGCAATCAGTAAGAGTCTTACTAGCGTAGTATATTACTTTAAATATTTTGTCATGTCTTTGCCCTAAAACAACTCTAATAACATAATCGCTAGCATCACACATTAATTAAAATGGTTTCTCCCAGTCAGGTGAAACTATTATAGGGGCAACGATTAATTTTTTCTTTAGTAGATCGAAAGCTTTTAAGAATTCATCGTTAAAATCAAACTTCCTATCTTTTTTCAAAAGTTGGCATAGAGGCTTAGTAATTTTTGAAAAGTCTTTGATATATCGCCTGTAGAATCCTACATGTCCCAAAAAGCATATTACACTTCTCACAGTTGTTGGAGCTGGTTATTTTTCTATAATTTGAATCTTTACAAGATCTACTTCCATGCCATTTTCAGATATTTTATGCCCAAGCACAATTCCTCCTACAACCATAAATTGACACTTTTCCAGTTTAGGACTAAATTTGTTCTTTCGCATACATCTAAAACTTTTTCTAAGTTGCATAGGCATGCATCAAATGAATCTCCAAATACTGAGAAATCATCCATAAACACTTCTATTTCATCATCAATTAATTTACTAAATATAGACGTCATACATCTTTGAAATGTTGCAAGTGCATTACATAATCAAAAGGGCTTTCTTCTAAAAGCAAAAGTTCCATAAGGGCTAGTTAATGTAGTCTTCTCTTGATCCTCAGGAGAAATAGGTATTTGGTGACAACCGGTATATCCATCTAAAAAGCAATAGTACTTGTTTCCAGCAAGTCTGTCTAGCATTTGGTCTAAAAATGATAAAGGAAAGTGATCTTTTCTAGTGGAGGCTTTTCATTTTCTATAATCAATATATATTCGCCAATCAGTGACTCGTCTTGTCGGTATAATTTTATATTGATCATTTATGTCAACAGTTACTCCTCCTTTCTTAGAAACACAATGAATTAAGCTTACCCAAACACTATCAGAAATAGGATATATAATTTCAGCATCTAACTACTTTAAAATCTATTTTTTAACCTCTTCTTTCATTATTGGGTTCAGTCTCCTTTGTGGATAAACTCAAGGTTTATGTTGTTCATTCAACAAAATTCTTTGCATACAGATCGATGGATTGATTCCTTTAATATCAGTTATGAACCAACCAAAAGCCTTTTTGTATCTTTTTAAGGTTTTTAATAACTTTTGTTCTTGATATTCATTTAAATCCGAAGATACAATGACTGGTAAAGTAGATGATTCTCCTAATAACATATACTTCAAATGCTTATGGAGAATTTTCAGCTCAAGTTTAGGGGGTTTAATGATAGTTGAAATTAAACTTTTATCTCCATTTTCCATATTATCTAATCTTTCAAAATTTTCCTAAACTAATTCTAACTTTTCATTCTTCATATCATCCAAATCATCTTCACTTTCACTTTCATATTCATCCTCACATTCCAGATTTTCTTTAAATACTTCATTAAAATGATATTATCTCAAATAATTGTTGATTTTCATTCGAAAGCATTCATCATCTTTTTCAGTTGAAGGGTATTTCATAGATTTTAGAATATTAAAAGTTACCTCTGGTCATTAACTCTTATAGTTAATTCTCCTTTTTGAATATCGATCTTAGCTCTCCCAGTAGCAAGGAATGGTCTTCCCAAAATAATTGGAATTTTTTTATCTTCCTCCATATCTAATACAATAAAGTCTACAGGAAAGATAAATTTATCCAGCTTTACTAGTACATCTTCCACAACTCCTTTAAAATAAGTGATAGAAAAATCATCCAGTTGAAGAGTCACAGATGTAGGTGAAATTTCTCCTATTCCCAATCTTTTGAAAGTTGATGAAGTTTTAATATTAATACTAGCTCCAAGATCACATAAAGCTCTTCTGAAAAATTTCTCACCTATAGCATACGTGATAGAGAAACTACCTAGGTTTTTAAGTTTTTTAGGAATCTTCTTCTGAATAATTGCACTAAACTCACTGCTAAGTTTGATAATTTCAAGTTCTTTGAACTTTATTTTCTTTATAAGAATATCCTTCATAAACTTTGCATAATCATGCATCTGCTCTAATGCTTCAACAAAGGGAATATTAATCATTAATTTCTTATAAATTTCCAAAAACTTTGCAAATCTATTATCCCTGTTCTGGTTCTTTAGTCTTTGAGGAAAAGGAGGAGGTGATTTTTCAATAGTTATCTTCATTGAATATAGTAGATATTCGTCTTCATATATCATATTAGAACCTTTCTCAATGTTCATTTCCTTTCTTTCAACTTTGACTTCTTTTTGAACTCTTGGTTCCAATTCTTTTCCACTCTTTAATTGAATAGCCTTACTTTGCTCCTTATTTTGATATTTTGGGTTAATCTCAACATTGCTACCAAGATTCGCAGAAGGTCTATTATTAAGCACAGTAAAGATATTTCCCAATTGATTCTCAATGTTCTTCATCGCATTTTGATATTGAATTTGATTACCAATATTCAGAATCATTTCTTTGGTAGATAACTTCTTTTCCTTAAATTGTTGATTACTATAAAAATCAGGAGGATAAGAAGGTCTATAATTGGTAATTCATAGGTTGTTCAGATTTCCGACTACATTCATAAGATTGTTTCCCCATTGCGGGCTAACAACAACATTGTCGTTATTCCAGTTGAAGTTCGGATGATTCCTCCAACTAGGATTATAATAATTCGAATAAGGATTATTGACTTTCTTATTTATGGCATTCAATGTTTCATAAGACATTTGAGAGTCTATCTACTGTCCTGATGAATTTTCTTCTAACATTGGGGGTGTTAGAGAATAATTCATTCCATATTGATCTATTTTTTGAGAAAGTGCAATAATTTGAGAGACTATCATAGTTATCGCATAAGAATCATGAATACTAGCTACTCTCTTAAGATTTACTTGCTCAGAGGACCTTTAAAAATTATTTGTAGCCATCTCTTCAATTAATGAATATGCTTCATCAAAAGGTTTAGACGTTAATGATCCATCAGCAGTAACATCAATAATCGATCTCAAAGATCCCACAAATCCATTATAAAAGGTTTAAATTATTAACCAGTCTGATAAAGCATGATGTGGACACTTTTTCAGAAGATCTTTAAATCTTTCTCAAGCTTCATATATGGACTCTCCATCAAACTGACTAAAAGATGTGATATCATTCCTCAGCTTAGCAGTTTTGAAAGGAGGGAAATATTTTGACAGAAACTTTTGTGAAAGCTCTCCCCAAGTTCTAATAGATCTAAGTGCTAACAAATTTAACTACATCTTAGCCTAATCCCTTAACAAAAAAGGAAAAAAATCTAAGCCTAACAGCATCGTTCGACACTTCATCTTATTTAAAAGTAGCACATAGTTCTAGAAAACTAGCAAAATGTAAGTTAGGATCTTCATTAAGTGTTCCTCCAAATCGATTATTCCGTACCATTTGGATAATAATAGGTTTAAGCTCAAATGAATTAATAGTAACATCAGGGTTTGGCATAGTTAAGTGAATTTCATCCGCTGTTGGATTAGCATAATCTCTTAAAGGTATTGGTATATTTTTGTTTTGGTTGTTTAAGTTGTTCACAATTTTGTGAGGATTTGTAAATTATTTTTGCTGTTTTCGAATTTTTCTAATAGTACTCTCTAATTGAGAATCGTAAGGCACTAAACCTATAGATCTGATACTATGCATACAAACACAAAAAACACACAACAATAAACAAACACATACAATTATGACTTGTAATTCAAATATAAGATTTCAAATACTACAAAATTAAATTTTAGCAGTGACCTTGCCTTATCTCCCTGGCAATGGAGCCAAAAACTTGGTGCGACTTCTTAATTTGCCAAAATTAATGAACACAGATATATATATATATACTGATTTAGTTTTATATTAAGTCACACAATTAAACACAAGTATACATATCGCTCAAGTAATATAGGGCTCTATAGGAGTCTTGTCCCACAGGGAGGCTTTAATTTAATGGAGTAGTACAGAAATCACTTATCGAATCACAGCACAATTGCAAGTAAGTTCAATTCTTAAAATAAAGACAAACATTTGCAGTTACTATTTCTACTAAAGTACGTTTGAAACTCTAGCAAGTTAAACTAACACAAGATTAAATTTATAAAAAATTTCAATTGTACGAAAGAGTCTTCCTCCTTTTCAACTATAATATGATGATTATTATGACATAGATCAATGATGCGAATGTATTGTGCCAAATAGGAGCATTCTTATTCATTACCCATTTTTCAGCGTATAAAGAACATTGGCTAATCTTAAGTTCAGTCCCTAAATTCGTGGCTAGGCTAGGAGGATACTGGCTCTCACTCCAGAGCTCCTGATGCAATGCGACTTTATATATGCTTTAAAATACAAGAATTTGATACCACTTTTTAGAATATTTAATTTCCAGCAAATGGCTTCAAAACCTTGATGCGTGAGGTTTACTTTTATAATTTTATATTTATATTTTATTATTGTAAAATTCACACTTTTAAACGCAAGTATACGTATCGTTTAAGTAATACAAGGCTCTAGTGGAGTCCTAGTTATCGATCCCACAAGGAGAGAGAATTTTATAAAAAGTAAGAAATATAAGTAATATTTTGAAATTTTCAAATGCAATTTATATATACTTTTTTTATATATATTCAAATTTAATTAACTAATAATTTTTACTAAAAGAAAGTAAGCAATAAGCAGTATAGTAAAGTAAGCAGTAATTAAAATTCAATGCAAGTATAAAAATGACTTTCTCCTTTTTGAACTAATCCAAGAATTATAGAGTAATTATATTTTGTAGGTAATTAAGATTATGATATTATGCAAAATAGAAGCATTTTTATTCTTTACCCTTTGGTCGAGGTGCAAAGAACATTGACTAATCTATAGATAGGCTCAGGATGTTTTATTAATAGAATGGGTTAATCTAAGCTCACACTACTAGATGTCCAAGGGTGGCTATGGTCGGCCCTACCAATGACCGTTACCTTTCTATAAACCAAATTATTATAATTTAGTGTGTCACTCTAAAAAATAATTAATTTTACGTCCAAAAAATATTATCTTCCTATTTATTTGCACTTCACCTTAAACAATCCGCGTATAGCCTACGATTACCTAAGGATTCATGTGATATCTACTAGTTAAGAATTTATCTCCGGATAGGTCTCAAAATTCTTCAACGGGTTTTAACAAATTAAATGGCCAATTTAAAAAGTAAACTAAGATCAAGTATTAATATCATCACAATGTTTTAAAATATTTTATAGTTAATTCTCCTACAAAATTTAATTAATTTGTAATCTTTTCATAGTTGAAAGGAGAAAGATAACTAACTACTTAGAACACATTGAAATATCACAACAAAACATATTTATTAAACTTTGAACCAAAGTACAAATACTTATCTGAAGTGTTCCTTCAAGTGATCTGATGACTTCTACTGACTCCAAAGTAATGATGAAAGACTCCAACAGTAATAACACACAATAAACACTCCAAATAAACTCACTAGATACAAAATAAAGTGGCACCCTAAGTATGGAAGAGACTAAATAAAACTAGAGATGAGAGAGAAGATAGTAAAATGGGTATGTGTACTAAGAGGGGGGTTTTGTGTGATTTTCTCTGTAGAATGGGCTCCTATTTATAGAGCTCTGAATTTGACCAGGGGTTGCTTAAAGCACCTCTTCAAAATTCATCCAAATTCAATGTATCTTCTAGAAGGTAACCATCGCGCCTAGGCACCGGGATCTGGTGCCTAGACGCTGGACTCTGTGACCAAGGCTTTCGCACCTCTTCACTTTGGGTCACACCTCTTCGTGATCCAGACCGTTTCCTTGTGTCCAATTACATTGTATTACATGTCCTATATATTAGGAGTAATTTCCAGTCTTCTAGAAGCTCCAATAACAGCTTAACACCGTCAAAATAACTGCCCAAAGTCATCAAAAAAACTTAACTGCGTCTGTATCAAACTGACGCTTAGGCGCTGGATTCTGGCGCCTAGGCGTCAGGCCAATAATTCCAAAATTTTGCTCCATAAGCTCCATTTTTGCTCCTTTTTGCTCATTTTTCTTTCTTTTTCTTTCTTGGACTCTTTTGAAATCATCTACATCCAAAAACATGAAAATAACTTTCATTAAAGCATAATATCATTAAGAATTGAATCATAAATAAGGCATAAAAATGGGCATTTTTAGGTAGATCAGCTACCACTTCTCTTCCCCTGAAAGCTAACTCTCGCTTTAATTTCCAAATAGGATCAAATTGAGGATTTCAGCTTGGCACTCTGAAATCTCCAATTCTACGCCCATGAAAGTATATTTCCATATTTATTTGCACTCAATCCCCATGAACTACGTCTCTCATTCGTGGACATTGAATGTGACATTCACTTTTATTGTGGAACTCATAATGCTTTCAGAACATAAGTTTTACAACAAGTTTTAACAATTCAATTGGTCATATCAAAACGTAAATGAAGTTTGAAGTGAAAAGTTCATCACAAATTCACCAAAAAAATTTGGCACATCATTTTCATATCACAACAGCAGCACATCACATGGAAAGGAGAAAGACAAAGAAATCTACTCAGAGCTCATGAGGAAAAGATGATAAAACTTGGATTATATATATAAAAACAACGTCATACAAACAGAATAAATAAAAGACAACTTATCTCAAACTCTTCCCCAAGAGAATCTCAAGGAATTCCTTTGACTCCTCTTCTTTCTTCACAACAACACACAATTTTCTCTTTAGATAAGTATGGACAATGAAATCTCTCACTTTCCCTCTCCTCTTACAATCCCTAAAACCTAGATTTCCTAAACAAAATGAAAAGACACTCTCTCTATACTCTCTCCAAACTCTGAACTCTCCTCCCCTCTCTAAACTTAGCTCCAAAGAAGTTTAAATTTGGCCAAAACTTATTTCCTAAGAATTTCCTCAAGCAACCCTCCAAAATTCGGTCAAATACATTGAATCTAATTTGAAATCAGGATAGGACACGGTCCGGCGCTAGATAGGGCATCTTTTGGCGCATTAATCTGCCAATTCGGTCACAACTCTCTATAAAATAGCGCGGTCTGGTGCTGGTGACAGCACTGTTCGACGTTAGTTTAATAAAATGCTCTTTTGTCCCTTTTTGTTCCAAATTTTCTTCTTTTTGTTTCCTTCTACTCCAAAGGCCAAAAATCATTGTACTTGCATAAAATCATGAAAAATAACTTTCTTTAAAGTGCAATATCATCAATAACAGGTATGAAATGAATAGAGAAATGCTATCAAAGTTTGAGTGGATCACCAGGTCAATTGTTTAATTACCCGCATTTTTGCTACAAGGGACACACCTCTTCATCAAAATGTGTCTAGATTCATTTTTTTTCTTCATTGAAAACATGCTCTATCATCTGGGATCTTCTAGAATACTTTGGACCTGCCAAAATTCAAATTTTTGCCACTCTAACCATCTTTGGTGCCTTGGCGCCAGTTATGGCGCCTAGGCACCAGCCTGATTTTTTTTTTAATTTTCTTCATAAAGCCCTTATTTTGCTCCATTTTTCTTCTTTTTGTACTTAAACTCATCTTCTTATACCTGCATCCAAAAACATAAAAAAATACATTTCATTAAAGCATAATATCCTTAAAAATATAAGTAAAATTTATCCATAAAATAGTAAATTTTAAGGTAGATCAGCCATACGTGAGGCCACCTCCTTTTAAAATGTCACTCCTTTTTAGTGCCATGCCTTAGACCCATTGCATCTATAGGATGGGGATGATACGACGGCCTTGTCAAAGTCATACGATAGTCAAAGAGTTCACCCTGTGCACTCAGGCACTGGTTAGGACACTCTTCGTTAGATGGTCTGTTAGGCTGGATCTAGGATGCTAGGTAGTTTTTTTATGTTTGGTTATTATTCATTGTTGGTTTGTTTGCCCTAACCAAATATCTTTCTTATTTTATGATTTTGGTGAGCCTGCATGTTTGAAATGCAAGGTGGTGTTTTAGGGAATTCTTCTGCAGGGAGGTGTGCTTCTATATATACACAAACACAAGTACCAATAAGAAGAATCTAATACTAATTTCTAACACTTTTCTTGCAGATGCTACTTAGCTCCCCCAATTAGAAGGCATGGCTCATTACACGTTACATGACATTTCTTGATAACATTGTTTCTCTATAAGTCGAGCCTTTAATTTATCTTTTCAAATGTATTTGATAAATTCCTAAGCTGAGTCTGTATCAAAAATAGGGTACCCACACGAGTTTAGAGGTAGACAATGCATTGAACCACTTAACGGGGAATAGGAGCGGAAGCTCGTGTCTCTTACCTTAAATTTGTATTCTTTATTTCTGTATAGATTTAGGACCGGGTGTGTATATATGGAGTCTCGCTGCTTTTCCTTCTTTTCCTGGGATATGTTGTTGAACTAGCAAAATTTGGCCTCTTTATTATATTTATGGAATGTTTTTTACTATATATTGCGTGCATGCATGGCTGGACAGTTTTCCATATTTCATTATGGATGTGGGATATCACAAAATTTACAAATTATGCTCTATAAGACCTTAAATTTTATAATTTCTATAAAAATTTTAATAAAATATTCTTGATAAAGTTAAAATTTATGTTAAAAGATTTAGGATTTTCAAAATCTGTCTTTTACTTTCCTGTATGGCCTTCGGACCAGTTTTAAAAAGGTTTGCATAACATGGATATCACCTACGACATCTTAATAGGGCCTTCATAATAAACAAGGACCACTCAAGATAATTATTTTAATATTAGCATGTTTGAGGAGAAGCCCCCGAGCTTCTTCAACCTCACAAACCCAATATACCTTTCTACACAAAAGGTTATCAAGTGTGCCTAGGTCGTTCATTACCTCTCCGACTCAGACGAGGTGTAAGTCCTTTTGTCAGATTCTTTTCAGTTTTGTAGCTAAACCTTCATTTATATTCCTTTCTTGAAGCATCCTTGCCACTTCGATAGGTATTAGTCACATCTTTTGAAGCTCAATCTTATAATCATAAAATAGATTTTCTTTCCTCTAACCTTAAAACTACTGAGTTTTCCTGTGGATGATGTAAATCATGAATTACTGATTGGGGATATCTAGACCTTTTGGGTCAACAATCTTTATGATTGAGTATACTTAGGGTCCTAGTGGCTTGGAATGACTGGTCTGTGATACCCAACCCGTCTATCTCTACCTTCTAGGATTACTCTGCACTTCCTATAGTTGAGCCCCTTTCAGCTTTATCACTCCTTCGACTTCTTTGATATCATCTTGATGGCCAGATGTCGATAAGCTATCACCCATTTGGGATACGATAATTTTCTTCTGCCCTTATTGTCAAAGCATTCTTTGAGCATTGGGATATCACTATCAAGATGATTTGGTTATTCCCTGGCCTCTGTGTGTTGATGAGATGTTATCTATTTGGGATGTGAGAGACTCGCTCTTTGCTTAATGGGCTTAGCAAGAGCTTTGAAGTATATGGGCATTCCAACATAGAATAACCTTTCCTCTGTTGACCTGTTTTCCTAAGTCAACAATAATAAAACAAAACCCATTTTAGAAAGAGTATTATTGGGTATCCCCAAGATAGTGGGATACATCCCTTAAAAATTCTCTTAAGCCAAGAGGAACCTACACCTGAATCTCTAGTTATTGGTAGTTTATGTAGGTATTCTTTTGTGAAATAATGGTCAAGGTGCTTCCACCTGATCTTATTTAGGAATACATGCTTGACCTATCATTGCGATGTTTACCGTACGTAGGCTCTTTACCTTCTTTCTTTGTTTGTTGTCTTTGTTGTATGTACCTTCTTTTTTTATTCCTCTCTTCTCCTGATCATTCATATGATTCAGAATAGAGATTTATTCAAAAAAGGGAGGTATACGATAATCACAAAGCTGGTTAGTCCTCTAAAAAGAAAAAGAAAAAGAAAAAGGGATGAAAATAACTTTCTTACTTTCACATGATAACCCATATAATGGACCAATCGATGCAGCCAATTAATCGGTTGTCAAATTAATTTTTCCAAAGTAGCCTTGAACAAAATGTTTGCATGTGTCAACTAAAATACCACTTACTTGGAAGTTTTTAATTATGTATTAACGACTATGGAATTGTTGTAGGAATTTTTTGCTACACGAAGATCTGCAACACTAAAAATGATTGGGGGTGGGGCTTTCATTTTGGAACGGAAGTCACAATGCAATATTCCACCGAACGGCTCTTTTTTTAGTCGGGTCTTCAAATTGAATCTCCTCCCAATATTACTAGCACTATCTCAGCTATATGCATCACATTGGCTCTTACAGGTCCATCTGAATCATCCTTTCCAGTTTCTTTCCCCTGCCACAGAGTATGTGCTTTTAGGGCCACGAACTCCTTGAGATTTTTGGCCCTTATCAACTCTTCAACTAGGCTGTGGAGTGCCTGCACTCTTTCGTATCATGGTTGTGTTCTTTGTGGTACTTGTAGTATTTGTTAGGATTCCATGGGGAGGTTGTGATTCTCATAGGGGTGGCCTTTCAGAAATCTAGCTTGTTTTTTGCATGGGCTTAGGCATTCTTTGATCGCCTGTAGTGCGATCATTCTACCGTTCGCATTTTTATGTGTTTCATTTAGCTGCATTATATCTGCAGGACGACCAAACTCTTTCACGCTTCGGTCATGAACCATCCTTCTCCCTCCAACCATCATCTTGCGAACCTGTCTTGCCTGCATATTGGTCAAACTTCTATTAAGACAAGCAGGTTCATGTATTGCTTTGTCGCAATGTGGTTGTTAGCCAACTCCAAGTGTTCAACCAACATTTCAGATTTTCATAAACCAAGGATAATTTTGAATGGCACACTTTTTAGCCCTTACACTATTGTAGCTTTAGCAATTGCTAGCTCTAGTTCTTACACCACTAGCTTTTCCTTCTTGAACCATGTGATGAAGTCCATAGGCTTTCGTTCAGTCCTTGATTTATGTACTACCAGGATTTCGAATCCTTGCAGGGTTTACAGGCCCTAATGAACTGCAACGTAAACATCTTGTACTCTCTAAGAGAATTTATAATTCCGACTTGGAGTCCACTGAACCAACTAGAGACAAATCTATTAGAGTGGTGTAGAATAGTTGACTTTTTAATGTGTTAATTTTTTTTAGAAGGCAAATTGCCAGCTCAAAGGACTTGATATAGTCGACTAGATCGCTCAGACACCACATTGATCAATTCCACGATTTGACCCGTCATGCAGTATTGGAGTTTCTGAATTCATTTTTTTTGTGATTTCATATACAGACTCTATGTTATAGGTTGACCAAGAGTTTATCGGCTGACCAAATGATTTACATTCGCCTTCTCCAACGAAGTTCTTTGCAAAGGCTCACTATCCTTGGGAAAAATTGTTACATCAGGCAAATGGCACATTGTCAAAACCTGGCAGGCAGTCTTCATTTAATTGATAAACCTATAAAAATTAAATCCCTTCTGGGCGGCTATCGATCTTTCTAATGCCATATGCAGGTTGAGTAGTCATTGACATGGGCATGCGGCTTTCATTCGTTCGGTTAGACCTTCATTTGGTCGGCCTAAAATTTGGCCGACTGGTGCAATGATGAATATTTGCACTTAAGCTTCTTTCCTAGTGTATTCAGTCGAATCTCCTTGAGATTCATGCAGTAATATTTTTGATGTACAACTTAATAACTTATAATTACTTATAAACTAAATAACTCACAAAATCCAATGAATCTACAAATCACACTTTTACAGATCCACATTTCATGTCCTAATGTAGAGTTTCTCTTTCTCTTGATCCAGTAAACTCTTCTTCACAAGATAGCCTCATACCTGCCTTCACTCTCCTCTAATAAAAATATCATCGAGTACCAACACAACTATGTGAATTATTCACTAAACTCGACAGCTTGCGAAACTTTGATCTTGACATAAGAATTTAGGGGTATTATTTTCATTCTGGTAATTATCTTGAACAAATCCGCTATTCTAGACATTGGACTTGTACTATAATGGTTGATTATACGAACATCTACCAAAGTTTAATAAAAGTTTTATTACTATTTCAAAATTTGCTTACGACAATGTTGATTCGAAATATAGATATTTATTCAAATAATACTATATTTGCATAACGATATTTAAATATGTCTTAATGAAATGATGTTTTTCACGTTGCCTTCTTCAATCTCTCTTCCTAATTAACTTTTTATTCAAACATTCCTTAATTTATACAATAATATGTTTTTTGGTGAGATTAATTTTGGATCAAATAATTCACCGGCGTTGTGCGGTCCACACAAAATGAGGCGATTGCTTCAATTCTTAAGGTGTAAACACGCACTGGGCGACTTAAAATGTCCATATTCTCATTCATCATCTTCATTTTGAAGTTTATTCCCTATGGCTAGGTGTGATGGCTGTTTTCCTTTTGAGATAATGATGAAAATTAAAGAGAGGTTGAAATTATATATTTATATAATTATTTATAATATATAAAAGTATTATTTAAAATTTATTCTTACAATTATATATTATATATATTTAAATTTGAGGCAAGTTTATTTGTCCTCTTTTATTTATGATTTAAACTTGTCCTCTGCATAGAGAGATGACAAACATCATAGGAAAAAGCCCCACAGAATGTTTTGCTCGTTCTAACCTTTTAATAATACATTCGATTATTTTCTTTATGTAATAGATATTATATTAAAAAAATTTGATATTTTTAGTGACAAAAAATTAATTTAAGGTCTATCTAAATAATAAAATTGATTTGCGTCTTCAAATTTGATAAAATTTTCCTACTTTGTCAATGCTTCTTGACCTGTTTAAAACTTTTCTTAGGCCAAGTGTTCTCACATGGTTATATAACTTCTAGCGTGATTTAATGTTATTAGACAATGAAGAAGTAAGACAAAAATTAAGAGAGCATATATAAAAAATTTAAAAGTATTTCCATTTATTTCAAAATAAAAGCACCAGATGAATTAATTCCACATATATTAAGTCTCCATGTGGGGGCGATCCACGCCATTTGGGGGCGATCCACGCTATTTTTTTGCCGCGTTTTCAGGGCTGTTGTGGAAAAGTTTCACGGAATGCGGGCAGCGAGCTCAACCCGCGACCCGCTTTTCCTATCATTCGCGGCAGGCACAGTTACTGCCCTACCCCCCTCCCCCTACTTCGAACTGTGAGCGACGCTCGAGCAAGCGATCATACACGGGGCTATCTCCGGACAACTTTACGTGGTCTCCACCTACTTCGAGCCGACTACATGGAAGATTCTTCCGACGAAGGGTGGCCAGTTCGAGTAGGTGGTCACTAGCGGAATTCTTAATTCTGGGTTGAAGAGGCCGACTGCAGCCCTAGTTCCGGAAGAAGATATCAAGTCCAAAACATGCTTTCCTTCCATGATGGATCTTCTGATTCAATCCGGGCACAGTAATTATTTATCGAATAATACTTGGGTTCATGATCGACACCTTGCCGGTCCTTTGAAATCGGTAGAAATTAGAAAAGATAACAGAGGCAGGGTGCGATGTTCAGCATTGGACAAGAGGCTTACTATGCAGCGGGTTTTTATTCTAAAGACTGGATCTATTCTCGTGGAAGAAGATGTCGTTAATAAAGCTGAACTTAATCCAAGATTACACTGTTTCATACTAATTTTTTATTGTCATAAATTCTTTGTAATTTTATGAGTGCCTTATTCTGATAATATTTCTTTGTAGAATCCTCTAGATTGGCAGAAAATCATAACTTACTTTCTTGCATCCATCCGGTGGAGAGTTTGAAAGGTTCTCCATTGTCGTGGCTGCTATGTAGAATGCAAATATATATTTGTTTGACAAACCTTCAAGTTATCTCGATGTGAAACAGTGGCTCAAAGCTGCTCGAGATATTTAGTTTTTTGTACAGGTTCACTATGAGTATGCCTGATAATTGTAACTTCTTTTGGTGAGCGGATAGTCCGTCGGATTCCACTGCAAGCGGTAATCGGGATTGGACGCTGTCGTTGGAGTACGTTGTGGCAAGGGACATACATAGTCTGCATGTTAAAAATAATTTAACCATTTTATTAAATGTTATTTTAATATCTCTTGTCTTTTTATCTTGCACTCTTGGTACTCACTGTTAAGTGAATTGTGTATTTGAGTTTTTGTACTGTTTTGAACTGAATTTCTGTTTTTGAAGTATCAAAGATATGAGTGTCACAGTTCTGTTACAAACAAATTTATTAAACAAGACAGAATTGTTATTTTTCCAGAAAATGCTACCCCACGATTGTTTTCACACAGCTACAACAAACAGACAACAAACTACCCCGCAACAGCTTCCCCACAGTGGTTTTCTGGGGCAGCGCAGCTGAAGTTAAACAGCTGAAAAGCTGCAGCTGCCCCAAACAAAACCTAAATTACTTTGAAACTGAAGGTATAACACATGAAAATAACTCCTAACATTTTTTTCTCACAAAACCAATATCTGCGTCACTTTTATTTTACTATCAAAATTGTGCATACCTATTTGCCACAATGAAACTATTAAGAATTTGATTGAAAAAAAAATTAAGGTGTACATCGGGAATTCGTAGCATAAATCTCAAGGAGATCCAATGATACGGAAAACAGAAAAGTACAATTAATGAGGGCTCACTTGAGGGAGACCAAAAGACCCCTTGATCAAATGCAATCTCTGAATAGGGATTGGAAGTTGAATGGGTGTAGACCACCAGAACAAAGGTCTAAGGCAAATTAAGTCGAGCAAAGGCGTCGATAAATCTATCGTAGCAACTCAATTAAAGGGAAAAGTTCAATATCGCCAGTAGTATCATGGACGCTCCTAGAGCCAAAAATTGACAACAATATAACCCAAAAACATCCCAGAAGACCTCCTCATCAAGAAATCAGCAATCTAATAGATTATAGGTAATCACCTTCTACTTGATAACTCAGTCTCTTTGTGTTGATAGGAACTCCTCATCGAGGGATAATCCTTGATCCAATTCAATTTATAAAAAATATTTTTAATAAAAAAAATATAATCAGATCATTTTGCAATACGTAGCTCCAGCAAATTTACAAAACATGTCTGATGGCTTAAACATTAAGAAGGATTTGTCATCCAGGCAGCTTCACTTACAATTATATACAAAAAAAAAAAATAAATAAATAAAAAAATAAAGAAACAAGCATTTTCAAATAAAAAAACTATGTAATAAATCATATAAATAAAACTAAAAGAACATTCACAATCATACAATCTAATTCTTATATATTTATATTTCTAGCACCTAATTTTTATTTTTTACATTTATATCAGCTAAAATTTTCATATCATATTCAAAGAAGTAATTTTAATAAAAAAAATATCGTTAGTAAGAAAGATAGTAGTAAATATTCTAAAAGAATAATCTGTGACGCTAAAAATTCTGCTTTTAGTGATCTTTATAACATGTTAGATACTAAGAACGGTGAAAAATATATGTATAAACTAGCCAAACAAAGAGAAAAGAAAAGTAAAGATTTAACTCAAGTAAAGTGTATTAAAGATGAAAATCAAAAAGTGTTTTTCTTAGAAAAAGATATTCAACATAGGTGGGTGAGTTATTTTGATAAACTTTTTAATGAATATGCTGAAAGTACGATCGACCTTAGTGATCTTAATATCGTTAATAATAATAAAAATTTTTATTTTTACCATCGCATTAATTAAAAAGAAGTTGATTAAGCTTTTAGAGAAAACCAAGGGGGAAAGTCTGTAGGACCTGATGATATCCCAATTGAAGTGTGGAAACGTTTAGGTGATTTGGGGGTTTCCTGGATTACTAAACTTTTTAATATTATTTTAAAAACTAAAAAGATGTCTGAGGAGTGGAGAAAGAGCATTTTGGTCCCCATTTTTAAGAATAAAGGAGATACACAAGAGTGTGCAAATTATAGAGGAATTAAACCCATGTGTCATACTTTAAAATTATGGGAGAGGGTAATTGAACATAGGTTAAGACGTATTACGAAGGTTTCTCATGATCAATTTGGATTTATGCTGGGCAGGTCTACAATGGAAGCTATACATTTATTTAGAGGTTTGATGGAGAAGTACAGAGATAATAAGGAGAATCTACATTTGATTTTTAAGCTTACGATAAGGTTCATAGAGATGTTCTTTGGAGATTCCTTGAGAAGAAAGGTATTGATATGACTTATATTCAAGTCATTAAAGATATGTATGCTAGAGCTGTTACATGTGTTCGAAGTGAAGGAGGATTGACCAAATATTTTACTATTTATGTTGGTTTACATCAAGGGTCGGCTTTAAGCCCATATCTTTTTGCTTTATTTATGGATGGTCTTACTAGTCATTTACAAGAGGATGTACCTTGGTGTATGCTTTTCGTTGATGATATCCTCCTTGTGGATAAGACAAGAGAAAAAGTCCAGGAAAAACTTGAATTATGGAGGTCTACATTAGAGTCTAAAGGTCTTTGTTTGAGTAGAACTAAAACTGAATACATGGAATGTCATTTTAGTAATAGTAGGTCTAGTGACAGAAGTGTAATTTTGTGTGATCGAATTATTAAAAGGTGTGAACAATTTAGATATCTCGGGTCCATTGTTGAAAGCGATGGTGATATAGATGGGGATGTTAATAGTAGAATTCAGGTTGGTTCGTTGAAGTGGAGGAATGCATCCGGCCTACTGTGTGATAGAAAAGTACCGCTTAGACTGAAAAGAAAATTTTATAAGATGGTGGTGAGACCTTCAATGCTCTATGGTGCTGAATGTTGGCCTTTAAAAGAGAAGCATAATGTTAAGTTAAGTGTTGCCGAGATGGGAATGATTAGGTGGATGAGTGGCTTTACACTTAGAGACAAAATGCGAAATGAATATATTTGTAATAGGGTTGGTGTTGCACCAGTGACGGATAAAATTAGAGAAAGTCGCCTTAGATGGTTTGGTCACATTAAACGTTGACCACCCGATGATCCAATTAGGAGAGTAGATGTTTTAAATACAACTTATGTTAAGAAAGGCAGAGGTAGACCTAGAAAAACTTGAGCTTATTGCATAAAAAATGATCTTAATTTATTAGAATTAAATGAAAATTTGATACTAAATAAGACGCACTGGAGAAAAAGGATTTATGTAGCCGACCCCACTTAGTGGGATTAAGGCTTTGTTGTTGTTGTATTCAAAGAAGTAATTTAATTTTAAAAAGTAAAATATAATTTTACATTTATTGGTAAGCAAAACACACACACACACACACATATATATATATATATATATATATATATATATATATATATATAAAAGTTTTGGAATTAGATAGGTAAATTAATAGGCGTTGTGTGGTTTCTTTGTAAATCTTTTTAAAATATTTAAAAAAAATTAAAAGCATAAGGCAGCTGGAATGCAATGGCAATGGGTGGGTACGTATAAGTGTTATCATGTCTTCAGAATTTGACAATCATTACACATGTGTCAAATAATAGGCGTTGTCACTTTTCAATACCACATGTCTTCAGAATTTGACAACGAAGAAATGATGTGGTATTGGAAAGTGACAGCCTTCTCTTTTAAGAACAGCATACTGACGACTTAATAAACGGTTTTATGGGCTACAAGAAAACTAATTTGGAAATGAGTATTTTATGATTTGATTGGATGATAGGTGCGTACGTATAAGGATGAGAATGGGTGGGAACGGATGACAGAGACATCTGTTGGTCGAAGAGCACTTTTTAATTTGTTGTTGGCGATAATAGGATATGAAGATAGGTGTCTCCCTTCATACAAAGGATTTCGAATAAAAATAATCGTGAGCCCCACAAACATATCACTTTTGATGATGGTCCTTCTCATAATTACTTTTATTTTAGAAGATTTTTTAATACATACCAACCAAGTTTTATGTATTGAACACCTAAATTTAATATTTATATATGAAAATATCTATTTCATTTTTTTGAAATTAAAATATCAATTTTTTATGTGATACCAAAGATTTAGATAGTAGAAATATAAAGAAATAAAGCTTAAGTGATATATAAATATAGAATTGGGTGTTATGCAAATGCCCTTTTATTTTATCATAGAAGAAAAAAAATTTTGAATAAAGATAAGCCAGTTTTAATTTTAGTATAAAAGATGGCTTTGATCGTGTATACACAATAATAATTTCCATGAATCTCGAGATAATCTAACGGTCCGTATAAAAAGATTAGAATACCCAAAATATCTTGTACTAATACCTTTTAAAGCAAGGTTAATGTTGTAATTTATTTTTGACCCTCCCATCTTCTATAAATGGGAGGGCTCTTTTTATGTAAAGGAGCTTTTTATTTTCCCACTCTTGTAACCCCTACTTTTATGAAATAAATTAAGTCTAAGGAGGTTAATCTTCATCTCCTCTTCTTCATCTTCTCTATCTCTTCTTATTTCTTTCCCTTAGTCGATAGTCTCTATCCCTTGATGAAACCACACAGCCATTTAGTTTTTTTCTTTAATTTTTTTATTTTTTTATTTTTTTATTTTTTTATTTTTTTATTTTTTGTTTCTCAAGGGAGAGGGTGGTGCGGGAAATGCTTAGTAGAAAAAAAATTATTGACATTTCATTATATTGAAACTATGGTTAATAGGAGCAAGGTCTCATATCCTGTTATATCAAAAGCATCATTATATTTTAGGGTCATTTATATAATTTCCACACAATTCTTATATATTTACATATCTAATACCTAAATGTTCATATTTACATGCAGAACACTCAAAACTTTAACATCACATTAAATTTTATTCAATAGTTACCCTTTTTAAAGTGAAATACACTTTTTAATGCATATATTTATGTAACCAAAATATTATAAACATAAATATCAAACTTTTGATGCTAAATATGTAAATTAAGAACCGCATGATTTGTATGTAAATATTCCAATCTTGAATATTTTCATATGCTTGAACTCACAACAAGTTGATTGGAAAGAAAGTAAAAAATTTCAATAGGCTGAATTAAAGCATTCAACTTGTCGGGCAAAATTTTTTTCTAATATGTCCAATCATCTTTTTGGATTTTTAAGAGCTTGGATCACCATGGTGCAAGATTGTTGGTGATATTGTGAGTATTACTAATGAGGTCAAGTATTTTGATATACTGAAGAATGTTAATTTTGACTCTGGTGAGCATGGTATGAGTGTTTGTTGGAGGTGAGGTGTAGCTGGAATTATGTGTGCAAAAAAGTTGAGCCAAGCTCGAGCCATAACAAGCTTAAGCTTGGTTTGCATGTGTAATGGTTGACTCAAACTCGACCTCAATTCAAGCTCATATGTTGGCTAGAGCTTGTTTGGTTTAAAGATTATAAATTTGAGCTTGACTTGTGAGCTTTAGCTTTGCTCATGCGCTCATAATTTAAAAGCAAACAGTGAACTAAATATTATTTCTCTTTATCATTTCAATGCCATATAACCTTCAAAACCTGAATAAAAATAATGCTAGAACTTGCACACCAGCAAACGAGTATTGTTTTCATCACCAACAAATTAGGGATCTTATAAAAAATCTTTACTTTCGCAACTAACAACAATACTTCTAATCCATAAGTTGACAAATAAAGAATTAGCAACATTTATTAATTTAGATAGCCCAGATAAAGCTCAAAATCTCGGATAACTATTATTGTATTTGTCTAACTACTACAAGTCTACAACCACATTCAATATTAATGCATTAGAAGCCTTAGAAATGCTATTCAAAATTAATGCATTAGAGTCCTTAGAAATGCTATTTAATTTCTTAAAACCAGCAAAAGTTTCATATGCTTTAATAAAATTTACAATACCAACTAGTTTCTTCAGATTATTCTCATTCTTGGAAGTTTCTTGAAACTGAATGATGAAGATATTACAATCCTTTCTAAATGATAATTTCAAACTTCTAACTTGCATTCTTCAAAACTTCAGAGCCTATAAGGTCAAATAAATAAATAAAAAATGAGTCTTGCAAAAACACAACTAATAAAAGCAAACATTACCTTTCTTCTTTAGTGAATTTATAACTTAAAAACTTGTCTTTACGAATTAGCAAGCAATCCAAAATAGTAGAAAATTCTCTCTATTACAAAGAACTAGATATCTCATTGTTCACTAAACATGTAATTAAATTAATTAGGACTGGTAATACCAATGATCTTATGATAAACATAAAGTTAGGACAACAAAATATAAACACAAATATGACCAATCAAAGAATTACATCAAATATAAAATAGTATAAATGCACCTTGAAAACAACATATCGAATCAATATTTAAACCTCTTATACCCATTCTTGCTATTGTTGTTGCTTGGTAAATGATCGCCAGCACATTGTTGCTTGATGAATGACACTTGTTGTCAATCTCAAGGCTTTGACTATAAGCACTTATATATGCCCGCTAAAAATGCATCCTAATAGCTTGGAGATTTTTTTCCGTTGATGGCTGCTCTTTCAAGAAAATTATTTACTGTAGAAATTAGTGATTTTGAAAGCATTCATGTTCACTCCTTTCACTTTTATGTTTTCATTTGATTTTTGCTTGTGTTTTTATTTATTGTGAAATTTAGATTCAAAAAGTTCTAAAGTTGATTTTAATTTGAGATTTTTTATTCATAAATTTTTTAATTTATAAATTTGATTGAATTATTATTTATCTATTATTATTTTTTTCGAAATAGCATTCCGAAAAATGATAGACTACTTCTTGGTTTTATGTTTACCTTTGAATTATTAAAAAAATATAAGTGAAAGGGCGGGATCCAAATTTATAGTTGAATTAATTAATTTAACATAACAACTCATTTATCGAGTTTTATTTTTAATTAGTCTAGTGTATTATCTGTGTTGTAAGTTCTTATGTAAAGTTTATTCCGACAATATTAAATTGAGAAAATTTGCATTCCTACCAGTCATTTACTATGCATTTACATATCTATCATAAACTTCAATATTTACATACATTCCATCTTACCTTGATTTTATGAACAAGTATTACGTAATGTGATTGAAGCTTAGAAATTATCAAAAAGAACCTGATAATTTTATCTAATGTATTATGATATGAATGCTTTAGAGTTATTGTGATGTGGATGCTTTAGAGTTATAATAGTTTAATTTTGAGTCTACTTTTATATTTTTAAGATTACATAAAACATAGTTAAATATGATAATTTTAAATATCTATAAAATCTACTATTTCCATAATATATGAACAAAGACTATTTTAGATATTTATCCACACACAGCTATAATCTAGCACTTTTAAAACAGAACTTTTAATTAGAAGAACTGTTTTTGGAACACCAACTTCTAAATATCAGATTTTTCACAAGTTTCAAACTGAGATTTAATAGTGTCACAACTATCCCAAACGCACCCTAAATTTTAAACGTCACTCTCACATAGTCCACTCACTTGTTTATAAAAAAAGAAGAGGAATAAAATCAAGGAAGAAAAGAAGAGGTGACTAGTACATAAAATAAAAAAAAATAAATAAATAAATCATAGGATTTTAACCTTAAGCAAACATATGAATCATGAAATTGGCTCATGATCAGGTAGTAGATCAAGCGCTCAAGAAATGAATGATGAGGTTCAAGGGGATTATATGCTTTTTTACATATTTAACCACTTTACACCTTGTTTGTTATGATGCTTAAGTTGGATTTGAGTAGCTTGATAAGCAAATGAGTCAAGCCATGCTAAGCTCAATCTCATGCTCAACTAACACATGAGTAAATAGTTGAGCTTTAGCTTGATCTTCATATTGATCTTGATCTCATGGCATAATAAGCTTGACTTGCAAGCTCATTAACAAGCCGAGTTTAGATCAACTTATTGGTCAACTTGGCTTACTCACACTTCTATGGAATGGTTAAAATTAGTGTTAGAGGTTTAGTGTGAGGTAATAATGGTTGAAAAAGATACAAAGTTGTTGGGTGAGGAATTCAAGTTTTTAGAAATATAAAGAAGATTATCAAGATTGCATATATAGTTATTATAGAGGTTTTACACATGACGTGTCTGTGCATGTGTGCACATGTATGTTGGGTAAGAGGCTAGTAGCAGTTATGGTGAGATAGTTTTAAGAAGGAAAATAATGTGAGGCTCCATTAAGAAAAAAATTGTTGTCGTTGTCAAGATAATTGAATAAGAAGGCTATTTCAATAAACTTTCTTGATGAGATTGTTGGACTTTATTGGTGGATGGATCAATACAATTTTATGCACTTTAAGGGTGTTTGGTGTAACTATAACTATTTCAAGAAGCAGTTGTGAAGCTGATGTGGAAGTAATAGCTTTTCATAAAGCTATGGTGGCTATTACAAATTTATTTTACTTTCAAAAGTCAAAGCAAAACTTGCTGGCGGCTACCATATTTTAATAGCTCAGGTTGAAAAAAAAAACAGCTTTCTATCACAGAAATTTCTAAAAAATAGTAAGAAAACAGTTTCCAAACAAAACTAAGGTGGCAGTTTAAAAAGCAAAGCTGGCAGAAAGCTGTCTCAAACATACCCTAAATGAATAACGACTAAAAGATAACACAATTAAATTGGTGACAAAACCAACAACCTTTTAGTCGACGAAATATTTTGCTAATTTTCTGAGGTCTCTCTAGGATTTATTCAACTTAAGTTTTTTTAACGGTTAATATGTACGTTGTTAGTAAACGCTCTTTTCAACGGTCTATTATTCATATACAATAGTGTAATTTGTTAGTTCTCACGTTATGATAACTGACAATAGTAACCGGCAGTTTTTGTTGTTGATTATTAAGTTATTTAAAACTAATAGTAAGGTAATATCGAAAAACCATCAGAAAAGCTTTTTATACATGAATTGATGTTTAAAGTCCTCATTTCACTCTCCCTGCGTGTGCTCGGTCTCTAAAAACTTCTCGCCACCCTTCAATCCCATTTCACGTAGAGTGCGCCATTTCTTCATTTCTTCGAAGATAATTTCGATTCCAATCTTCCCTTATATTTTTCATTTAATTTGAATCGTTGGTTTTTTTGCATTTTGAGTTTTTGTGTTTGGGAAAAAAATTTAATTTTTGATTTGGTTTTTTATGTTTTGGATGATGTATTTGATTGGTACATGCTTAGAACTCGTCTATTAGGGTTTTTATGTATAAGATCTAATTTTTATATTTATATGTTGGATACCTAGCACAAAAACTTTTTTGAGGGATATTTAAATGTATAGCACCTGAAACATATGTTTTAACAAATCTATCACACTCTTTGTTTCATATTTAGTTCAGAGACTCAAAGCTAGTCACCATTATCCTCATACATAATACTGGAGTGTGCCCTAATTGGTAAAAATACCCAAGTATCTATCCTAACACCTTATAAGAAAAGTCAAAAGGTGCAATAAAATATATGTTTATAGCTAATCCATCATCTTTTTTATCTTTGAGAATATGAAAATAATTTAATTCAATATATATGTATAATTTAAATTTGACAAAAAAAGAATTTTTAAATTTTGAAAAAAATTAGACCAAACATATCTCATATATTCGAAAGATTAAATAACCGAACATGATATGACAACTAATGAATCATCTCGAAAGATAGAATATCACTCGATAATAGTCTCAATTAATCAAACCAAGAAATTTATGATATTTATTTAGCTTGTGAAATTTTCAATAGTTCATTCTTCTACATACTATAAAGATTAGATAGGTTTAGAATATCTAGGTTTCTAATTCTCCTATAGGTGCACACCCCTACAGTTAATTACATCTTAAAAGACAACCAAAATTACTTAAGAAAACTCTCGATTAAGATTAGGGTTTCGTCTTCAAGAATTTAAATTTTAGTTTTCATGATTGAACATAGGAAAATCAAGTAGGAATGACTCAATATGGAACAGTTATTTTGGAGACCAGATTAGCGAAATGTATGGAATGTCATAGATTCTGAGGAGAACTTCAATGATTTCCTGAACTATCCTACTATGTGGCTTTACATTTTGAAAATGATGTTATTTGATATTTACTCGTGTCATTTTTTTATCTTGGGCTTACATTATCTGACATATGATCTATGTAGATAGTTTAGGAAGATAATAGGATTTACATTGTACCGAACAAACAACCTTGATATCTTAAAAAGAGTCAGGGCTTATATCACACCGCATATGATCATGCGAAAGCCTAAGAATAATGTGAGCATTTGCGTTCTGCTAGACAAACAACCTCGGAGTTCCAAGGGTTTATGTTGTTTAAGACTATGGAAAATTTAGTTGAGCATCATCCTTCGCTTAATTGTTTTAGTCTTGATCGTTGTCCGACTGTTGTCCACCGCTTGATCGCATCATTACCTCGTTCTGTGAAGAAAGAGGGGAGAGAGAAACCATGCATCGAACGACATATCATAGGTTCTTTGTTTTAGTGATTTGATTTTATGAGGTGCATTTGAGGTGATGATTATTGTTATTATTATATTATTATTATTGAGTCTATAAGTTTTGTTATGGGGTCTTAAGAATTATTAAAGTTTTGTCAAGCTGATGTATTAGTCGTGTGTCATAAGGTTTCCGCCTAAACATATGTCTAACATCCTCTATTCTAAGACATTTATAAGAAAAGAATTATGCATTTACAGTTTTACACCCTAAGCATGTGTCATATGTTTACTATCCTAGGACTCCTTTCCACATTTCAAAAATACAGTAAATACCAAAAGGATAACATATAAAGAAAAACTACATAGTTAAGTACAGTGAAAAAAGAGAAAACGATAATATGTATATGTCGCCTGTGATGACATTTCAGAAAAAAATTGCAGTTATATATTTCATGTGTATAGACATAAGTATTAAACAAACAATGGATATTTTGAAACTTGAATATGAACGCATAAGCATGCATGTTGTATAAGATTATACGATGGATATAGGAAAGACCAGAACTGTGTATAAGTATTTTTTGGTTAGGGATAGGCTCAGCTTTAGGACCTTTGGCCCTGATAATCTTTTCTGAGGGACTTGCGTAGGCAACCATCGACAGCTGCGTGTATAAAGCCAAGCTTGGGTAGAAATTACCGACAAGACAATCAAAGCAGGGCAACTCTTAACCTAAAGATGACTAATAAGTGGACACACAGAAGGTAATACCCAAAATTCTTAATTTGTCATGCATTAAACTTCCATCTGGTAGCCAAAACAGTAGCACCACAAGAAAATATTTTATTACATTATTGTATATTTTGTAAATCAACCGGTTCACAAATCAGTCACATTATTGGGCTAGAGCCACCAGCAACCCAAGAAATCAATGGCAACTTCCTACCATGTTTGGCGAATAGTAGTATCAATCCTACACCCTCATGAAGTGATCGGGTCAGGAGATATAGTACTTATCTATTATCTCGAATTTAGCACTAGATCCCTTTTGCATCAGTGCTCATATCTCTAACCCTTCCAACTTATAAACCAGCTCAATGATACATATAGAGCTGCCACATTGTGAATATTTCCACTTAAATCTGAGTATCTCCACAACCAACATTAGGGTATGCATATAAGACTGTTAGGGAAGTTGCATACATACTACTCAAATCTTGTATATTTACATATCTAAAATCCAAACTTCAGTTTTTACATATCTGTCACCTTAATTGTGCATGAAAAGGTGTATTTCACTAATAGTGCTATTTTTATGTGATAAAGATTTGATTGCAATGTTTAGGCGACGTTCTCGCTACTACAAGTCAATAACCCCTTCAAAGTAAACTATGACTATAGCTTATGAAAACTTGTTGGAAGTGAATGCTGGATAACTGATATATTACTTAGGGAAATATGATCATTTTAGCCAAACTATCGTTCTTAATTGGTCAAGAAATAGCAACCCACTAAAGTATCAATAATAAGAAATATGCATATATATATATATATATATATATATTTAGGGGAAAGAGCACAAAAGGCTCCTTACGTGTTAATATTCAAAAAAGGTGTTACAAAATTGGAGGGGGTTAAGGAGTCAGGACCCCACTACAAAACCCAAAAAAAGATACAATAACGCACACCTAGAGGTCCCGTCTCCTACCATCCCCCTCCCACCGTACAACGCACGCAAGATAAAACTCCAAAATAAAGTGATAAGTGCATGTACAGCAAAAAACCAAAAACTGAAGGAGCAGCAACATTATCCAACAGCAAATGAGCAAAAAATAAACGCATCAATACCAGCAGGGTATAAGTAACGAACGTGTAACCTTAAGCAAAAAGATATCGAGCAGGTTCATCAGTAGAAAGCTCCTCATCATGTAACGTGCATGCAACCTTAAGCAAGACAACCCAGCAGAAGCAATAGGCAAACCTGCAAAGCCAACTAATAGCAGAAAGGGATTTCCAAAACATCAAAACTTCAAACATAATGAAAAATCAACGCACCCAGTATAGTGAAATAGGGGTCTACAATCAACAATGTAGAGCAGAAGAAACATCAGCCAAACAGAAATCACCAAACAGGAAAAGAGTGAAATACCCCCCAATAAGTAAAAGAAAAGAGACAAAACAAAAAACAGAGCCCAAAACAGACAAACCGCAGAAACTAGATATATCTAATGTAAGGCAAATTAATCCTATCACCATGCAGTAAATAGGCCAACTGATGAGGAGGGGAGATGCCCACCAAAGGAGAACACTCCGCATACTTAGCTAACCAATCAGCAACTCTATTGCCTTCCCTGAAGTTGAAATTTAAACGCATTTGCAGGTGGCAAGTATCAATGAGGTTCCAAATGCGTCTAAACAGAAACAATAGATTCCAAGGAATGGCATCCAGCTTGAGAAACATGTTTATAAGTAAAATAGAATCAGTTTCCACCATTAGGTAGTTAATCTTGAAAATAATAGCAGCTCTCAAAGCCGAAAGAGAGCCCAAACTTCGATCATAAGTGGGGAATCGGCCACCACAGGAGATGAAAAGTAGGAAATTAACTTACCCTGATGATCCCTGAAAACACCCCCCACACCAGCATGGGAAGGGGACCAGCTACCATCAATATTAACTTTGATAACACCAAAAGGAGGAGGGAGCCATCTGACATCAAAAGGCTTCTTAACCATAGTGTTATCACTAGTGAACAACCTAGAAGCTCTGTTATAATAGGCTAATATATTAGAGAAAGTAACCTCAACAGAAGGTTTGTTAACAACATGTTTGTAATCGTTCCTGGCGTTCCAAATAAACCATAACACAGCATAAGGGAAAAGATCTAAACACTTCCCAGCATGATTCTGACGTACTTCCGAGATCTTCAAGTAACCGGTAATGGAGTAACGACCTGGCCAAGTAAGCCCAAAAAACGACCGATCTCGTTCCAAATGTTTTTAGAAAAAGGACATTTAAAAAATAAATGAGGAGAGGACTCCTCATCACTTAAACAGAGCGAGCATATGGAAGCCGAGCCTCAAGCCCTTAAGCTTCAAAATATCATCCAATGATAGAATCAAAGAAAAGTATCTCCAAAGAAAAAAAGAAATAGAGGGGGTAAAAATAGGATTCCAAACCTCAATCCCCCAATTAGCAGTAGGAAAGGAATTTAAAATATTATAAAGGTGCTTGCTAACAGAGATCTGCAGATTTTTCTTCCAAATAGGTTTGTCATGGTGAGATATTATTATAGGGATTTGGCTGATAAGCATAGCAGAATCAATACCAACCAAATCTCTAAGCTTAGAAATGTCCCAATTCCCGTGAGACCAGCAATCAGCAACCAAGAGGTTATCCTGAATAGGGGACTCGTGCATCCGGACAAAGATTAGGACTACCCCAACTATCATGCCAAAAGGAAACTTTCCCATCACCAATGTCCCAAAACATTGCTCGAGATGCATTAGTCCTATGAGTCAGGATAGCCTTCCAAATTTTAGAATCACCAGAGTTCCACTTAACAACAGCAGGGTGAGCGACACTGCAATATTTAGCATGCATGTAATTAGCCCAAATCGAATCCCTAAATCTAAACTTATACCACAACTTACACATGTTTATTTCAACAATATGGGGGAGGGCTTTGAAGCCCAGCCCCCCTGCAAACTTAGGCTTACACAACCTTCTCCATGAGAGCCAGTGCTTCTTGGCCCCCCCACCTTCCCAAAGAAACCTATTAAAAACTTTTTCAAGTAAAGTAATGGAACTTTTCTTAGCATTAAAAACTTGAAGAGCATATAGGGGAATGTTATGCGGCACACTATTCAGCAGAGTTAAACGACCCCCATTAGACAGGAAAGTATTGTTCGAGTGAAAAATTTTTTGCTTAACTTTGTCAATAACATCATCCATTTGAATTTGCTTACATCTACCCCTAATAAGATTAACACCTAAATATTTAAGAGGAAGCTTAGCGACAATATAACCGAGTGTGATTGGTAACCCATAATTGATGTGCATGAGATAAGTGCTTACTGAAGAAAATATGACACTTATCCTTGTTAAAAGACATACCAGAAGCCTTCTCAAAATCACCTAAGGTTTTCATCAAGGCTTTAATAGTAGCCTTAGAAGCATTAGAAAACACCACATTGTCATCAGCATAAGCCAAGTGGCTAACAGGAAAATGAGCTTTGTTAGAGAAATAAGCACATGCGTTGATGTAAGGATTGTTAAGCGATCAGACGAGTAATCAAAAGCAATGATAAAGATGACAGGAGATAGGGGGTCTTCCTGCTTAATACCTCTATTAGCAGAGAAGAAACCATGAGTGCTGCCATTGATCAAGATGTTATAGTGATTATTGTAAAGCCATCTTTTAATTAAAAGACAGAAATTAACATTAAAACCTCTGGCTAACAACACATTCAAGATGAAATCCCAATTGATAGTGTCAAATGATTTCTTGATGTCAAGCTTCAAAATGACATTACCTCCTCTGCACTTCCTATCCAAGTCTTCGAGAAGCTCTTGGGCCAGCAGGATGTTATCAGTGATCTCCCTGCCTTTAATAAAGGCAGATTGATGAGGAGATATCAACTTGTCAAGATGTGGTTGCAGCCTTGCAACCAAAATTTTATCGATCACTTTAGATAACACGGATGTTAAGGAAATAGGTCTAAAGTTGTTCCATTTAGATCTATCATTACCTTTTGGGATAAGCACAATCGAGCTGCAGAAAAATATTTGCGAGAGGTCATCCCCAAAAAGAAACTTTGTATAGCCATAATGAATTCTTTTTTAATAACATCCCAACATTTAATATAAAAGCAAGAGGTAAAGCCATCTGGACCAGGCGCTTTATTAGCATTTAGGCTCTTTAAAGCAATATAAATCTCCTCCTCCGAGGGGATATCAGTGAGGCAAATAGATGTAACATAATCTTTATCAGCATTGAAAAGATTACCATCAAAGCAAGAGACCTGCACATCACTAGTGAATAAAGTAGAAAAATAATTAACAGCACTCCTACCAATGTCCAAAGAATCATTAAGAACAGTACCATCACAATCAATGATTTGATTAATGATATTAGTGTTTATCCTATTTTTGATCTTAGCGTGGAAGTAATTAGTGTTTCTATCCCCTTTAGTGAAATGGATATCATGAGCTTTTTGCATGAGAAGGTCTTCCTCAAGAGCAATATCAGCAAGAAGAATGTTGTGGGCATGAGCAAGCTCCTGCACATTCTCGGCGAACATAAAAGCATTAGCTTCTAAGTTATTGACGGTATGCAAAGAGTTAACCACTCTTGTATGAATGTTACCAAAGACCTCATGGTTCCAGTTCTTAAGCCCAAGAAGAACTCGCTTATGAAGCTGCCACAAAACATACCAAGGAGAACCACATCTTATAGGGTGCCACGGAGCTTTAATGAGATCAAGAAAAGTGGGGTGAGTAGTCCAAATATTTAAGAATTTAAAGGGGGATCTGACTGGTTTGGAGTGAAAAGCAAGATGTAAGAGAAGGGGATTATGGTCAGAGGACGCATGACTGAGGTGTTGAACCCTAAAGAGTTGATAATAGTTAAAAAAGTTGGGGTTACCAAAAAACCTGTCTAATCTTTGAAAGAGCAGACCTCTTCTCCAAGTGAAAGGAGGACCAGTGAACCCCAAGTCATAGAGATTGGCCTGGGAGATGCTCTCACAGAATTTATGCATTAAATTAGAGTCAATGTTGGCTCCCCCTCTCCTTTCAGCAACGGACATGACCATGTTAAAATCCCCACCAACAAACCAACTATCATTAATAGAATTTCCTATGGCAATGAGCTTATTCCAGAGGATGTACTTATCAGCAAGAATGGTACTAGCATAAACAAAAGTTAACCAACCATTGAAACATTCATAGCTTGTAGTGAGCAAGCACAAATTGTTTATCATCTTCAATGATATGAAGATTAATGTTTTTTTTCCAAAACACCCAAATTTTATTATTGCTGTTACAATGATAAGAGTAAAGAGAAAAACAGTTGAAGATTTTCTCTTTATTCTTAATAACCATAGGCTCTAAAATGGCAAAAATATCCAGATGATGGATCCTACAAAGGTGCTTCAGACGCTTAAGGGAGGGAGGATCAGCCACTCCCCTAATATTCCAAACCATGATGTTAGACATGATGTTTTCCACCTCTTCTAGTGGTCCTAGAAGAGGGAGGTAAAATTTCACTTTCAGACAAACTAGGGGCAGATTGTTCTGTATTTAACATGGTTCCAGGTATTTGTTTCTTACTTCTTTTCCTATTAGACTTTTGAATGATCCACTCAGATTCCATATCAGAGTGTGCCTCCAATATAGTAGTATCATTAACATTGTGACAGGATTCAACAATAGCAGGTGTTGTGTTGTCATGAGCTTGTATGTCTATAAGTTGGGTAGATGTGGGAGGGTTTTGAGGTGTTCCTTTGGAATCAGCCTGATTACTAGTCTCTTTGAGAACACAAGTATTAGGAAGCAGGATAGAATCAGAGAGAGGAAAAACCTCAGTTCTGAAATTTAACACAGGGGTATTAAGATCAGGAGGAACTACATCAGGTAACAGAATCTGTATATTTTGATCATCTTCAACTGTTAAAGACAAATCACCTGTAGAGCTGTGGTGGGAAATAGCATCATCATTCTTATCCAAAGATAAACATAATTGGTTTGTGTCATCCAAACCCAGGACAATGTTGGGTTTGCAAGGTAAGGTGTTGCTGGGAGTTGTACATAAAAGGGTTGAGTTTTCCATAGGAAAGATCAAAGTGGGTGATGCATTGTGAGATGCGGAGGTCCTCTTATCACAGGGAGGATCAACTGGGTCTTCTAAAGGTGAAGGAACATGAGTGTTAAATGCAACCTCAGCATTGTTTGGATTATTAGAGTTTGAACTGCAGTCTTCCTCCACAGAGGATAAAGGTTTGGTCGGGGGGATGATGACAGGGGAGATAAGGGGGAGGTTTAGTGGAGGTGGGGTGACAGTAGATGCAACAGGTATTTGTGTCAAAGGAGGCTCAGCGGGTATAGGCTGTTGGGTAGTGTGGATGGTGGCTGCGGGCAAAGTAGTAGGTTTAAGATGGGGATGAAGTCTATAACAAATCGTAGGGGAGTGGCCAAACATAGCACAGTGAGAGCAATAAGGTGGGTGTGAGCCCATAATAACCTGCTGCCAGTACCCAGTGTGTGAGGAACCTATCCAGACTTCATCCGGATAGGGCTGGGTGATGTCTCTCTCAACTAAAAAACAGGCATCTGCAGGCTTTGAACAATCAATCGTAGGATTATCCACTCTGAGAGGCGTACCAAATCCTTTTGCAAGGGAGTAAAGGATTTCATGGTTAAAAAGATGGTACTTATACTCAGGAAATTTTATCCAGACTGGAATAACAGGGGATTCAGCTTTGGGATTGAAATCAACGCTCCATTTTAGTATTTGCATATACCTATTGTCTATTTTAAGAACCTTACGAGCAAAAACATTCGTGTAGTCAACATCGTTGGTTAGATCTATAAGGATATGCCTACCATCGACAGAACCTATCTTCCAGGCGCCCGTAAGCTTTAGGGAGTCAAATTCCTTTCGGATGATGTCTAACTTCGGATGACCATAAAGAAACTTACCAATCAACACAAAACGACAAGATGAAGCAAGAATGTTAGTCTCCTCCTCCGAAAGAAAAAGAGCAGGCTTACCGTTTTTCCTTCCGAGCCTCTTGATGAAACTATACTCACCCCCACCAATCTCCCAAGCCTCATGAAAAGCTTGTGGGAAATAGCAAGAGTGGCTCCTGGAGGTCGTACTAGAACCCCCCGTGACGGCATTGGCGTAGTTACGCTCCATCACAGCTTACAAAATAAGTAAAGAAAACAAAAGAGAGAAAAAAACGGGAGAGATCACCGAGCCCGGGCGACGGCGATCGCCCGGGAGAAGACCAAACGAAGAGACAGCACGCCTAAACGACGAAAAGCGCCCGAGAATCGCCATGAAACCCCCAGAGCAAAAACCTAGCCGTCGACGCCATCTATATCGATATATATATATATATATATATATATATATATATATATATATATATATATATATATATATATATAACTCAATTCCTATTTATTTACACATCTAACACCTAAACTATATTCTACATGTATATGTCACCTTGCCTGTGCATTATATTTTAAAAGTCAAAATATTGATTTTTTAGATGTGATAAGAAAGATTTGGGTGATATATATGTAAATACATAAGAATTGGGTGGTGGGTATGTAAATCTTCCGTGATAATAAACAAAAGTGGATGGAGCTTCTTTTCTAAACTAGAAGCATGTAAAAAATTGGGGTTTAGATGTTAGACAGTGAATATAAAAGAATCGAATGGCATGTATGTAAATCTTTCTTGATCGAAGTGGGACAAGAATAGGATGCCAAAGTGGGGGAAAGACACATTACGCTTGCAGGTACGTGCAAGTTATGTGCGCATATTATAATAGATAAACTCCCAAATATTCACAGCTTCAGCGGTATTCAACTTATAAATCAAGCAATCAAACCATAAGATAAGTGAATTGAAGAGAGATTCAAAATTTAGAGCAATTTACATGCATTCAACACAATTCTTATGTATTTACATTCCTAAGACCCAAAGTTTAATAATTTCATTTGTAACACATTGGTTTCACACTTGTACATGAAGAGGTGTATTTCACATTTCCAAGATTAAAAATGGAGGTACTTCTCATGTGATATTACAGATTTGGTTGAATAAACGTAAGAAGGCAAAGTTTAGGTGTTAGATATGTAAATATATAATAGTTGGGCGGTATGTATGTAAATCAGCATGAGAATTATATAGAAGTTTCAAATTTTGAATGTATAAGTGTCTAGAAATTTCAGATTTTATATATAGAAAGAGGAAAAAAGTTTCAGATTTCTCTATGAATGTGTAAGAATTTCAAAATACAAGCTCACAAAAGTTTCATATTTTAGGCACATGAATATATGAAGAAAAACTAAATCACATAATCATACTTTCACAACTGCTTTTGCCAACGAGCATCATAGATTCAACCATTGAATCTCAAACTTACGAAGATACGTAGAATGAGCAATAAGCATTCACATTTATATACATACCAAACAATTCATACGCTAATTTTGTAAATATGTACAAGAGTAGGTGTTATGTATTTAAACCTTCCCAATTTAGATGCTAGATACACAAATATTTAGTAATTAGCATTCATAATCTCTAATTTAAGTGATTCAAAAATAAGTATACAGGGATTAAAAAAGAAACGAATCAGTCAATACAAAAGGCCCAATTCAAGCATTTCATGTCACCGAAAGCCGATTTCAACATCTCATAATGATAACAGTTAAACCAGCCTATAACTCGATTCATGTATTTCATCTAACCAAAATCCAACCTCAGCAGTTTATAAAGGTAACAGTTAAACCAGCCTACTACAAAGGACCCAATTCATATATTTCATGTAACCAAAAGCCAACTTCAGCAAATTATAAGGATAACAATTAAATCAAACTACTACAATGGCCCAATTCATATATTTCATGTAATCAAAAGCCAACTTCAGCAGGTTATAAGGATACCAATTAAATCAGCCTACTACAAATGACCCAATTCATATATTTCATGTAACCAAAAGGCCACTTCAACAGTTTATAAGGATCCCGAACATTATACATCTTTAAGGCTATAATTGTTTTAAATATGTTTCGAATAGCAATCACAAGATATAGATGTAGTTTGCCCTCTTTTTTCTTTTTTTTTTTTTTAAAAAAAAAAATCAATTGAGCAGAGCATATTAATATTATATGAGAAAGTAAAAAAGAAACGTTATTCAAATGCCTGTAATTTATTGAAACAACGAGGCTCGACAACCTTACAAGGTGTTAAACCTTTTAAACCGTTAAAAATGATTCCATCATAAAAAAAAAATTCAAGCAAGGTAATCAAGTGTACGTTAAGGTAAAATTTATCAAGAACTATAAAATCATTTACTAGAGAAGGGAAGGAATGATTATATGAGTAAACATTAGATTTATCATGTGATATTGATCTCAAATCAAGTTATCCCATTCTCATGACCATTATTAGGATAAAACAACAGAGAACGACTGGTTACCTCATGAAATAAAAAAATTAAAAACAAAAGTTCCACTAACTTTAGTTGCAACCTTTGCGCATGAATCGATCCCTCCATTTCATAGGGGAAGATCATACCTTGTGTTGTCGACTGAATGATAGGAAGTTTAGGCTAGGAAGAGACAAATGCGTGAGAGAGATGAGAAGCGATGGTGAAGAGGGAGCCAAGCCCTAGGGCTGTCGTGAGGGAGAAAGAGTTGTGCAGTTTGTACCCGCTCAGGATCATATGTGTTCTCCCTAGATAAAATCGATGTTTCGGACAAATTAGCTTTGTCTGTTTTATCATTTTGGGTCTTCTAGACAAGTTCGTCGACAATCGAGTCTATTCAAATCAGTTTTGCTTGCGGTATGATGAATATTATTCATTGATCTGATCAGAATCGTCCGACAAGCAAAAATGGCCACTGACCTCCGCCTAAGCGTGAGGTAAAGTCTGTCGGGACTATCCTGGCAGCATGTCTCTCAACACGCGCCGAAGGATCTCAAATTCGTGTAAAAAATAAATCTTTTTTTTTAATTTTAGTTTGTGATTTATTCTTTTAAAAATTGATTTAATTTTGATTTAATGGTGAAGCTTATGTAAGTGTGAATATGGGTGTATGTGAATTGTATTGTTTGTGTTTGTTGTTTCAAAGAACGAAAACCCCTAAGTTCAAAAGGTCTTCATAAGACATTTTTAATCCTTATAGGAACTCAACTTGAGTTTCGATATGTTAGTTCTAATCAACTCAACTAAATTTTGAGGATTTGAAACCACACATATGAGACTACAAGGATTCAAGAAGTGGTTCGAATTTCTAATGGTGTGGGCCCCAAACTTATCTTCTAGGAGAGTGAGTAGAGAAGTCATATGGCTAGATCCTAGGCACTTGAGAGAGAAATAGACCTCACTAAAAATGAGGTCAACAACAGCCCTAACCCAATAATAATGAATTCACTATAAAACTCAACCAGTATAGTAGAAAATGTTAGGACGACTACCTCCACTAGAGTGCAAAACATATAGTCTGAGATAGAAATTTCTATGCTCCTAACTTATAATAGTCAAGTGCTTACACTAGTTTGGCATGGCCAAACCTGACTATTGAGATAATTGAGAAAGTGAAGATCACCACCTTCACAAGTGGTTGAAACAAATCATATGTGATAAAAATTTTGAGTACTTAACATATAAAAGTTAATGATTTAAACTTATTTGGCATAGCCAAACCTGAGTAGATGATACATAGACTCACAAACATTGCCCTTCAGCAAGCATAATGCATTAACTATGTGTCTATGATCCACTTTAAAAATACTTATTTTTATGCCTTATTTATGATTCAATTCTTAAGGATGTTTAAGGAAAGATATTTTTATGTTTCTGGATGTAGGTGATAAAAAAAGAGTTCAAGGAGCAAAATGAAGCAAAAATAGAGCTAAGAAACAAAGTTGCCTAAATTTTAGGTCTTGCGCCTAGGCGCCAGAATCAGGTGCCTAAGGGTCAGTTCGATACTGAAGCACAAAAGATTTTTGACAAGTTTAGGCAGTTATTTTGACGGTGTTAAGAGGTTATCAGACCTTCTAGAAGATTGGAAGTTAGTACTAATACATATGACATGTGATACAATGCATCTGGACAAGGGAAAACAATTTTAATTGTGAAGAGGTGCGATCCAAAGTGAAGAGGTACGAAGACTTGGTCACGGACTCCGGCGCCTAGGCCCTTTCGGTGCCTAGGCGCCACAGTTACTTTCTAGAAGATACATTATATTTGGACGAATTTTGAAGAGGTGCCTTAAGCAAACCCTGGTCATTTTCGAAGCTCTATAAATAGGATTCAATTCTACAGAGAAAAGTGCCCCCTCTAGCCCCCAAGCACCCTGGAATTCTCTCACACTTGAAAATAATTTTAGGGAGCCACCTTCTTAAGTAATTAGTGTGTTTATTTTAGTTATTTTGAGTGTTACTACTTAATTCCTTGAGTAGTAAGTGTGAGTTTGTCAGTGTTGGTGTTGTTGAAGTCTTTCATTTTGCATTGGAGTCAATAGGAGTCAGCGGATCACTTGAAGGAACATTCCAGATAAGTATTTGTAATTTGGTTCAAAGTTTTATAAATATATTTTGTTGTGTGAATTTAATGTGTTCTGAGTAGTTAGTTTTCTTTCTCCTTTCAACTATGAAGAGATAATAAGATAATTTAATTTTGTTAGAGAACTTAACTTAAATTTTATAAAAATTGTGATGATATTAATACCTGATCTTAATTTACATTTTAAACTGGCCATTTGAATTGTTAAAACCTATTGAAGAATTCTGAGACCTATCTGGAGATGAGTTCTTAACAGTAGATATCACATGAATCCTTGGGTAATCGAAGGCCTTGAGCGGGTTATTCAAGGTGAAGTGTAAATAAATAGGGGGAGATTGTTTATTGGGCGTAGAATTGATTAGTTTTTAGAGTGACAGACTAAATTCTAATAATTTGGTTTATAGAAAGGGAACGGGTCACTAGTAGGGCCGACCATAACCACCCTTGGACATCTAGAAGTACGAGCCTAGATTAACCCATTCTACTAATAATACATCCTGAACCGATCTATAAATTAACCAATGTTCTTTATACTATCGAGCGAAGGTAAATAATAGGAATGTTTCTATTTGGTACAATACCATAATTTCAAGTTCTCAACGAATGATAATTATTCTGAAAAAATCTTGGATTAGTTCAAAAAGGAGAAAGTTGTTTTATTTATACTTACATTAACATTTTTCTTTATTGTTGCTTATTTGCATTTAGTAGAAATTTAATTAAAATTAAAAATCTGAATTTTGAAAAGAAATAAAAATAATAATTACTTTTAATTTGAAAATCTAATATATTTCTTAAATTAATTTTTCACTTAATCTTCCCTGTGGGATGGATAACTAGGATTTCAATAGAGCAATGTATTACTTGAAATGATACGTATACTTGCGTTTAAAATTGTGACTTTTACAAAAATTATTATAAATATTTAAATATAAATTCATAAATTCTTGCATTTGTAAAGAAAGATTCAAGTTTTTGGCGTCGTTGCCGGGGATTTATATCTTCTAGTAGTGGTGTCGAATTCTTATATTTTTAAGTATATTTAAAATCACGGTTCATTCTACAAGGGAAAATGTCTTTGATAGACTTGGCACCATCGTGTCAAATGTGGTGTTGTAATGCTAAGTGTAGATCACAGCATTGAGGCGCTATCAACCGATTCATGGTTCCTAGCCAAATAGGCTCAAGGCCTAGGGTCAAGGCAATGAGAAAAATAACATCATAGCTCTCGGCTGAAGTGCGCATACAACTTATGTTTATGTTATCACACAAACCTGTTTTTATCCTTCGACTGATCTCCTCATTTATTCTTTCTTCTTCGACTTTTGCTAATACTAATTTCTCCAATCTATAGGTTATATAGGGATATTCGTACAAAAAAGTCATGGATATACAATAACTTTATCCATATAGAAAATGAGTCAATGATTACTCTACCCTTCCTATTGTTGAGCCCCTTTGAGCCTTGTCACTCCTTCAACTTTGTTGATATCAGCTTGATGGCCAGATGTCGATAAGATAACGTCCTTTTTGGATACGGTAATTTTCTTCTGCCTTTATTGCCCGAGCGTGCTTTAAGCATTGTGATATCCCCGTCAAGATGATTTGGTTATTCTATGGCCTTTGTGTGCCGATAAGACGCTGTCTATTTAGGATGTGAGTGACTCACTCTTTGCTCGATGGCTTAGCAAGAGCTTTGAAGTATATGGGCATTCCAATAATGAATAACCTTTCATTTGTTAACCAATCTCCCCAAGTCCACGATAATAAAACAAAACTCATTTTATAAAGAATATTATTAGGTATCCCCCAAGATAGTGGGATGCGTCCCTTGAGAGTTCTCTTAATCCCAGAACAGGCACCTACACCTGAATCTCTAATTATTGGTAGTTTATGTAGGTATTCTTTTGCGAATACTAGTCAAGGTGCTTCTGTCTGATCTTGTTTGGGTAGACATGCATGATCTACCTTGGGAGGTTTACCATATGTAGGCTCTTTATCTTAGTTATTTATTTGTCTTCTTCGTTGTATGTCCTTTCTTTTTTTATTCCTCTCTTCTCCTGATCATTCATATGATTCAGAAGAGAAATTTATTCAAGAAAGGGAAGTATACGACAATCAACAAGCTGGCGAGTTCCCAAAAAAGAAAAAGAAAAGTGAATGAAAACAACCTTCTTTCTTTCACCTGAGAACCCATATAATGGATCAATCGGTGCAGCCAAATAATCGGTTGTCAAATTCATTTTGTCAAAGTAGCCTTGAACAAAATATTCCACGAGCTGCATGTGTCAACCAAAATACTACCTACTTGGAAGTTTTTAATTAGCATACTCACGACTATGGAATTGTTGTATGGATTTCTAGCTGCATGAAGATCTGCAACACTAAAAATGATTGGGGGCGGGGCTTTCTTTATTGAATGGAAGTCACAATGCAATGTTCCCCTGAATGGCTCTTTTTTCAGTCAGCTTTTCAAATTGAATCTCCTCCCAATATTACTAGCACTATCTCGGCTATGTGCATAGCACTGGCTCTTACAAGTCCATCTGAATCATCCTTTGCAGTTTCTTTCCTTTGTCGCAGAATGCATTTTTTGGGCCACGAATTCCTTCAGATTTTCGGCTCTTATCAACTCTTCAACAAGTCTGTGGATCATCGATGTATTCTTTGTGGTACATGTAGTATTTGTTAGGATTCCAGAGGGAGGCTTTGGTTCTCATAGGGGTGGCCTTTTAGAATTATTCTTTGCCTTGAGTGGCTTCCACCAATTCTTCCATCTAGATCGTTAGTTGCATGGGCTTAGGCATTCTTTGATCGCCTGTAGTGCGATCATTTTACTGGTCGCATTTTTGTGTGTTTCATTTGGCTTCATTATATCCAAAGGACGACCAACCTCTTTCACGCTTCGGTCATGAGCCATCCTTCTCCCTCCACCCATCATCTCGCGAGCCTGTCTTGCCTGATTATTGGTCAAACTTCTTTTCAGATAGACCGGTTCATGTATTCTTTTGCCGCAATGTGGTTGTCAGCCAACTCTAAGTGTTCAACCAACGTTTCATGTTTTCATAAACCAAGGATATTTCTGAATGGCGCACTTTTTAGCCCTTGCGCTAGTGTAGCTTTAGCAATCGCTGGCTCTAGGTCCTACACCACTAGCTTTTACTTCTAGAACCATGTGATGATGTTCATAGGCTTTAGTTCAGTCCTTGATTGTGTACTACCAGGATTTCGAATCCTTGTAGGGTTTATAGGCCCTAATGAACTGCAAAATAAATAATATCTTATACTTTAAAAGAATTTATAATTCCGACCGGGAGTCCATTGAACCACCTAAGAGACAAATCTATCCTAGTGGTGTAGAATAGTTGACATTTTAATGTGTTAAAGTTTTTGAGAAGGCAAATTGCCAGCTCAAAGGACTTGATATAGTCGATCAGATCGCTCTGACACCACATTGATCAATTCCATGATTTGACCTGTCATCCAGTACTAGAGTTCATGAATTTGTTGTTGTGTGATTTCATAGACGGACTCTACGTTATAGGTTTATCCTTGCTATGTTCTTTCCATTGATGATTTCCTCACCTTGTTGAAGGCATGATTCCATGCTCATTGCACCTTTTAGGATGTAGAATCCCAAAATGTCATGTGGATCGAATAGAGTGTTTGTCTAATGAGAGGAAAGAGAGTAGATAATAAAACACAAGTAATATTAAATTTTTGAGAATTTTTTCAATAATCCCTTTTTCATGAAAATGACCCTTCTATTTATAAGTCATATAAAGGGTATACTATTGTCCCCTCTTTAATGGCAATGTTACCATCAATTATAAATCACTACATTTTTACATATTTGGAGCTAGTATAAATATATTTTGATCCTGTAATAGCTGTTGGCGCCATTCTATGTTTGTAACCGTATTTGACACTATTTTGTGTTTGTAACATTCTAGTCTGATATCTTTGTGTTCGTTCGATCATGCACGACTTGATCGGCTGACCAAATGATTTACATACGCCTTCTCCAAAGAAGTTCATTGCAAAGGCTCACTATCCTTGGAAAATATTGTTACATCAGGCAGATGACACATCATCATAATTTGGTAGGCAGTCTTCCTGTAATCGATAAACCTATATAATAGAAATCCATTTTGGGCGGTTGTGGATATTTCTAATGCCAGATGTTGGTTGAGTAGTCATTGACATGGGCGTGCAGCTTTCATTTGTTAGGTTAGAACTTCGTTCAGTCGGCCTAAAATTTGGCCGACTGGTGCAATGATGAATATTTGCACTTAAACTTCTTTCCTCGTGTATTCAGTTGGATCTCCTCGAGATTTATGCAGTCATATTTGTGATGTACAACTTAATAACTTATAATTACTTATGAACTAAATGACTCACAAAATCCTATGAATCTATAAATCACATTTTTACAAACCCACATTTCCTATCCTCATGTAGAGTTTCTCTTTTTCTTGCTCCAATAAACTCATCTTCACATGATAGCCTCACACCCGCCTTCACTCCCCTCTAAAAAAAATATTATCGAGTATCTACACAACTATGTGAATTATTCACTATACTCGACAGGTCACAAAACTTTGATCTTGACATAAGAATTAAGGCATACTATTTTCATTCCGGTAATCATTTTGAACAAGGCACCTATTCTAGTCCTTGGACTTGTACTAAAATGGTTGATTGTGAACATCTACCAAAGTTTAATAAAAGTTTTATTATTATTTCAAAATGTGATTGCGACAAAGTTGATTCGAAATATAGATATTTATTCAAATAATACTATATTTGCTAAACGATATTTAAATCTGTCTTAATGAAAAGATGCTTTCCATGTTGCCTTCTTCAATTTCTCTTTTTAATTAACTTTTTATTCAAACACTCCATAATTTATACAATAATATATTTATTGGAGAGATTAATTTTTGATGAAATTATCACCACCATTATGGGGTCCACACAAATTGAGGCGATTACTTCATTTCTGAAGGTGTAAACGCACTTTCCACTTAGTGCCCGTTTGGGGCAGATTATAGGGTGCAGCGGCGTTTTGCATAAAGCCGCCTCCTCTTTTGAATATCATGATCGGGCCTAAATTATTGGTGCCACGGATTTTTTTTATCGCCATTTCCTTCTTCCCTTCACAAGCTGAACTCCCCTCGCATCCCGTGTTTTAGGTAAAGATTTTCCTGTGCTGCCCTTCTCAAATCTCCCTCGCCCTAGCCCTCGGACTGACGCAGTTCTCCCTTCGCAAATCTCCCTCGCTATGCTTCGACTGACTCGGATCTCCCTATCCTCGCTCGCAGATCTCCCTCGGCTTGCCCACTCCAGAAGAATCGTTCCTCCTCCGCTCCCTCGGCTCTCCCTTCCAAGATCGGCGCAAGGTATACCCGATATCCATCTCCTTCCTTCCCATTCCCGAGCCCTAGCATTTCGATATCCCTCTCCTTCCTTCCCGCGAGCCCTTGATCGACGCAAGGTGGAGATCAAGCAATATATATTCAGTGCAGCTTTTCAAGTTTTTATTTTTGGTTTTTCTTCTTCATTTTTGTAATTAAGCAATGTTTAGGTGTTAGATATGTATATTCAGTGCAGTTTTTCAAGGTGTTAGGTCAAGCAATATCCTCTTCATTTTTGTATATTCATTTTTAACTGTACATGTAACTGTATTTATGTTGATTTTATTTTTTTTTTATACTCACAGATGAGTGAGAACTCTATGTTTGTTTTTTTAAGTGATATGCAGTGCTTTCTCTGTTCTGTTTAATCTGTTGCTTTATTTTTTATCTATTTTTCTCTTCATTCAGTTTTGATTAAAATAAATTGTTCTGAATAATCTCCCCGAAACAGTAAACAATATTCAGGGATAGTTTGATCATTAATCCAACAACAACTACAAATAAGTTGTTCTGAATAAGCTCCCACAAACAGCAAGCCAGTTTATTATGATAATATGCAGATTATTAGATTATCAGAATAATTTACTTATCAGCAGATTATAAATAATCCACAGCTGCCCCAAACAGACCCTTATGATGAAAAATAAATAGAGGTTAAAATTATATATTTATATAATTATTTATAATATATAAAAGTATTATTTAAAATTTATCTTACAATTATATATATTATATACATTTAAATTTGAGGCAAGTTTATATGTCCTCTTTTTTTATGATTTAAACTTGTCCTCTCCATAGAGAGATGACAAACATCATAGGAAAAAGCTCCACAGAATGTTTGCTCGTTCTAACCTTTTAATAATACATTCGATAATTTTCTTTATGTAATTGATATATATACTAATAAATAATGATAATTTTAGTGAAAAAAAATTAATTTAAGGTCTATCTAAATAATAAAATTGATTGTGTCTCCCAATTTGATAAAATTTTCCTCCTTTGCCAATGCTTCTTGACCTGTTTAAAACTTTTCTTTGGCCAAGTGAAGTGCTTGTAATTCATCCTGAATGTTCTCACATGGTTATATAACTTCTAGCGTGAGTTAATGTTATTAGACAATGGAGATCTAAGACAAAAATTAAGAGAGCATATATAAAAAATTTAAAAGCATTTCCATTTATTTCAAAATAAAAGCACCAAATGAATTAATTACACATATATTAAGGCTCCGTTTAAAGGCGATCCGCGCTATTTTTTTTCGTTTGTTGTCGCATTTTCAGGGCTGCCATGGAAAAGTTTTGCAGAACGCGGGCCGCAAGCTCGACCTCTCGACCCGCTTTTCCTATCATTCGCAGCGTGCACAATTACTGCCCTACCCCCCCCCCCCCTACTTCGAACTGTGGGCGACGCTCGAGCAAGCGATCATACACGGGGCTATCTCCGGAGACCTTCTTTACGTGGTCTCCGCCTACTTCGAGCCGACTACGTGGAAGATTCTTCCAACGAAGGGTGGCCAGTTCGAGTTAGTAGTCACTAGCAGAAATCTTGATTTTGGGTCGGAGAGGCCGACTGCAGCCCTAGTTCCGGAAGAAGATATCAAGTCCAAAACACGCTTTCCTTCCACAATGGATCTACTAATTCAAGCCGAGCAGAGTAATTATTTATCGAATAATACTTGGATTCATGATCAACATCTTGCCGGTCCTTTGAAGCCGGTAGAAATTAGAAAAGATAACAGAGGCAGCAGTGCGATGTTCAGCACTGGATCGGACAAGAGGCATACTGTGCAGCGGAGTTCTATTCTGAAGGCTATATCTATTCTCGAGGAAGAAGATGTCGTTACTAAAGGTGAACTTAATCCAAGATTACATTATTTCATAATAATATTTTATTGTCATGAATTCTTTATAATTTTATGAGTGCATTATTCTGATAATATTTCTTTGTAGTATCCTCCAGATTGGCAGAAAATCATAACTTACTTTCTTGTATCTATCTGGTGGAGAGTTGCAAAGGTTCGCCATTGCCATGGCTGCTATGCAGAATGCATATAAATATATATGTTTGACAAACCTTCCAAGTTATCTAGATGTGAAACAGAGACTCAAAGTTGTTCGAGTTATCGGTTTTTTGTACAGGTTCACCATGAGTATGCCTAATAATTGTGACTTCTTCCGGTGAGCGGATAGTCTGTCGGATTCCACTACAAGCAGTAATCGGGATTGGACAGTGTCATTGGAGTACGTTGTGGCACGGGACATACATAGTCTGTATGCTAAAAATAATTTAATCATTTTATTAAATGTTATTTTAATATTTTTTGTCTTTTTTCTTGCAGTCTTGGTACTCACTGTTAAGTAAGTTGTGTATTTGAGTTTTTGTATTGTTTTGAACTGAATTTTTGGTTTTGAAGTATCAAATATATGAGTGTCACAGTTCCGCGACAAACAAATTTACTAGACAATACAGGATTGTTATTTTTCCAGAAAAAGCTGCCCCATAATTATTTTTACACAGCTGCAACAAATTGGCAGTGAACTACCCCCCAGTAGCTTCCCCACAGCAGCTTCCTGCGGCAGTGCAGCTCGAGTTGAAAAGCTGAAAAGCTACAGATGCCCCAAACGAGCCTAAATTACTTTGAAACTGAAGGGATAACTACATGAAAATCACTCGTAACATTATTTTACTCACAAAACCAATATCTGCGTCACTTTTATTTTACTGCCAAAATTGTGCATACATATTTGCCACAATGAAACGATTAAGAATTTGATTGAAAAAAAAAAAAAATTAAGGTGTACATCAGGAATGTGTTGCACAAATCTCAAGGAGATTCAATGATATGGAAAACATAAAAGTACAATTAATGAGGGCTCACTTGCGGGGAGACCAAAAGACCCGCTTGATCAAATGCAACCTATGAATAGGGGTTGGAGGTTGGCCGGCTGTAGACCACCAGAACAAAGGTCTAAGCCAAATTAAGTCGAGCAAAAACGTCAATAAATCTATCGCAGCAACTTAATTAAAGGGAAAAGTTCAATATCGCCAGCAGTCTCATGGACGCCCCTAGAGCCAAAAATTGACAATAATATAACCCAAGAACATCCGAGAAGACATCCTCATCAAGGAATGAGCTATCTATTAGATTACAATTATTCACCTTCTACTTGATAGCTCAGTCTCTTTGTGCCGATAGGAACCCTCATCGAGGGATAATCATTGATCCAATTCAATTATAAAAAATATTTTTAATAAAAAATATAATCAAATCATTCTGCAGTATGTAGCTCTAGCAAATTTACAGAACACGTCTCATGGTTTAATCATTCGACTATTAAAGAGGGATTTGTCATCCAGGTGGCTTCACTTACAAATTATATATAAAATAAATAAATAAATAAATAAATATGGAAACAGACTTTTTCAAATAAAAAAACTATGTAATAAATCATATAAATAAAACTAAAAGAACATTCACAATCATACAATCTAATTCTTATATATTTATATTTCTAGCACCAAATTTTTATTTTTTACATTTATATCATCTAAAATTTTCATATCATATACAAAGAAGTAATTTAATTTTAAAAAGTGAAATATATATATATATATATATATATATATATATATATATATATTGTGATGTTTTGGAATTAGATATGTAAAATAATAGAAGTTGTGTGGTTTCTTTGTAAATCTTCTTAAAATAATTTAAAAAAAAATTAAAAGCATAAGGCAGCTGGAATGAAATGGCAATGGCAATGGCGAAGACAAAAACGGCCACATGTCTTCAGAATTTGACAACGAAGAAATGATGTGGTATTGGAAAGTGACAGCCTTCTCTTTTAAGAACAGCCTACTGACGACTTAAAAAACGGTTTTATGGGCTAAAAGAAAACTAATTTGGAAATGAGTATTTTATTATTTGATTGGATGATATGTACGTACGTATAAGGATAAGAATGGGTGGGAATGGATGACAGAGACATCTGTTGCTCGAATTGCACTTTTTAATTTGTTGTTGGAGATAATAGGTTATGAAGATAGGTGTCTCCGTTCATACAAAGGATTTTGAATAAAAATAATGGTGGGCCCCATAAATATTTCACTTTTAATGACGATCCTCTCATAATGAAAAATTTTTGCATCAGGCGGCGTCCCCGATCCAACCGCACATCTCCGTGAAGGGTGTATGGGGAGCCGGTCGCAATTCAAATTTTTTTTGTGCGGCTGGATCGGGGACGCCGCACGTAACTCTACGTGTGGCGTCCTGATGCAAAAATTTTTCCTCATAATAACCTTTATGTTAGAAGATTTTTATACATACCAAATAATTTTTATGTATTGAACACCTAAATTTAATATTTATACATGAATATATCTATTTCATTTTTTAGAAATTAAAATATCTATTTTTGATATAATATGAAAGATTTAGGTAGTAAAAATATAAAGAAATAAAGCTTAGCTGTTTTATATAAATATAAAAATTAGGCGTTATGTAAATGTTCTTTTATTTTATCATGGAATAAAAAAAAATTTTGGATGAAGATAAGTCAATTTTAATTTTAGTATAAATGATATATTTGTTCATGCATACTCAAAAGTAGTATATAGGGATCTCAATATTATCCAACCGTCGATATAAAAAATAGGAAGATCCAAAATATCCTGTACTAATCCTTTTTAAAGCAAAGATAATATTGTAATTTACTTTTGACCCTCCTGACATCTATAAATGGGAGGGCTCTTTTACGTAAAGGGGATTTTTGTTTTCCCAATCTTGTAATCCCTGCTTTTATAAAATAAATTAAATCTAGGAATCTAGAACACATTATTCTCTCCGATGGAATGTCTTCATCTCCTCCTCTTCTTCTCCTCTCACTCTTTTTCTTCTCTTACTCTTCTTCTTTCTTTCCCTCGGTGGATAGGCTCTACACCTTGGCCTTGATCGGACGGATCTAGATTCAACAGATCATGAGAGTGAAATTGTTATAATATTGATGAAACCACATAGTCATCTATTTTTTTTTCGGGCAGGGGAATGCTTTGTAGAAAATAAATTTATTGTCATTTCATTATATTGGAATTGTAGTTAATAGGAGCAAGGTCTCATATCTCGTTCTAACTAAAGCATCATTACATTTTAGAGTCATTTATATACATTCCACACAATTCTTATACATTTACATATCTAACACCTACATATTCATACTCAAAGCTTTAAAACAACATTAAAATTTATTTAATAGTTACCCTTTTTAAAGTGAAGTACACTTTTTCGTGCATATATTTATGTAACCAAACTAGTATAAACATAAATATCAAACTTTTGATATTAAATATGTAAATTAAGAACCACATGATTTCTATGTAAATATTCCAATCTTGAATATTTTGACATGCTTGAACTCACAACAAGTTGATTAGAAAGAAAGTAAAAAAATTCAATAGGCTGAATTAAAGCATTCATCTTGTCGGGCAAAATTTTTTTCTAATATGTCCAATCATCTTTTTGGATTTTTAAGAGCTTGGATCACCATGGTGCAATATTGTTGGTGATATTGTGAGTATCACTAATGATGCCAAGTATTTTGATGTATTTAATAACGTTAATTGTTACACAGGTGAGCTTGATATGAGTGTTTGTTGGAGGTGAGGTGTAGCTCGAATTATGTGTGCAAAAATGTTGAGCCAAGCTCGAGCCATAACAAGCTTAAGCTTGGTTTGCATGTGTAATGGTTAACTCAAACTCGACCTCAATTCAAGCTCATATGTTGGCCAGAGCTTGTTTGGTTTAAAGAGTATAAATCTGAGCTTGACTTGTGAGCTTTAGCTTTGCTCATGTGCTCAAAATTTAAAAGTAAACAGTGAACTAAAATTTTTTTTTATTTATCATTCACATGTCAATTAACTTTCAAAACTTGAATGAAAATAGTGCTAGAACTTGCACACCAGCAAACGAGCATTGTTTTCATTACCAACAAATTAGGGATCTTATAAAAAATCTTTACTATGGCAACTAACAACAATACTTCTAATCCTTAAGTTGACAAATAAGGAATTAGCAACATTTATTAATTCAGATAGCCCAAATAAAACTCAAAATCTTGGATAACAATTATTGTATTCATCTAACTACTACAACAAGTCTACAGCCACATTCAAAATTAATTCATTAGAAGCATCAGAAATGCTTTGCAAAACTAATGCACTAGAGGCCTTAGCATTGCCATTTATGTTCTTACAACCAACAAAAATTTCTTATGTTTTAATAAAAATCACAATACCAACTAGTTTCTTAAGGTCAAATAAATAAAAAATTAAATGAGTCTTGCAAAAACACAAATAATAAAATGCAAAATAAGCTAGCAAACAATACCTTTCCTCTTTACTGAATTTATAACTTAAAAACTTGGCTTTACGAATTATTAAGCAATCCAAAATAGTAGAAAATTCTCTTAGTTACAAAGAACTAGATATCTCATTCTTCACTAAATATGTAATTAAAATAATTAGGACTGGTAATACCAATGATCTTATAATAAACATAAAATTAATACAACAAAATATAGACTCAAATATGACCATTAAAAAATCTACAACAAATATAAAGTAGTATAAATGCACCTTGAAAACAACATATCGAATCAATATTTAAACCTCTTAAACCCACTCTAAAAAATGATTCATGCAACAATGATTTTGGTTATCTATTTCTCCTATATATTTGTTCTTTTTCAGTGCTCCTTTTTTTTCTAGGCCTTCTTCTCTGACAGGTACAGACAAATAAATATGCTAAAAAATTGCTCTTTCACGCTCGTCCCAAAAATTAAAATAAAAAACAAGTTTGAAGCTTCTATGTTTTGTTTACATCTTTTATGATTTACAATAAATGTGATCTTTTCTAAAAGGCTCCTCTACTTTCTAACAAGTTTCAGGTTCTGATTTTTTTTCGTTGATGGCTGACCCTTTCAAAAAATTTATTTCCTGTAGAAATTAGTGATGTTGAAAGCAAAATAACTTCAATAGAACATGTGAAGCATTCATGCTCACTCCTTTCACTTTTATGGTTTCATTTGATTTTTGCTTGTGTTTTTATTTATTCTGAAATTTAGATTCAAAATGTTCTAAAGTTGATTTTAGTTTGAGTTTTTTTTATTCATAAATTTTTAAATTTGTAAATTTGATTGAATTTTATTTATTTATTTATTTATTATTATTATTTTTTGAAATAGCATTCTGAGAAATGATAGACTACTTCTTAATTTTTTGTTTACCATTGAATTATTAAAAAAATATACAGTGCGGGATCAAATTTTATAATTGAATTAATTAATTTTTTATGACAATTCATTTATCGAGTTTTATTTTTCATCTTGTTTAGTGTTTTATTTGTGTTGTAAGTTCTTATGTAAAATTTTTTCGGACAATATTAAATTTAGAAAATTTAAATACATACCACTCATTTACTATGCATTCATATATCTATCACAAACTTCAATATTTACATACATTTCATCTTACCTTGATTTTATGAACAAGTATTATGTGATGTAACTGAAGCATAGAAATTATCAAAAAAAGAACTTGATAATTTTATTTAATGTATTATGGTATGAATGCTTTAGAGTTATTGTGATGTGGATGCTTTAGAGTTATTGTGATGTGGATGCTTTAGAGTTATAACAATTTAATTTTGAGTCTACTTTTATATTTTTAAGATTACATATAACATAGTTAGATATGATAATTTTAAATATTTATAAAATCTATTAATTCTATAAAATATGAATAGAGAATATTTCATATATTTATCCACAGACAGCTATAATGCAGCATTTTAAAAACAGAATTTTCAATCCGAATAACTACTTCTAGACCACCAACTTTTAAATATCAAATTTTCCACAAGTTTTAAACTGAGATTTTATACCGTCATAGCTATCCCAAAAGCACCCTAAATTTTAAATGATACTCTCACATAGTCCACTCACATGTTTATAGAAAAAGAAAAAAGAAAAAAATTAAGGAAGAAATGAAGAGGTGACTAGTATATAAAATACAAAAAATAAAAAAAATAATAAAACATAAGATTTTATCCTTAAGCAAACATATCAATCATGAAAGTGGCTCATGTTCAGGTAGTAGATCAAGCGCTCAAGAAATGAATGATGAGGTTCAAGGGGATTATATGTTTTTTTTGCTAATTTAACTACTAAACACCTTGTTTGATTGTGCTGCATAAGTTGGATTTGAGTAGCTCGATAAGCAAATGGGTCAAAGCCATGCCAAGCTCAATCTCATGCTCAACTGACATATGAGCAACAAGATGAGCTTGAGCTTGATCTTTATCTTGATCTCATGGCTGAATAGGCTTTGCTTGTATGCTTATTAGCTAGTCGACAAAGTCAATTTATTGGTCGGCTTGGTTTACTCACACTTATATGAAATGGTTAAAATTAGAGTGAGAGGTTTAGTATGAGGTAAAGAAGGTTAAAAATGATATAAAGTGGTTGGTTTGCGGTGGTGAGGACCATTTTCATGTGCGGGTGCGCCCAACTATAGCTTTTCATCCATCACCTCTTTTGGCTCCCAATTTGCCTCTTTTACTTTCTCAAGTGGCGTAAATCCTGTAACATGCATGACAAAAAAAGTTGTACATTTTTCAAGTCTAATATCATGATAAATAAAGGAGGTAACATGATATTGAATGCAATAAAATCACGTAAAATTTATCTCGTATGACTAGGTCACCTTTATGAGGTCGAAGATGAGGTGAGAGATGGAGCTAAAGATGAAACTAGAGTTAGATGCATTCCAACAATGGGTAGGGCTGGGAGCCATGCAGCCGATAGTGGATGACTTTGTGTTGGATGATGGGAAAGAAACTAAGGAGGATTAGAGATTTTTTTATATTTATGTTTATTTGAAATAGTTTAAGCAAAAATTTATTTTTCTGTACATATATTTTTTTTTGTTAATTCAATATATTTTTCCTTTTTTCATGTTTCATTTTTACATTCATTATTGTTATTTTAGTTTAGTATAAGCCTCGATTGGTCAAATGTGATGTGTGTTATATCACATTGTGTTTGACATTACAATTATAGGTATGGAAATTGAAATGATAAAGAAGGTTTTTTTTTCTAGTTTTACATTTTTCTGATAACTTTTTGTAAAATTTTGATGGCTCCATCGTGTAATCCAACATATAATATCTATCGGTTAGTAAACTAAGGGCAACCGATGTTGACCTCACTTTGGTTGAGGTCTAGTCTTTCCTTAGAAGAACCTAGGATCTAGCCATAAGAATTTCCTGGTGATTATCTTAGAAGACTAGTGATTGAACCCTTCCCCTTTAGAAATTCAAAATACTTCTTTGCTCTACTTGGAGTTTCATATGCTTAAGACTAACCTCTAGCACTTAGTAGGATGAGGCTAAGCATAAGGAAGCTCAAGCAGAGTCCCCTGTAGGATGGTCAAGCCTTAACGTAAACCCTGGGTGTTCTAGTCTTGGTTAAGCTAGCTCACACACTCACACCTACACTACACTTACACTTACTACCCCAAATCCTAAACCAAACTTCCTCAAACTTGATGCCCTACTTTTTTTGGAAACTCATGTGGCTGGTTCCTCAAGCTCTTAGCCCTATGCTAGGGTTTGGCTAGGACCAACACATGGAGGATCCAAAATGGGACTTCCCTTGGTATCATGGCTCAAGTAGGTTGACGTTCTCAATTGGCACCAAATTTTACCAAATTCCAAGTTTGATCCTTTTAGCTCTCAAACTCGAACAAATTAGCCAAAAAACCCCAAAACACTAAATTTAACCAAAAATCCCAAAATTATCCAAATTCTCAAATTCTCTCCAAAAATCATTCCAAAATGTTCTTCACCACCCAAATTGACAAAAATATTCCAAATTGACCAGAATTCCCAAAATACCCAAAATGACCAAAATACCCCTCCAATTAAAAAAATTCAAAAAATTCTCAAAATTTCCAAAATCATTCCAAATAATAACAAAATCAATTTGAACCACTTCATTGAACCTAATTTGATCAAATTCACCTATTTTGACCAAAATCCATAAATTTCCCCTAAAGGCCTAAAATGCCCAAATTACCCCCAATTTCCACCAAATTAGCCTCAATCTCTCCCAATGTCAATTCCAAATCAAATTTTATCATGTAAAATCTCAATCTAAACCAAATCTAAGTCCAATTGAACCAATTTCCAAACCTAATTTCAACCCAAATCAAAAAGCCCCAACCTTCCTAATCAATTCAAAATCACCCCAATCCTTTTCTAAACTCTTCATGACAATCAATCACATCAAGTTGCTCAATAATTTGGGCCAATACCAAGCTTAAACCTAGCCTAGATTCAAATTTTACCCAAAGCCCTAATGTTGAACCACCCAAGCTCACCCAAATCAAGCCTGACTAAGCCAAGCCCACCATAACCAATATTTGGACCCTAAGGACTGGTCTAGATCCACCTAGCCTAACCTAATTGAGCCATTGACCAAGGGTCCCCCAATTTAGGGAATCTCCTTCCTTAAATGGTTAAAACAAAGGATTTCTTATCCAAATTCATCATCATAATGGCCTAACTTCTCGCTCACCTGAGCACCTGACCACCTCCCTGACCTGCTGGCGGGTCGGCCTAGTCGCCGGAGGAGCCAAAACCAAGAGAGCCTTCCCATTAATCCAATCCCAAACTCACTCATCCAAGCTGTCCAACTCCAATTGGTCATTGGTGCCACTCAACCCTCCACATAAGCAACTCAATGCACCTGAATTGAAGCCATGCAAGCCACCCCTTCCATAGCTATTTAAACCTCACCTCTTCATGGTTAAATAGAAAGAACACATTGAATCTAGGGGAAACTCTGCCAAATGCTCTCAGAGCCTCTCATAGTCAACCTAAGCTCAATCCCCATGCTCCTCAGCCACCCACAACAACCACCTAAGGGCAATTTCCTCCCTGAAATTTGCCCCAAAACTAGGACACTTTGTTGTCACTCCACCATAGTGCACCAAACCCTAAATTGAGTTGCTTTTCACCATCCCCTTACCAAACGAAGACAATCCCTCACAGAAGCCTCATCACAGACCCCCCTCTAACCTAGACATCCATCAGAGCCACCAAATTGATCTTATCAAATTCTGGTGCAGACCCAACAAGAGCTCAAATTGGTGCTTGCAGGAGCTTTGCGAGGTCACAACGAACGTGCCGAACACTTTTGATTGAGGCTACACCTCTCAGACCAAGGTATTGAACTCTCCTCCTAAGCCGAGCTCATTTTAGGTCTAAATGCTTGTGTAATGTATTTCATATAGTGCAAATCATATAGATGTGTTTGTCTAGGTTAGATGCCTCTATAGGAACAAACCCAAAGTGATTTGGTTGAGTCTAGCTCGAGATTTTAGGGTTTTTGTGTGGAAGATCTGCGGGCTACACCAGTTCGGGATGACGACCAGAAGCCATCTGATCACGTGTGTATCAGATGGACAGATTAGATTGCGCTGGACGGAGATTATGTGCATAAATCGTGAACGTGTGGAGGCTGAGTCAGATGGCGGCGTTGAATGGGAGCACGTCGCGTGGGAGTTCGGAGCTACCTATGTTTCGTGGCTCCGCGCTGTATAAGTAGGAACAAATAGATATTATAGAATTATTTAATTCAGAAAACTTTAAAAAAACATAACTTGGTGTAGAAAATCATAAAAATAAAATAAAATACTCTGTTGCCCAGTGAATAAAGGAGACTAATGTAGAAATAAAATTAGGGTTATTTTACCTATATTTATTTTTAAATTAATTAAATACGGTAAACCTTTTTTAAATCATAAAAATTTGGAGTCAATTGGAATTAATTTACCCACTAAAATGGATTTTTCAATTTCAAAGACATTTTTAACATTAAAATAATTATAATAATTAAAATATAAGTAAAAAAATTATAAAATTTTGGGAGCTTCTAGTGACCAGACGAACTTAATAAAAATAAAATTGGAATTAAAATAAACCTTTTTACTTTCGAGCCTATTTTTAATATTTAAATAACTAAAAATCATTAAAAATAATTAAAAAAATAATAAAAATCACAAAAAATATAAAAATTCACCAAAATGTCACCTTTAGTCTCTTGATCACTTGGGAGCAATTAAAATAATTTTCTAATTTTTTAAATAAAACTATTAATTTTAAAGGCTTAAATTGAATTTTTCTTAATTTTTCATTAAAATAATTCCAATAATTAAAATATAAATCACAAAAATATGAAATTTGTTTCTCTGGGTTCTTTAACTTCAAAAGATTTAAGAAAAATATAAAAATGAATTTTCAACCTAAATAATATTTTACTCTTAATTAATACTCAAAACCAACAAATAACTATAATAGTTAAAATAAAAGTAAAAAAAATCATGAAAATTAGTCTAAGTGGTCCTTTGACCAAGTGGAACCTCTAATAATTTTCTTAAGGACGGATAATTTGTTTTAGTTATGTTATTGAATTAACTTTAAAAATCCCTACGTTTGCATTTAAATAATTATATAAATTATATAAATTCAGAAAAATCATATTTTCTCCTCTGATGTTTTAATTGACCCATAAGTGGGGTAATATAATGATTCCAAAGTAATTTGAGTTAAATTTAATGAATTATGAAGTGATAAGGTCTTTATGTGCAAAATTGTAATTATGAAATTTAAGCCTTAATTAACATTTTGGCCTAATCAAGGGTAAATGGGCAATTAATCGTAATCAACTCTCCTAGATGATTTATAAAGATTAAATTGTAGTAACCAACTTCACACCCTTTTGACCTTAAGGGCATAATTGTAATTTCATAAATAATTAAGGAAATTTGTAAGATGATTGAATTAAAATATACTAAGGTTAGGGGTTTGACCTTGGAAGTTAACGATGCACCAAAAAATATGTTTGATTTTTCATATATATTTTGTACTCATTTTTGGTGATATTACAATTTAAAGGAAGGATTTTTTCATGTTTTGGTGCAGTTATAATGATTTTAGGTAATTGGAGCAATAAGAATCGAAAATGAATGAATTTGGAACAAAAAGGGCAAAAACTAGAATTTTGAAGTTCTGGCACCAACAACGCCCAAACAGGTGACGACGACGCATTTTTTGTAGATGGCAAGGAAATAAAAGGCACAATAACCCACCGACGGTGACCAATAGGCCACCGATGGCGCCCAATAGGCCGCCGACGGTACCCAATGTTGGTGGAGGCCAAATTTGATGTATTTGGACGACTTTCGGAGGGATTTTCGAGGCATCTCTTGGGGAAATCATCGCTAGGCTATTTGAACATGGTTTGGACTCCAGAATTAGAGAGGCTGAAAGGAAACTGTGTGTATGCTTAGAGGAGAAGTTGTGAGTTTGTAGTTTAGGGTTTGGTGTTTTAAAGTTGTTTATGAGGGATTCTTTGTAAGAGAGTTATAGGAGGAAAGGAAAAGTGAGAGATTTCTTCTTCCCTACTATTCCAAGAGAGAATTAAGTGTATTGTGAAGAGAGAATGAGTTTCAAGGGAACTTCAAGGGATTTGCTTTGGGAGGAAGTTGAGATAAGTTGTATTTACTTCTTATTGTTTGTATCACGTTGCTTTTTATAAATAAAATATTTGTTTTATCATATCTTCCCCATGAATTCTGAGTAGAATTCTTTATCTTTCTTCTTGTAGTGATAAATAGTGATGTGATAGTTTAGATTAGATGTGCCATATAAATACTTAGAAATTGTGATGATTTTTCACTTGGAACTTCATTTAGTTTTCAATCTGCCCAATTGAATTGTTAAAATATGTTGTGAAACATATGATCCAAAAGGACTATGCTTTCAATAGCAAAAGTGATGACCACATTGATATTCCTTGGGTGGTGAAGTCCATGAGGGTTGGATGCAAATAAATAGGGAAACATGTTTATTGGGCGTAGAATTAGAGATTTTAGGGTGACAGACTAAAATCCTCAATTTGGTCCTAGTGTTTGAAAACTAAAGCGAGAGTTAGCCTTCAGGTGAAGGGAAGTAGGAGCTCTAGAGTGAGAGCAAGTATCCTCCCATCCTAATCACGGATTTAGGGACTAAACCTAGGATTAGCCAATGTTCTTTATAGCACTCGGAAGAGGGTAAAGAGTAGGTATGCTCTTGTTTGGCACAATACAAGATTCTTACTAATCTTTATCATTCACTCACCTTAATATCATTGCAAGGGGAGGACACTTTCTCCAAACTTGAACCTTGCATTACAGAACTTATTATGGTAATACTTAGTTTAATTTAAAGCATAGAAAGTAATTTAGTGAACTTTTAAATCTCTAGCATTGTTAAACATTAGCATCTTGATTATACATTAAGTGCTTTGCAAATTTAATTGGATTTTTATGATACGCTTTAGGGTTTACTTCCCCCCTGTGGGTTCGATAATCATGACTCCGCTAGAGCTCTGTATTACTTGAATGAAACATATACTTGCGAATAAATCGGCTGCCATCTTATTAAACTGATTATATTTTGTATCTGAAGTGAAAATATTAATAAAAATTTATTACTTTGTATTTGCAGCCGCTGCATCAAGTTTTTGGCGCCGTTGATGGGGAGGTAATAGTAAATTGTGTAGTAATAAAATTTTTTTTAAAATTTGTATTTGTGTATTCATAGTTTTGGATCTGTACGCTTAGTAACTTAAGATTAAAAGTTAGAACTCACCTTTAGAAAAATTTGAAAACAAAAAAAAGAATCTGAAAATTTGAACAAAATGATAAACAATCTTGATTATCAAAGAAATGAAAATGAACATCAACCTAGACCTTTAAGAGATTATGTGAACCCTAGAGCAGATGAAATTCACCTAACTATTCAAAATCCTGATGTAGCTGCTAATTCATTTGAGCTTAAACCTGCTATTATCTAAAGGGTACAAAACAATCAATTTGGTGGAACACCGAATAAAGATCTAACATACATCTTGCTAGTTTTTTAGAATTGTGTGCTAATTTAAATATGACGGAGCATCGAATGACGCTGTCAGGCTTAGAATTTTTCCTTTTTCACTAAGGGATAAAGCTAAGGTGTGGTTAAATTCGTTAGCACCAAGATCTATCATAACTTGAGGAGAACTGTCACAAAAATATTTATCAAAATATTTTCCACCTTCAAAAACTGCTAATCATAGAAACAATATTACTTCTTTCTGTCAGTTTGAGGGAGAATCGATATTACATTTTCCTGTTGTTAAAATCCCCAAAACTTAACTATTATTTGTCCTCAAGTAATCTTGATACTATATAAAAGTAATGATTATTTGTAATGAAATTTTAATTCAGAAATACTATGAATTTAATTTAAATAAAATATTATAGTAATGTTTATTAGAAAGATTTTTAGATAATTAAATTAACTCTATAGATGTAAGGCTATTTAGTCATCAAGTTTAAGATTTCTAGTCTTCTATTTATTTCAAGAATGACTATATTTTGTAACATAAAATTACTTAAGATATTCAGATGATAGGAATTTCATGAAAGTACTACTTAGTAAAATACTAATCTACATATATAAGTTCAGAAATATAGCTGAGTTTACCCTTTAGGTTGATTCAAATGAAACCAATTTTTGATAAGACATCTCCTCAAGCTTCTCCTCACTTACTTTTTCTTTTTTTTTCATTTGGATTGATTTTTCAATCCTTCTTTCTCTTTTTTTTTGAAGTGAGGATTACTATATCTGGATAGCGTGTAAATAATTTTGAACTTCACATTTCTCTTCCTAAATTTGAAGCTTAAAACATTTACTTACCTTATATGTATTTCAAAGTTTTTACTTCATTGAGTTTAAATCTTTTTTTTCTCAACTAAATACTTAAGAATTTCATATTTTGAAATATAGTTTTCCTTACTTTAAATAGTTAACTATATTCTTATCCTCTTACACCAAATATCTTAATCTACAAAATTAGTTTAATAACTAGAAATATTTCTTTTAACTTTCTATAATAATTAAATAAATTAATTCTAGTTTACTGAATTAAATTCATTACAAAAAATCATTTTATAATAATTTTTGAAAATATAAATTGAGAACAAGTTAATAATTAAATTTTTATTTTTTTCCTCCCCCAAACTTAAATTTTTCTATTTATTTATATAGGGTGAAAAGAAAATAAACTGTGAATCTAAATCATACCATCGTGCTTTAGGTATTTCTCCTTTTTGAAGTTTTGCAGGTTCTTTTCACCACTTAATTAACTTGTACTGTTAATAACTTTTTACACATATTTAATATCAAAGAAATTGCTGGGTAAAGAAGTTTTGAAATAAGTACAAGTACTAACACAATTTATACCACAACATAACACAACATCCACATATATTTTACAAATCCAGTTTTAGAGTTACAATCATAAATTGAAATATCAAAATTTAAAAGCCACACAAATTTAACTTATACAAAAATATTAAAATGTCTTACACAACTTAATAATTAAAGTTCATAAACTAAACATCAATACTGAATCTAAGAAAATAAACAAACAATCACATAACATAAATACCTAAGCATAGAATCTAATCATCAACATTAAAATCCCCAACTATATCCTTGTCTCCTTATTCAGCAGGTGGAGTAGGCTGGTAGTGAGTATAATGGGGGCACTCAGGAAATATAACATTAGGCTCTCCTCTCCGATAACGATTCTCGGCATCATAGTAGGCTATCTCAAATTCAGAATGTTTCTGGAGATAATCACTGTCATAATCATGCCTTCGCTCTAACCCTCTAATCCTCTGATCTATATGTTCTAATTTTTCTTCAATATTTTCAAATTTTTTTCGCTGCAGGGTCATTTCATTCATCAAATCATAAAGGATAGGAGAACTATAGGTTGGAGGGTCATAACTAGTAGAGGGAATATCCCTACTAGTTGAAGGTGCATAGCTCCTAGTTCCAGATCTCCATCCTTCGTGGGATTCATAAGTTTTTATATTAGCCTGGGTAATGGGTTTCATAGGTTCAACCCATTCCTCATCATCTCTAGCCTCTACTCCAGAAAATTGGCAGAGTGCATAAATTTGACCAGGATGTCCTAGTCCTCCTCCACTTTCACTTTTTATAGTGGCTAATATATTTTTGTAAATAATACTTCCCACATTAATACTTCTGTGGTTCTGAATACAAAAATTCAGAACCGCTCTATCACTTGTTACTTCACTATGGTGATAGGTAGGTGACCCATTTTTTAATATGTTTGCAATTTATTTTTATAGCAACGACACCAATAATTTGATTCTGCTTTAATATATGTATATTTAATGATTAAATGTTAATGTGGATTCTATGCAAGTATACGTATCATATCAAGTAATACAGGGCTCTGGTGGAGTCCTGGTTATCGATCCCACAGGGAAGTTTTTAACAGAATTGTTATCAGCTAAATTTAAAGGAATTACTTACTATTATAGTAGAAGGAAATTTAAAGTAACTAAAGCAAACTAAAGTAAACTATTGCTTGAAATAAAGTTGATTTAAATAATTCAGAAAAAGCATCATTCTCCTTGTTTTTTAGAAAATTAAGTGAATGATGATTTTAAATAGAATTCTTAAATTGTATTGTGACAAATAGGAGCAATCCTATTCTTTACCCTTTGGTCCAAGTGCAAAGAACATTGATTAATCCTATGTTTGATTACGAATCTGCGGTTAAGTTGAGGAGGATCTTGCTGCCACTTCGGAGCTCCCACGTTCCCCTCACTGAGGGCTAACATCTACACTTCGACTCTCAAACAATAGGACCAAGTTGAATATTTTAGTCTATCACACTAAAATGTCCAATTCTACGTCCAATAATTAATATTTCCATATTTATTTGCACCCTCCTTCCATGGTTTTTGACTTCCCTGAATATTGGATGTAATTTTTACTATAGTTGATAATTCAACATATTTTAACAACTCAATTAGCTAGATTGAAAGTAAATTAAGTTTTAAGTAAAAATTATCACAATTTATTATAATATATTAGTTATTTCTATTTAATTTCATCAGTTCGCATAATTTTCATAAACAAGGAGAAAGACTAAGAAAACTACTCAGAATGCATGGGAATAAAACAAAGCATGGATTTCATTTAAAGTTAACAACAACAATAAACAAATATACTTATCTTAATTTCCTCCCCAAGCAGACTCCTTGAAGTTCCTTTGACTTTTCCTTCTAGTACAACAAACTAAATAGCACTCCAATAAACTAATAAACTTACTAATGATAAACAAACTCACTCAGACTCACTAAAATAAACACACAGAAGACTCAAGAGACACACAGAAGACTTAAAAGACACACAAAAGACTTAAGAGACACACCAAGACACTAGAATTCGGCCTCTATTTATAGAGGTAGGCAAAGGTCCAAGGGGTGCTTAAACACCTCTTCAAAAAGTGTCCAGGTTCAAAGTATTTACATTTTGAACTATCTCGCCGTCGGCGGGAAATGATCTCGCCGTCGGCGAGGCTTCTAGAAGGTCTTCAAACAGCGCGATCTCGCTGTCGGCGGGCTCAGGCTCGCTGTCGGTGAGGTAGTTATAAATCCTTCAGAAATTCTCCTTAGTAATCTCGCCATCGGCGGCCTCGATCTTGCCGTCGGCGACTTAGTTCAATTTGCATGAATTTCTTCCTTTTTGATCCAAATTTGCTCCATTTCATGCTTTTTTGCTTCCATCACTTATAAATCTTCATTCCTGCAGTAAAATAAAGAAAATACATTTCTTTAAAGTGCAATTTCATCAAAAATAGATATGAATTTCTTAATGAATTTTTCTGTGATCAAAATCCCCAAACTTAATTATTACTTGTCCTCGAAGTAATTTTAATACTAAATAAAAATAATGATTTCCATAATAGAATTTTTCAATTCAGATATACTATGAATTAAATTTAAATAATATTATAGTAAAGTTGAATAGAAATATTTCTAAGTAATTAAATTAACTTTATAGACATAAGATTATCTAGTTATCAGGTTTAAGATTTCTAGTTTTCTATTTATTTCAGGAATGACTATATTTAAAAGAGTAAATTACTTAAGATATTTAGATGACAGGAAGTTCAAGAAAACACTAATTAGTAAAATACTAATATATATATATATATAAGTTTAGAAATATAATTAAGTTCTACCTTTTAGGTTGAATCCATTGAAGCCAATTTTTGATAAGGCGTCTCCTCAAGCTTCTCCTCACTTATATTTTTCTTTTTCTTTTTTTTTCTTTTTTTTCTTTTTCTTTTTCAAGTGAGGATTACTGTATCTGGATAGCCTGTTAATAATTTTGAACTTCAATTTCTCTTCCTAAATTTGAAACTTAAAATCTTTCCTTGCTTATATATATTTCATAGCCTTTCCACACTTGTTGGGGGTCCTTTGTTGGCATCATTTTTTTTATATTACATGCATGAGATATCCATTCGAGCATACCAGGGTCGACAGGTGTTACTCGAAGCGTCGTGCGGGAAATTAGCTCAAATTGGCTCATTCACCTGCGAACTTGTTCAGATGACCTCGAATGATGAAACAGACCACGCGAGTGCTTCTGGGACATCAATATTACCTAGGGAGGATATCCATTTTGCTACGGTTTCGCGGGCGGGGTAAAAGTTGTGCAAATTATCGTTTTTAACCCGATCGTCGAAAATCACCTAAACGACTCGGATGACGAAACGGATCACACGATTGTGTACGGGACGTCGAGTTTACTGCGGAGGATGTTCATTTTGCTACGACGTCGCAAACGGGCTTAAAATATACCGATTATTCTTTTTATCCCATTTGCTCGAAAAGTGGCTCGAGCGGCCCCGAATGACCCGGATGACGAAACGAATTGCGTCATTGAATCCGAACGTCAATTTTAGCTAAGAGGGACATCCACTTCGTTGCGAGGATGTGTACGTGTTAAAAATTCTCGGAGGATAATTATGATAATAATGATATTATTATTATTATATAATATATATTATATTATTATTATTATATAATATATATTATATTATTATTATTATCCTAAAACCTACGTATACCCTATCTCTCCCTCTCCCAGCCCGATTCCCATCTCACGCGAAACCCCCCGATCGCGAAACCCTCGCGACCCAGCCGCCACGACGACTTCGCGAGCCCTAGCTTGTCGGCCGTCTCTCTACTCGCCGGATCTCTCCCTTCGCCGGCGAAGCTTTCGGTCGGATATTCCTCCTCGCCGCCACTCCTCCAGCCGACAGCTCGCCGCCAGCCCCGTTCGCTAAACCTAGCTAAAGCTCGCCGCACCTCGGGCCGCCGGCCTTGCAGCCAGATCTCCCCTCCGACCTGCGCCGTCTCCTCCAGCGGCTAATTGAAGTCGCCGACTTCCTCTTCCAAGCTTCGAGCCGGACCGTCGGCTCTTTTCATTCTTCTTGGCCGGCCGATTTTGGCTTCCTACGCTCGCCGGACCTCTTCCCCACTGACTTTTGCCTCGCCGACATCACATTTACGCAGGAGAAAAATCAGCGAGGAGAGCGTCAAATTTTGAGCTTTCCTCCGCATTTTCTTCGCTCTTGGTGTGTGCCGTCGATGAGCTAACCCCTGTTTCGCCGTCGTCGAGCGACCCCTTCTCGAAGGTATATGTGTCGTATCGTATTTTTCCTATGCTTAAATTATTTTTGGTACTTTACATACCTCATTGCGTTGTATTTTCCTCGTTGCATGATTTATTGCGAGGTGTGTCGGCACGTGGATCAAACACTGGCGGCTCGCCGGAAACGTGGGCTCTTCTTCAACATAAAGAGAACGAGTCTTCAACCTTCGCGACAGTGAGATTTTCTTATCCCTTAGCCGACCCTAGGTTTAGTCCGGTCTAGGCATGTGGGTTCGATTGCCCACGTGGGGTGGAGGTGTCGGACGACATGTGTCGACCGGTCGAGACACCTATGTGATGGATCGTTGATTTACCTAGAGTGAGCTATAGGTTCGGAATCTTGTGCGTTGGCCAATTCCATTTCGTAGCCTAGCGATTCCTCGTTACGAGCTTTAGATCTTAATCCTGCTGGGTTGAAATCCCAATTTCCCACGGTTTTGGCGCTCCTAATCTCCCTTGGAGGGATTAGTTAAGTTCGATCTTAGAGGACGGGAAAAGCTTTGTAGCTAGTCCATCCTATAAGATCGGGGTGTTCGTAGAGCGGAAAAAGCTTTGTAGCTAGTCCGCCCTACGAACGGTGGAGAGTTTCCCCTGCGAGAAATCGGAGCGGGAAACCCTCTACATAGCCATTCCAAAACTGGAGGCGGCGATGCCGCAGATCCAAGTGTGTCAACCCTAGGTACCTATGTGAGGTCGTTAGGACGAGTTCGACGTGTCGTCGACCGTTTGGGTTTCATCGCATGTGCATGGATCATCTTGTTGCATTTTTGCATGTGGTCATTTGTTGCATTGTATGCATGTTCGCATGAGCACTTGGGGTTGATCGGTACATCCGGGCCGATCCCCGATCCTCGGTTAGGTTCGATCGGCGTCCCAAGTCGATCACCATCCTTCGGGGTCGGATTGGTTACTCCGAACTAATCCACCCATTTCTTTGGTACGACCAGCCACCACGGTCCGGTCGGCCGATCACTCATGTTTGTATGCTTTTGCATTTTATTGCATGTTTTCTGGCATGTGCATGTTGGACTGATTGCATGTTGCACCTTATTCTGTTTTTTTTTGCATTTGCATTTGCAATTACATTTGCATCGCACTTTTATGATTCTCCCTAGTGAGAATTATTCCATCTCCGAGTCACTGCCTCCTCGGCATACTCATTTGCTCGGGCCGCTGCCGCTAAGGCATGCCCACCTCCGGGCCGCTGCCACTACGACATGCCCACTTTCGGGTCATTGCCTCCTTGGCATACCCATCCTTTGGGCCGCTGCCGCTACGGCATGCCCGCTCTTTCTGAGTCACTGCTTTCACAGTATACTCGCCCTCACCACTTTGGTGCATCCTCTTTGCATGTAGCATCTTTGCATTTTGCATGATGTGTGTGCTTGCCCTTTTGGATGCCTGTTGTGATTGTTTCGTACTTCGGTCGAGCAGTCACAATGTGGGTTCTTGCATGATTCGTTTGCTTACCCATTCCTCGATGGCTTGTCCTACTCGTTAGGAGAGTGACCCGTGTCGGTCGCGATGCCTTAACGAGCATTGCTTCTTTGGGTTGATCCCAATGAGCAATGCTAGTTAAGTCATCGGGATCGGCACGAGTATGATTGTTCTAAGGATCCATTGGATCTAACTTGTGTCACCCCTCTTCGTGACGCCCTTTAGATCCTTCGGATCCTTAGGATGGGGCCGGTATGGCGACCCCGTCGAAGTCATACTATGCCCGGACTTACCTCGCACTTAGGCACTAGGTTTGTGCACTTTCGTTAGATGGTGTGCTAAGCTAGGACTTAGGTTGCTAGGTAGTCTTTTTGATGCTGGCTATTGTTCTTTGATGTATTGGTTGCCACTAGTCGGGTATCTTTCTTCGCACTTTGCTCGTGATGTGATTGGATGCTTCATATGTATGGTAGTGTGTTAGGGCGCTTTTCTGCAGGGAGCCATGCTTATTTATACACACACACAGGTACTGCTATGGGGGGAGCAAGTGATGATTTCTGACATTTTTGTTTGCAGGTGCTATTTAGCTCCCCCATTTATAAAGCATGGCTCATTATATGTCATTTACATGTTAGCTTTCCCGCTAAAACTTCTTTTCATGCAGGATTGAGTCTTTTTATTTTTCCTTTGTACTTTTAGAGTCTAGGAGAGTTCTGTAGCAGAAATAAGATACGGGCACGAGTTCCGAGGCGTTTTGCACGGGAACCACGTGGAGGGGACTAGGAGCAGATGCTCGTGCCCTGTATTTTAATTCTGCATTTTTATATTGATGTATAGAATTAGGACCGGGCATGTATATGCGGAGTCCGGCCGCATTTTCTTTTCCGGATTATGTTACCGGTCCAGTGGCATTTTGGCCTCTTTTATTTTATTATGGAGTGTTTTCTTTCTTGCTTTTATTACATATTCACATGCACGCATGTGTTTTCCTTGTTTCTTTACGTGATGCGGGATTTTGCGATATCATTTAGGCTCTTTAAGGACCCTAAAATTGTAAACTTTATATGTTAAAAATCCTATAAAATATTCAAGATAAATGAATTTTAGGATTAAAATATTCAAGATTTTAAAATATGCACTTTTACTTTCTTGCATGGCCTTCGGGCCGGATTTTAAATGGGTTGCATTGCATGGATATCACCCAAGTCATACTAATAGGGCCTCCACATTACTTAAGGACCGCTCTAGATACTCTGCATTCATATTTGCATGTCCCGAGGAGGAGCCCCCGTGCTTCTCCAATCCGAGCTGGCCTGACATACCTTTATAGGTGGTTGGTTAGTGCGCTAGGGTGTTAGAAGACTCCCAGGCCCGGATGGGGTGTAAGTCCTTTTCTTTGGAGTGTTTCCAGCTTTGTAGCTGAACCTCCCTTTCTCTTCTTTCCTGAGGCATCCTTGCCACTTTGGTAGTTGTGAGTCCCACCTCTTGGAGCTCCGACTTATAGTCATAGGATAAAGTTTCCTTCCTTTGACCTTAGGGCTACCGAGGTCCCGTGGATAATGCAATTCTTGGATTGCTGACCGGGGATCTCAGGACGTGTTGGGTCGACTACCTTCACGTTCGGGTAGACTTAGGGTCCTACTGCTTTGGATGACGGGTCTGTGGTACCCTAGCTTGGCTACCTCTACCCCTTTAGGATTACTCCTTCCTTCCTTTGACTACCCCTGTTGAGCCCTTTCGCTCCTTGACTTCGTTGATATCATTTTGACGGCCCGATGCTGATGAGCTGCCGCCCGTTTGGGATACGACGATTTGTCCTCTGCCCTTATGGCCCGGATGTGCTTTGACGTGTTGGGATACCCCCGTCGAGATGATTTAGGTTATTATGTGGGTTTCGTATGCTGATGAGCCGCTACCCCATTTGGGATGTGAGAGACTCACTCTCGCACGATGGCTTAGCGAGAGCTTTGAAGCGTCGAGGCTTTCCCACACGGAATAATCTCCCTTTGATTGCCTATACCCCAGGTCTATGATAATATAAAGCGAAACTCCTTTTATCGAGAGTATTCTTGGGTATCCCACAAGATGTAATTAACCAGTAGGAATACGTTCCTCTGGGAGTGCTCTTGACCCCAGAACAGGTACATACACTTGACTCTCTGGTTATGGGTAGTCTACGTAGATACTTCTTTTGCGGATATTGGTTCAAGGTGCCTCGCCGATCTTGTTTGGGCGGACATGCTTGACTTATCCTTGCGAGGTTTATCGCACGTAGACTCTCCATGTTTTCTTTTCTCTTGTTTGTCATTTTTGTCGTATGTCCCTTCTTATTCGGTTCCTCTCATCTTCGAATCATTTATTTGATTCGGGAGGGAGATTTATTCGAATAATGGAAGTATACGACGACTGACAAGCTGGCGACTCCTTTTAAAATAAAAAAGAGAAAAGAATGGCGAAAACAAAAGTGGCGACTCCGCTGGGGAGGAGTTTCTCTCTCCATACTTGGAGCTTCGCTTTTTCTGGGATTATAACCTCTCTCCATACTTGAAGTTTCGCTCATATTATCGTGACCTGGTTCTCTTCCTTCGAGTCACAGTTGAGCCTTTTGTGAGACCTTGGTTTTCAGTCCATGTATCGGTTGCTAGGGGTAGCAACTCGATGCATTCTGTCCCTTCTCTCACCCTCGACATTTCGGTTGCAGCATTATAGCATGCATCGATGTCGTTGTAGTTTTGTGATTGGTTTCTTGACCTTTCCTTATTTTTGATCATTGTCCCTTTTTGCCCCTCTACGCAGAAGAGCAGAAAGATGGATATGATCGTTGCCGCCAGGGAGAGCTCTTTCCCCTCTCCCCAAGCTTTTTTGTGCTCCTGAGGGTGTCATAACCTTCAGTTCCTTCAACCACCCATGTGGGGTTACCTCACGTAATCCTACTCACTTTGAGGCATTATCTCTGTGCCCTCCCCCTTAAAAGGAGAGACGTGAAAATTGAGTCTTTCATACGCCATTTGAGGCATTTTCTCTATGCCCTCCCCCTTAAAAGGGGAGACGTGCATATTGAGTTGTTCTTACTCTCTCTCGGACGTTTTGCTTTATGCCCTCCCTTTTAAAAGGGAGACGTGCATATTGAGTTGTTCTCGCGCTATCCGAGGCGTTTTCCTCCGTGTCCTCCCCTTTAAAGGGGAGTCGTACACATTTAGTTGTTTTTCTTTGTGGTGGCTCGCATCGCGTTCACTTCTTTTGCAAAAAGAGGACTACGCTTGATAGCGATGCGCCGCCGCACCTGACGGTCTTTTCTAGACTTGTCCCTCCGTGTTCTCACGTGTCTCCTTGCCACAGGCAGGTAAGTTTTCTTTTAGCAGTAGGTTTGTCACTACTGTCGTAGTTGTGACATTTGTCCCGACTCTCTTTCTGTTCCAGTTTTCCCTGAGGATCCACCTGTCCCTAGATTAGGCAGGAAGGCCATGAGGACCACGAATAGATTGCTGCAAATTTAGTAGCATTGCTTGTATCAGGTTTCTATACCCATTTTAACTCCCGTTTAGAAGGTGCCTTCGGCCCCCGTTTTGAGTCATGTTTACTACTGTCCCCGTTAAGCGGACCACGTCCTCATTGGACATTTGGTACATGCCCTCCTTTGAAAAGGAGTTGTGCATGTAGTACTACTTTCGTTGTAGCAACTTGTATCGGTGTTACTTTTCCCTTAAGGAAAGGACTAGTGCCAGATGGCGATACGCTATAATGTTCTTTCCTGCTTACTAGCCTCTATTTTAGTCCTTCCATATGTTTAGGATTTCCATCCTCACGGATGTTGCATTATGTAAGAGTGCTAGAGTTACCAGTTATGGTACCGTCCTGCGCAGTGTGGACTGGGTCCCCGCTGTGATTTATGTTGGTTCCGGCCCAAGATTTATACTTAAATCTTGAAGGTTGAGAATCACATTTCTCGTCCTCCGACGTTGTGGACCATGTCGACGTCATGGCTTGTTTTGGTTCTAGCCCGAGACGGTGCTAAATCCCGTCGGCTGAGAATCTATTTTTCCGTCCCCTGGCGGTGTGGTATGTCCCCGCCATGACTTATTTCGGTTATAGCATGGGATGACGCTAATATCCCGTCAGTTGAGAATCATTTTCTCTCCTCTGTCTGATTATGTGGACTACACTCCAGGCAGGCTTGCTTGGGATTCTTCCCTCCTCCGGATGCAAGTCATTCTCACCTTGCAGTCCGTACGGCTCATTGCTACCACGAGTTCTCTAGCTTGGAAGATCTAGGAGCATCTTCCTCTTTAAGGGAAATGTTTTTGCTAGTTTGACGACTGTCCCAGCCCCGATTGTTCGGTTTCTACGAGGTCTCGCTCTGTCCCTACATTAGGCGAGGGCGTCCGGAAGAATAGGAATAGGCTAGCTGCGACCATAGTGGGCTGATTCGGCCACGGTTCTCTTTACTGTTGAGACTCTAGTTTCCTCTTTGAGAGGGCGGGGTCCTATTTCTAGAGATGAGTTCCTTGCTTAGATCTACGAAATATCTAAGCATGTTGTGTAAGAACTCCTCTACTTACCATACCCCACGATCCTTATAGTAGGAGACCGAGATATACTTCTCAGTCCACTACAAGATATGGATGTTTGCCATCTGTTGTGCAGGCCATGAGACCCACCGAGGAGTTGCATGGAACCATTGGCGTGGTATTTAGTGCCACTTGCCAGATGTTGTGCCAGGTATCACTGATGATCATGTTGGAGTGGCTTTTGCCCATATTTGATGTGCTAACTCTTTCCTGAAATCATGAGGAAAATTTTGTGGCTTCCTCTTCATCGCACTTTAGATGAATTTGTCCTATGTCGATAAAGGGAGATCCGGGGCGTAACCCGTCGATTCTCACCTTATTTGAGGACATAAGTTGATCGCCGTACTTCGGCGAATACTCATTGGGTTAGGCAAATTCTTGCCACCATTTCTCTTGATATTCCGATGCTACATGTAGAATGACTTTCCACATTTGACAACGAGGAGTTTACTTGCCTTTGCTTTGAAGGGTGCTTTAGTCGATCTCTTTCATTTATTAAGCAAGGCTATAGTTGAAGTTTTATACTTCGATTGGGGGACACCCCAAAAAATCTTTTGTTGATAACATGTTGTATTGACTAGACCATTTTGCTAGTTTTAGTCGATCCATGTTTAGCTGGGATGCACATCTCCCAGGCTATTTGAGAGTGCCTCATTCAGTTTGAGCTATGTTTGCCTTTTGGATAAGCTCTTGATGAGAGCATTTCATTGCTAAGACCAACTTATTTGTCTAGCATTTTATTTAGTCAGTCTACTTTGAACCTGACTAAGATTTGGTGCCTCACCTATCTAGAATCATACTGACTTTTTAGTCCGTTCTTGGTGAGAAAGCATCACTGTGGGATGGATTCATCTCATATATCCAACCTTGTGGATATTTTGCTTGACTTGGTTGATTCTTATTACCTTGTCAATATTCATGTTGAACTGATTAAAGTACTTTGTCATGATAAATCAGTCCATGACTCGTCGTGATACCTCGATATCCTACACTACTGGTTAGATCTCGCTGCGTATCTAACCGAGATATTCCTTGACCAAGAGGCAGTGGCTTTTTATCCCTGTACCTCTTGATATTTCGGCTCCATTTACAGAGGCCGTTGAGACGCTTTCGAAAGGAACTGTGCTCCTTAGTTGATCTTATCTTAGATTTTCCTTCGATGTTTCTTGAGGTTGAATCTATGATAGATCCTAAGGATGGGTTTAAGCCAGACCATGTATGCACCTTCTTAGGATTTGCTGATCTTCATGGTTCGGGGGATTTGAATTATGTCTTGATGACCGACACTGTACACCTACCCATTCCTTTGCTTCATTGCAAGTAAGAGAGGTCTTGTGCATCTCTTAAAACTGATTGCTGAATTGCTAAACAAATAAAGTGGAAGTCTTACGAGTGGCTTATACACGGTGCGACCGGTAATCGGTGTAAGAGAAGTCGAGTACTTCTCTTATCTTTTCTCTTTAGCTCCTCGCTTTGAGTGGGTTCGAGCAAGTGTGTCCCACCCATCATAAATGAGTGTGGTAGATATATTTGTCCCTCTCGTCACAGTGAGAGTAGAAGATACCCTCTTTTTGGAGGATTTGAGCCTAGCTTTATGATTAAGCAGTTATGGTTATCATACCTTGCTAAGCTAACCTTCGCAATATCTCGATTGACAGAATCAATTTTGATTGATATTTGCCTGGTGCAGGAAAGCCATGACCTTTTCTAGCATTCTTGTTCGGTTACTCATTCTACATAGGGTCCGGACTGAGCACCTTTTTACGGATATGCTTGGGCCCACTCACTTCAGATGAGTGTGGTGTATTCCCTCTTAAGGGATATGTTTTTGTCTTCGGCTAAATATCATTTGGTTGGTTCGCTCTATTTTGCCCAACCTTTCTAAGGTGTCTCGACGCGGCCGAGGTCGAGTTCGATTGATGCCTCTTTTGTGCGGGAAAGCCATACTTATTTCCTCGACTCCTCTATTCGGTCGAGCACCCTGTGTGGGTCCGAATTAGAGTCTCCCGCTTATTTCAAATGAGTGCGGCATTTTCCCTCTTAGGAGGATGTTTTTGGGTTGGTATGAGATCCATGCACCCTTGTGGTTGGAATGCTATATCTCGATCAACCACTCTTGGATACTATGGTAATTCCCCAGTGGAATTCATCCTACCAAATTTCAGGTAGCAGTATCGTATAGGGTTGGTATGTTTTGACCATCCACCCTCTTTGATATGCCTGACTCGGTCAATTTTCATTGCCTTGTTTTATCGATTTTAGACTTTTTTTATTGTCTATCCGATCCATGTCCCTAGTCAGTTGCATTTTTGATGCATGACATTTGACCCGATATTTTCCCCGGCATGAATTGCCTTAGCCAGTTCTTGCAGGAAATATCTGTTGAGCTCTCCTCAGCGACAGCTACTTCGCTAGTTCTGAGGGCCCTTTTAGCGAGACTTACTTCGCTAATGTTTGCTTAAAGCACCCTACATTTGGACTTGTGAGTCCACCTCGATGATATTTCGATTGGCTTGGTTAGTTTGGTCCACCTAATTGAATGACATGTTGTATCAGTCGCTCAGTTGATCCATGTCTACACCGGGATATTTGATGCCTACCAGCATAATTATTTGCTAAATGGGAGAATCCCCTGCGAGATTTGTCTCGCTAGTGCTTACATAAAAGCACTTTATTGGTTAGACCATTTCGAGTTAGCTAACCCCATTAATTCTTTCGATTATTTGGTTAGTTACGTATGCACACATCGAGTAACATGTTGCATCGGCCTTACCGCCGATCCATGTTTAGTTGGATCGCTCCATGCATCCAACATATTCTCTGAGCATGATACCTCAGGCTATTTTAGCCATATGGTCGCTCATTTGATGCATAGGCAGGATACCTCCCCTGTCCTATTTGATATTTGCAAATACTTTGGTTGGTTCTATCCACCACGTCGAATCACATATCGTATCGATTTTAACACCGATCCATGTTCTTTCGGAGCGTTTTGACATCCGACTATACTTTGAGCATGTTGCCTCAGGCTGTTGCGCCATATGACTGCTCGTTTGATGTGTAGGTAAGATGCATAACTTTTGACCTTTCTGATGCTTGGCCAGAATACATACCTTATGCGCCATTTGATATGTGAAGTAGGGTACATACCTCCTACTTTACTTGATGTGTAGTCAGGATACATACTTCATGGACTACCTCGATCGGGATATATACCTTCCTGATCATTTGATGTTCCGATCAACGACACTACTGCCTTCACTTGGCCGACCCCTGATGATAAGACCTTATTATGAGGCATGTCGGGTTTCGTAGCCATTTGGCTTTGAGGTCTCTCGAACCGCATGCCCATTTCGGCTGGTTCTCTTATGAGAGCATTTTTCGGCTTTACATAGCCATATACCCTGATGTTTCTCGAGCCATGCGACACTTTAGTCGGCTTCCTTATGGGAACATCCGTCTTCAGACATTGTTGGCTTTCTAGCCACGTTCCTCGAGCCATATGATGCTGTAGTCCGCTCTGTTACGAGGACATCTCATCCTTTGACATTTTGGCTCCGTAGTCGCTTGTTATGACATTTCTCGAGCCATATGACGCTCTAGTCAGCTCTTATGAGAATATATTGTCATATCCGGCTCATTAGCCTTTCGATACTTCTCGAACCACATGTCCCTTTTGGGCCAGTTCATTTACAAGAGTATCCCGTCTCCGGACACTTTCGTCTTTCTAGCCATGTTCCTCGAGCCATATGACACTTTAGTCGGCTTTGTTATGAGGATACCCTGTCTTTTGACAACTTTACCTTTGTGGTCGTTTGATACGACACCTCTCGAGCTATATGACGTTCTAGTAAGCTCTTTTATGAGAATATATTGTCGTATCCGGCTCATTAGCCTTTCGATACTTCTCAGGCCATATGTCCCTTTTAGGCCGGTTCATTTACAAGAGTATCCCGTCTCCGGACACTTTCGGCTTTATAGCCTTGTTCCTCGAGCCATATGACACCCTAGTCGGCTTTGTTATGAGGATACCCTGTCTTTTGACAACTTTTCTTTTGTGCTTGTTTGATACGACACCTCTAGAGCTATATGACGTTCTAGTCAGCTCTCTTATGAGGACATATTGTCGTATCAGGCTCATTAGCCTTTCTATACTTCTCAGACCATATGTCCCTTTTGGGCCGGTTCATTTACGAGGGTATCCCTTCTTCGGACATTTCTTGGGTCATGCCTCTACGGCCTTTGAACCCACCCCTAGGTTATTCCTTTAAGGCCTCTGAACCTATTTATGTGGTTATGCTTTTGTGGCCCCTGAACCGCTATGTTTGGTCATGCCTTCACGGCCTCTGAACCACCTCTCTTTTTTTCTTTTGGGTCAACCATACTTTATACTCATTAGTTTGATCGCCACCTCTGATCAGGATATGTTGTGCTTTATAGCCACACGATTAAAGTGATGGGTGTTTCGTCTCAAGGAGATCAGTAGACTCATAATCAGGGTCTCTTTCAGAGGAAACACAACAGGAGATTTGGTCACACAAGATGACTGGGTTTTCTCCCCTACCGTTTCGAATGTGGTCAGGTATGGGATTTTCATTGATTTTGTTGTTTCGAATGAGGTCAGACAGATCGACATTGCCGTTTCGAATGAGGTCAGGCAAATCTTTTCTCAGCTATACCATGTCCAGTTTATCTGGCCTGGCTGAGCTCTTCGGTGGACAGTTAGCTTCGACTGCTGACCACCACCCCTGGCCATACCCTGCCTAGGTTTTCTGGCCTGGTTGGGATTCTTTGTGGTTATGCCTTTACGGCTTCTGAACCACCCCTTTTAGGTTATGCCTTTACGGCCTCTGAACCTATTTCTGGCGATTGACCGGTCACGACAGGTTAGCCACACTCTTGACCATACCAAGTCCAGTCTATCTGGCCTGGTCGAGTTTTCTTGTACTCTTTTCTTGGTATGTCACATCGACTGCCAAGAGATGCTCTCTTTTAAGGATGCTTCCTACAAGTGCACTGTGTCTCAGCGGCGCACCACACTTGTTGGGGGTCCTTTGTTGGCATCATTTTTTTTATATTACATGCATGAGATGTCCATTCGAGCATACCAGGGTCGACAGGTGTTACTCGAAGCGTCATGCGGGAAATTAGCTCAAATTGGCTCATCCACCTGCGAACTTGTTCAAATGACCTCGAATGATGAAACGGACCACGCGAGTGTGTCTGGGACATCAATATTACCTAGGGAGGATATCCATTTTGCTACGGTTTCGCGGGCGGGGTAAAAGTTGTGCAAATTATCGTTTTTAACCCGATCGTCAAAAATCACCTAAACGACTCCGGATGACGAAACGGATCACACGATTGTGTCCGGGACGTCGAGTTTACCTGCGGAGGATGTTCATTTTGCTACGACGTCGCAAACGGGCTTAAAATATACTGATTATTCTTTTTATCCCATTTGCTCAAAAAGTGGCTCGAACAGCCCCGAATGACCCCGGATGACGAAACGGACTACGCCATTGAATCCAGAACGTCAATTTTAGCTAGGAAGGACATCCACTTCGCTGTGAGGACGTGTACGTGTTAAAAATTCTCGGAGGATAATTATGATAATAATGATATTATTATTATTATTATATAATATATATTATATTATTATTATTATCCTAAAACCTACGTATACCCTATCTCTCCCTCTCCCAGCCCGATTCCCATCTCACGTGAAACCCCCTGATCGCGAAACCCTCGCGACCCAGCCGCCACGACTACTTCGCGAGCCCTAGCTTGTCGGCCGTCTCCCTACTCACCGGATCTCTCCCTTCACCGGCGAAGCTTGCGGTCGGATCATCCTCCTCGCCGCCACTCCTCCAGCCGACAGCCCGCCGCCAGCCCCGTTCGCTAAACCTAGCTAAAGCTCGCCGCACCTCGGGCCACCGGCCTTGCCGCCAGATCTCCCCTCCGACCTGCGCCGTCTCCTCCAGCGGCCGATTGAAGTCGCCGACTTCCTCTTCCAAGCGTCGAGCCAAACCGTCGGCTCTTTTCATTCTTCTTGGCTGGCCGATTTTGGCTTCCTTCGCTCGCCGGACCTCTTCCCCACCGACTTCTGCCTCGCCGACATCGCATTTACGCTGGAGAAAAATCAGCGAGGAGAGCGTCAAATTTTGAGCTCTCCTCCGCATTTTCTTCGCTCTTGGTGTGTGCCGTCGACGAGCTAACCCCTATTTCGCCGTCGTCGAGCGACCCCTTCTCGAAGGTATATGTGTCATATCATATTTTTCCTATGCTTAAATTATTTTTTTTTGGTACTTTACATACCTCATTGCGTCGTATTTTCCTCGTTGCATGATTTATTGCGAGGTGTGTCGGCACGTGGATCGAACACCGGCGACTCGCCGGAAACATGGGCACTTCTTCAGCATAAAGAGAAGGCGTCTTCAACCTTCGCGGCGGTGAGATTTTCTTATCCCTTAGCCGACCCTAGGTTTAGTCCGGTCTAGGCACGTGGGTTCGATCGCCCACGTGGGGTGGAGGTGTCGGACGACATGTGTCGACCGGTCGAGCCGCCTATGTGATGGATCGTTAATTTACCTAGAGTGAGCTATAGGTTAGGAATCTTGTGTGTTGGCCAATTCCATTTCGTAGCCTAGTGATTCCCTGTTCTGAGCTTTAGATCTTAATCCTGCTGGGTTGAAATCCCAATTTCCCACGGTTTTGGCGCTCCTAATCTCCCTTGGAGGGATTAGTTGAGTTCGATCTTAGAGGACGGGAAAAACTTTGTAGCTAGTCCGTCCTATAAGATCGGGGTGTTCGTAGAGCGGAGAAAACTTTGTAGCTTGTCCGCCCTACGAACGGTGGAGAGTTTCCCCTGCGAGAAATCGGAGCGGGAAACCCTCTACATAGCCATGCCAAGCTCGGAGGCGGCGATGCCGCGGATCCGAGTGCGTCGGCCACAGGTACCTATGTGAGGTCGTTAGGACGAGTTCGACTTGTCGTCGACCGTTTGGGTTTCATCGCATGTGCATGGATCATCTTGTTGCATTTTTGCATGTGGTTATTTGTTGCATTGTATGCATGTTCGCATGAGCACTTCGGGTTGATCGGCTATCCTGGGCCGATCCCCGATCCTCAGTTAGGTTCGATCGACTGTCCCAAGTCGATCACCTATCCTTTAGGGTTGGATTGGTTACCCCGAACTAATCCACACATTTCTTTGGTCCGACCGGCCACCACGGTCCGGTCGGCCGATCACTCATGTTTGTATGCTTTTGCATTTTATTGCTTGTTTTTCGGCATGTGCATGTTGGTGCAGTTGCATGTTGCACCTTATTCTATTTTTTTTGCATTTACATTTGCAATTACATTTGCACCGCACTTTTATGATTCTCCCTAGTGAGAATTATTCCATCTCTGAGTCACTGCCTCCTCGGCATACTCATTTGCTCGGGCAGCTGCCGCTACGACATGCCCACCTCCGGGCCGCTGCTACTACGACATGCCCACTTTCGGGTCATTGCCTCCTTGGCATACCCATCCTTTAGGCCGCTGCCGCTATGGCATGCCCGCACTTTCTGAGTCACTGCTTTCACGGTATACTCACCCTCACCACTTTGGTGCATCCTCTTTGCATGTAGCATCTTTGCATTTTGCATGATGTGTGTGCTTGCCCTTTTGGGTGCCCGTTGTGATTGTTTCGTACTTCGTCGAGCAGTCACAATGTGGGCTTCTTGCATATTTGTTTGCTTACCCATTCCTCGATGGCTTGTCCTACTCGTTAGGAGAGTGACCCCGTATCGGTCGCAATGCCTTAACGAGCATTGCTTGCTGGGTTGATCCCGATGAGCGATGCTAGTTAAGTCATCGGGATCGGCACAAGTATGATTGTGCTTAAGGATCCATTGGATCTAACTTGTGTCACCCCTCTTCGTGACGCCCTTTAGATCCTTCGGATCCTTAGGATGGGGCCGGTATGGCGACCCAGTCAAAGTCATACTATACCCAGACTTACCCTACACTTAGGCACTAGGTTTGTGCACTTTCGTTAGATGGTGTGCTAGGCTAGGACTTAGGTTGCTAGGTAGTCTTTTTGATGCCTGGCTATTTTTCTTTAATGGATTGGTTGCCCTAGTCAGGTATCTTTCTTCTGCACTTTGCCTGTGATGTGATTGGATGCTTCATATGTATGGTAGTGTGTTAGGGTGCTTTTCTGCAGGGAGCCATACTTATTTATACACACACGAAGTGCTTGCTATGGGGGAGCAAGTGATGATTTCGAAATTTTTGTTTGCGAGTGCTTATTTAGCTCCCCCATTTATAAAGCATGGCTCATTATACGTCATTTGCATGTGAGCTTTCCCGCTAAAACTTCTTTTCATGCAGGATTGAGTCTTTTTATTTTTCCTTTGTACTTTTAGAAGACTCCCCGACCCATATGGGGTGTAAGTCCTTTTGTTTGGAGCGTTTGCAGCTTTGTAGCTGAACCTCCCTTTCTCTTTTTTCCTGAGGCATCCTTGCCACTTTGGCAGGTGTGAGACCCACCTCTTGGAGCTCCAGCTTATAGTCATAGGATAGAGTTTCCTTCCTTTGACCTTAGGGCTACCGAGGTCCCGTGGATAATGCAATTCTTGGATTGCTGACCGGGGATCTCAGGACGTGTTGGGTCGACTACCTTCACGTTCGGGTAGACTTAGGGTCCTACTGCTTTGGATGACGGGTCTGTGGTACCTTGACTTGGCTACCTCTACCCCTTTAGGATTACTCCTTCCTTCCTTTGACTACCCCTGTTGAGCCCTTTCGCTCCTTGACTTTGTTGATATCATTTTGACGGCCCGATGCCAATAAGCTGCCGCCTGTTTGGGATACGACGATTTGTCCTCTGCCCTTATGGCTCGGATGTGCTTTGACGTGTTGGGATACCCCCGTCAAGATGATTTAGGTTATTATGTGGGTTTCGTATGCTGATGAGCCGCTACCCCATTTGGGATGTGAGAGGCTTACTCTCTGCCTGATGGCTTAGTGAGAGCTTTGAAGCGTCGAGGCTTTCCCACACGGAATAATCTCCCTTTGATTGCCTATACCCCGTGTCTATGATAATATAAAGCGAAACTCCTTTTATCGAGAGTATTCTTGGGTATCCCCAAGATGTAATTAACCAGGTAGGAATACGTTCCTGCAGGAGTGCTCTTGACCCCGAACGGGTACATACACTCGACTCTCTGGTTATGGGTAGTCTACGTAGATACTTCTTTTGCGGATATTGGTTCAAGGTGCCTCTGCCCGATCTTGTTTGGGCGGACATGCTTGACTTATCCTTGCGAGGTTTATCGCACGTAGACTCTCCATGTTTTTCTTTTCTCTTGTTTGTCATTTTTGTCGTATGTCCCTTCTTATTCGGTTCCTCTCATCTTCGAATCATTTATTTGATTCGGGAGGGAGATTTATTCGAATAATGGAAGTATACGACGACTGACAAGCTGGCGACTCCTTTTAAAATAAAAAAGAGAAAAGAATAGCGAAAACATATAGTTTTCCTTACTTTAAATAGTTTACTATATTTTTATTCCTTTTAACCAAATATCTTATTCCATTAATTAACTGAATTATTATAAACATTTTATTTAACTTTATATAATAATTAAATAAAGTAATTCATGTTTATTGAATTGAAAAACTACTTATAGAAAATCATTTAATACTAATTTTTGAAAATAGAAATTGAGAACAATTTTAATAATTAAATTTGTATTTTTACCTTCCCCCAAACTTAAATTTTTCTATCTATACTAAATAATTAAAAAGGGAAAGTATATAGTAAAATTCATCATACCTTTGAGCTTTAGGTATTTCTTTTCTTTGAAATTTTTGCACGCTTTTTATTACTTACAGAACCTGTACTGTTAGTATTCTTCCACACATATATAATATTTAAAAGAAAGTGCAGGGATGAAATTTTTTTTTAAAATAAGTATTAAACATAACAATTGAAAACTTAATCTATTACTACACATACAATCAACTAATCTACTTTAAAACATATTAAAACATCCTAAACAATGTTTAACATTCATAACTTATAAAAACTTTAATCTAACATCCTAAAAAATTACAAACTAATTTAACACATATAAGAATTCTAATATCACAGCTCAAGCAGATAAGTAAACATATCAAGTCCAAAGTCCACAGAAAGTACTGAAATATTACACACAAAATAGTAAAGTTTTCAAAACAACAAATTTAAACAAATTAAGTAAACTAAACAAAAGCTCTAATCTTCTGCATTAAAATCTCAAGCTATGTCATCTCCCTGATCTCCAGGCTGAGAAGGCTGAGTAGGCTAGTACTGTGAATAGCGGGGGCATTCAGGAAATACAACATCTAAATCACCACTCCTATAGCGACGTTCAGCTTCGTAGTAGGCAAATTCATATTCTGAATGACGCTGGAGATATTCACTATCGTAATCATGTCTTCTTTCCAATCCATCAATTCTGTGATCCAGATGATCAAATCTTCTCTCCATAGTCTCTCCAAACTGCTCAAAACTTCTTCTACTCAAGGTTAACTCATTCATCAGATCTTGAAGGGTAGGGGTGGTGGGCTGAGGAGGATCATAACTGGTAGAGGGGATATCTCTACTTGATGAAGGCATGTAACTCCTCGTTCCTGATCTCCATTCCCTCATGGGATTCATAAGTCTTAATATTGGTGGGAGTGATAGGTTTCATGGGCTCTATCCATTCCTCATCTTCTCTTGCCTCAACTCCAGAGAATTGGCAGAGTGCAAAAATCAAACCAGGATGTCCCAATCCTCCTCCACTCTCACTTCGAGCAGTGGCTAAGATATTTCTATAAATAATGTTGCCTATGTTGATGCTCCTATTGTTCTGAATGCAGAAGTTTAAAATTGCTCTATCTCTTGTCACCTCACTATGATGATAAGTGGGTAATAATGTAGAGTAAATAAAATAATGCCAGGCGTTAGAGATTGCATTTAAAATAGAAAGAGGGAAATTTACCCTATCTCGCTGCTTAATCTTCCAAACTCCTTTCCCGTCGGTGAGAAAGTCTATAACTTCTTCCGGAGGTCCTTCCGCGATATCGAAAGTATCATACTCGCTAGTATGCGGATAACGAACTTCATAGAACAAGTTTATTCTTGCAGCGCTGAATTCAACCATAAATCCCCGTACCTTTACCGGTGCATCCTCGATTACCGTCAAATTTGCATAGAATTCCTTTACTACTTCCACAGCTGCTCTATATGAAACATAACATAAGTTTTCCCATTCTCGTTCCTTTATAACTCGCTACACTTCTCCTCCTGGATTCTTGAAAACTCGATCCGCAATGCACTTCCTTCCTTGAATATTTTCAAAATATCGATTTTGCTCTCGTGCATTGATGAATCGGTCAGTGTCGTAATCCACTCTTCGTTTTTGTCGAGGAGCCATTTGTTCGATCTATAAAAATCACAAAAAAATCTAACTAAACTTCCAAATATTAATAAGATGGCTTCCTACAACATCTAAAATCGATTTAAATTAATCTCCATGGATTTCTTCCAAGTAATTTCTCCACATTTTGAATTTTCCCAAAATTTCCCAATGTAGAAGAAATCCATGGTGAAAATAAAAAATTTTTGCATAGGAGTGAAGCTCTTACCGAGAGAAGATGAAATCCGGTGTCAAAAAGTCTTGAAATCACTTCAACTCCGAGATTTTTTTCTAAAATTTGAGGAAAGAGATGATGAAAGTGTCGGTTGACCGGTCAAATATAGGTCTTTTCGCGATCTCGCTGTCGGGGAGATTTTTATCACCGTCGGCGAGATAATTAATTTGATAAGGTAAAGTTTCGGGAAAAATCCACCGTTGGCGAGATCGGTCTCGCTGTCGGCGAGTTTTCTCGCTGTCGACGAGATAATTCTCGCCATCGGCGAGATCCCAAAATTTTTAAATTTTTGAAATTCGTCAATCGTTTTTAACCTCGATTTGCCTTTTATCAATCTTCCGATCACTTAATTTAATAATAGTATGAAGATTAGATACTTAAACTCAAAAAAAGTTCACACAACACAAACAATATAACTTTATATATGAAATCCATGAAACTTACAAACTTCACACTAACAACTTAACACATACTTAACTTAAATGTTCAAATCCATAATACTCAGAATCGCAATCTACACCACAACACTCTAAATGTTGAGACATAACAATTACATAAAATCTCATCAATTCTGAGATGATCAAATCAAAGTTCGACTCATAATAAAACCTAAATTCAAATCAACACATATATACACAAATATATGATATAAACATAAAAATCTTTTCTACTCTTCAGTGTCTAAACTAACATCTTCTCTGATATTTCCGATGCGACGCGGGTGCACAAATAAATTTTAGAAAGGCCTGAAAGGGAATTCTGCAGTAGATTCTTCATTAATCCATCCTTTCTGTCTTAGTAGATGAATAAAACTGGCCTCTAGATATCCAGTATGATCAAAGTGCTACTTCATTCTCCAATCAATGTGATCAAACATATCAGAGATATTGTCTATGAAATTCATCACATTTTGCAATTCTTTCTCCAATCCTTTAATCTTTTTCAGAATGAAATTAGTTTTATCAGTAATGGGCCTTGCTAAAGGATTGTTCTGTGATGCTCTGTCAGAAATAATGGTAATCTCATCATTGTTATTCAAAGTTGGAAACATATCAGTAGGATCCAGTGGTTTCCATGGTAAACGTACTTTTTCCCAAGCCTCATAAGAAACATTGTACTTGTGCATAAAACAAATATAGTTGATGGGTGTCCAAGTCCATGCATCGACCCATGCACGATCAATCCCAATGCGGACTTTACTTATTATTGATCCGACATCGATAGGCAATCCGATTTGAATACGGTAGTTTAAAATAGCGCATTCCTTTGAAACTTTATTTACCCTCATAGTAGGTAATAATTTTGATGATATAAAGAAATGTCAATGCTTCGAGACAGGGTTAAGAAGTGATGCAGAAACACTAACATACCCGTTTTCGTGTAACTCCCAATCATCAGGTTCGTCGGTCAGATATCTATAGATCTCGTTCATATTATATGTTGAAGGCACAAAGTTGGAATAATGACAAATAGAGGTATTTTCTATAGAAAATAATTCATTTACCCTTGAAGGAGTAAATGTTACCCATCTTCCTCTGACGTAAACATTTCCATTGTTGATCGCATGTAAATTAGAGCAAAACTCTTTAAATACTGGAATAACTACAGCGGATGTCGTATGACAAAATACCTCCCAATGCCGCTGTGTGATCATTTCTTCGATTTTGTAGTGGAATTCTCTACTCCTCTGTTGACAAATCCTCTTTCTTTAATAAGTCTTTTCTTCATCAAGCCTTTGTTGGAGATACGCTGTGCCTCCTAACCGACGAATTTTCTTCGGTTGAAAACTTCAGTTTTTGTGGTTTCTAAGAGTTTGATGGCCATTTCGGATAGAAAGGATTGGTTTCTAGTCATTTCTAAGGAAGAAAACAGTGAAAATTTAGATTTGGGATATTTCCTAAGAAGAAATGACTTAGTTCCGTCCAAAACCGCACGAAAAATCTTTAAGAAACCAAATTTTCAACAACCTCGCCGTCGGCGGGAAGTTTCTCGCAGTCGGCGGGAAGTTTCTCGCTGTCGGCGAGCTAGTTATAGAACTGACTTAAATTTTGCACGAGATCTCGCTGTTGACGAGAATCAACCTTGCCGTCGGCGAGATTTCGTAAAATTGTCCAATTTCGCTCTGGTCCGAATATTTTCTTATCTTATCATATATGTTCAACTTTGTGATGATTCTTATAAAAAATTTGAGTAGTAAGATTTGTTTTAATAATATAGACTCACTAATTTGCAGATAATTAAAATAAAAGACTACTATGGGTTGCCTCCCATAAAGCGTTTGGTTTAACGTCCTCAGTCCGACCTAATTCAATTAGTAATCAGGTTGACTAAGCATTAAAACCTCTTTAAAAATTGGTCTTCTACCTTCGAAATATGGTTTTAATCTATGTCCGTTTATCTTAAATCTATGTCCTGTTTTTGGATCTTCAATTTCTATAGTTCTATATGAAAATATTTGAGTTATAGTGAAAGGTCCTAACAATCGAGATTTCAATTTCCAGGAAATAATTTCAATCTAGTATTATAAAGCAAAACTTCTTGTCCTGGTTCAAAATTTCTCTGATTAATCTTCCGATCATGCCATAATTTCATTTTTTCTTTATAAATCCTATCATTATCATATGATTCGTTTCTTAATTCTTCCAATTCATTTAATTGTAACAATCTCTTCTCACCAGCTTCTTTCATATTATAATTAAATTCTTTAATCGCCCAATATGCTTTATGTTCTAATTCAACTGGTAAGTGGCAAGTTTTTCCATATATAAGCCTGTAAGGAGTCATTCCAATTAGAGTTTTATAAGCAGTCCTGTATGCCCATAATGCAGTATCTTGTCTTATAGACTAGTCTAATCTATTAGGGTTTACAAATTTTTCTAATATACGCTTAATCTCTCGATTAGAAACTTCAGCTAATCCACTAGTTTGTGGATGATAAGCAGTTGATATCTTATGCATAATATTATATTTTTCTACTAGTTTGTGAATATATTTATTTCTAAAATGAGTTCCTCCGTCAGTGATAAGAAGCATAATGTTAAGTTAAGTGTTGCCGAGATGAGAATGATTAGGGGGATGAGTGGCTTTACACTTAGAGACAAAATGCGAAATGAATATATTTGTAATAGGGTTGGTGTTGCACCAGTGACGGATAAAATTAGAGAAAGTCGCCTTAGATGGTTTGGTCACATTAAACGTTGACCACCCGATGATCCAATTAGGAGAGTAGATGTTTTAAATACAACTTATGTTAAGAAAGGCAGAGGTAGACCTAGAAAAACTTGAGCTTATTGCATAAAAAATGATCTTAATTTATTAGAATTAAATGAAAATTTGATACTAAATAAGACGCACTGGAGAAAAAGGATTTATGTAGCCGACCCCACTTAGTGGGATTAAGGCTTTGTTGTTGTTGTATTCAAAGAAGTAATTTAATTTTAAAAAGTAAAATATAATTTTACATTTATTGGTAAGCAAAACACACACACACAGATATATATATATATATATATATATAAAAGTTTTGGAATTAGATATGTAAAATAATAGGCGTTGTGTGGTTTCTTTGTAAATCTTTTTAAAATATTTTAAAAAAAATTAAAAGCATAAGGCAGCTGGAATGCAATGGCAATGGGTGGGTACGTATAAGTGTTATCATGTCTTCAGAATTTGACAATCATTACACATGTGTCAAATAATAGGCGTTGTCACTTTTCAATACCACATGTCTTCAGAATTTGACAACGAAGAAATGATGTGGTATTGGAAAGTGACAGCCTTCTCTTTTAAGAACAGCATACTGACGACTTAATAAACGGTTTTATGGGCTACAAGAAAACTAATTTGGAAATGAGTATTTTATGATTTGATTGGATGATAGGTGCGTACGTATAAGGATGAGAATGGGTGGGAACGGATGACAGAGACATCTGTTGGTCGAAGAGCACTTTTTAATTTGTTGTTGGCGATAATAGGATATGAAGATAGGTGTCTCCTTTCAAACAAAGGATTTTGAATAAAAATAATCGTGGGCCCCATAAATATGTATATTCTAATCTTGCATGTGTTCATATGCTTGAACTCACAACAAGTTGATTGGAAACAAAAGTAAAAAATTTTCAATACGCTGAACTAAGCATTCACCTTGTCGGGCAAATTTTTTTTTAATACGTCCAATCATCTTTTTGGATTTTTAAGAGCTTGGATCACCATGGTGCAAGATTGTTGGTGAAATTGTGAGTATTAACGTCAAGTATTTTGATATATATAAGAATCTTAATTTTGACTCCGGTGAGCATGATATGAGTGTTTGTTGGAGGTGAGGTGTAGCTGGAATTATGGATGCAAAAAAGTTGAGCCAAGCTCGAGCCATAACAAACTTAAGCTTGGTTTGTATGCTTAATGGTTGACTCAAACTCAACCTCAACTTGAGCATATGTTGGCTAGAGCTTGTTTGGTTTAAATAGTATAAATTTTAGTTTGACTTGTGAGCTTTAGCTTTGCTCATGTGCTCAAAATTTAAAAGTAAATAGTGAACTATATATATATATATATATTAATCATTAAAATGTCAATTAACTTTTGAAACTTGAATGAAAATAATGCTAGAACTTGCACACCAGCAAACGAGCATTGTTTTCATTACCAACAGATTAGGGATCTTATAAAAAATCTTTACTTTGGCAACTAACAACAATACTTCTAATCCTTAAGTTGACAAATAAAGAATTAGCAGTATTTATTAATTCAGATAGCCCAGATAAAGCTCAAAATCTTGGATAAAACAATTATTGTATTCATCTGACTGCTATTACAAGTCTACAACCACATTCAATATTAATGCATTAGAAGCCTTAGAAACGCTATTCAAAATTAATGCATTAGAGGCCTTAGAAATGTTATTTAATTTCTCAAAACTAGCAAAAATTTCATATGTTCTAATAAAATTTACAATACCAACTAGTTTCTTCAGATTATTCTCATTCTTGGAAGTTTCTTGAAACTGAATGATGAAGATATTACAATCCTTTCTAAATGATAATTTCAAACTTCTAACTTGCATTTTTCAAAAACTTCAGAACCTATAAGGTCAAATAAATAATAAATAAATAAATGAGCCTTGCAAAGACACAACTAATAAAAGCAAACAATACCTTTCTTCTTTAGTGAATTTATAACTTAAAAATAGTAGGAAATTCTCTCTATTACAAAGAACTAGATATCTCATTCTTCATAAACATGTAATTAAATTAATTAGGACTGGTAATTCCAATGATCTTATGATAAACATAAAATTAGCACAACAAAATATAAACACAAATATGATCAATCAAAGAATTACATCAAATATAAAATAGTATAAATGCACCTTGAAAACAACATATCGAATCAATATTTAAACCTCTTATACCCATTCTTGCTATTGCTGTTGCTTGGTAAATAATCGCCAGCACATTGTAGCTTGATGAATGACACTTGTTGTCAATCTCAAGGCTTAGACTACAAACACTTATATATGCCCATTAAAAATGCATCCTAAGAGCTTGGAGATTTTTCAAGAAAATTATTTCTTGTAGAAGTTAGTGATTTTGAAAGCAAATAACTGCAATAGAACATATGAAGCATTCATGTTCACACCTTTCACTTTTATGTTTTCATTTGATTTTTGCTTGTGTTTTTATTTATTCTGAAATTTAGATTCAAAAAGTTCTAAAGTTGATTTTAATTTGAGATTTTTTATTCATAATTTTTTTAATTTATAAATTTGATTGAATTTTATTTATTTATTTATTATTATTTTTTTTTTTGAAATAGAATTCTGAAAAATGATAGACTACTTCTTGGTTTTATGTTTACCATTGAATTATTAAAAAAATATACAGTGAAAGGACGGGATCCAAATTTATAGTTGAATTAATTAATTTAACATGACAACTCATTTATCGAGTTTTATTTTTAATGCAGTCTAGTGTATTATCTGTGTTGTTAGTTCTTATGTAAACTTTATTCTGACGATATTAAATTGAGAAAATTTGCATTCCTACCACTCATTTACTATGCATTTACATATCTATCATAAACTTCAATATTACATACATTCCATCTTACCTTGATTTTATGAACAAGTATTAAGTGATCTAATTGAAGCTTAGAAATTATAAAAAAAACCTGATAATTTTATCTAATGTATTATGATATGAAGGCTTTAGAGTTATTGTGTTGTGGATGCTTTAGAGTTATAATAGTTTAATTTTGAGTCTACTTTTATATTTTTAAGATTACATACAACATAGTCAAATATGATAATTTTAAATATCTATAAAATCTACTATTTCCATAATATATGAACAAAGACTATTTTAGATATTTATCAACAGACAGCTATAATGTAGCATGTTTAAAGAAAAACTTTTAATTAGAAGAACTGTTTCTGGAACATCAACTTCTAAATATCATATTTTTCACAACAAGTTGTAAATTGAGATTTAATAGAGTCACAGCTATCGCAAATGCACCCTAAATTTTAAACATCACTCTCACATAGTCCACTCACTTATTTATAAAAAAAGAAATAGAATAAAATCAAGGAAGAAAAGACAAGGTGACTAGTACATAAAATTAAAAAATAAATAAATAAATAAATCATAGGATTTTGACCTTAAGCAAACATATGAATCATGAAATTGGCTCATGATCAGGTAGTAGATCAAGTGCTCAAGAAATGAATGATGAGGTTCAAGAAGATTGTATGCTTTTTTACATATTTAACCACTTTACACCTTGTTTGTTTATGATGCTTAAGTTGGATTTGAGTAACTCGATAAGAAAATGAGTCAAGCCATGCTAAGCTCAATCTCATGCTCAACTAACACATGAGTAAATAGTTGAGCTTGAGCTTGATCTTCATCTTGATCTTCATCTCATGGCATAATAAGCTTGACTTGCAAGCTCATTAGCAAGCCGAGTTTAGATCAACTTATTGGTCAACTTGGCTTACTCACACTTCTATGGAATGGTTAAAATTAGAGTGAGAGGTTTAGTATGAGGTTATAATGGTTAAAAAAGATACAAAGTTGTTGGGTGAGGAATTCAAGTTATTAGAAATGTAAAGAAGATTATCAAGATTGCATATATAGGTATTATAAAGGTTTTGCACATGACGTGTATGTGCATGTGTGCACATGTATGTTGGGTAAGAGGGTAGTAGCAGTGATGGTGAGATAATTTTAAGAAGGAAAATAATATGAGGCTCCATTAAGAAAAAATTGTGGTCGTTGTCAAGATAAATGAATAAGAAGGCTATTTCAATAAACTTTCATGATGAGATTGATGGACTTTATTGGTGGATGGATCAATAAAATTTTATGCACTTTAAGGGTGTTTGGTGTAACTGCAGCTATTTGAAGAAGCAACTGTGAAGCTGATGTGGAAGTAATAGCTTTTCAAAAAGCTATGGTGGCTATTACAAATTTATTTTACTTTCAAAAGTCAAAACAAAACTTTCTGGCGGCTACCATATTTTAACAGCTCAGGTTGAAAAAAGCAGCTTTCTATCATAGAAATTTCTAAAAAATAGTAAGAAATCAGTTTCCAAACAAAACTAAAGTGGCAGTTTAAAAAGCAAAACTGACAGAAAGCTGTCTCAAACATACCCTAAATGAATAACGACTACAAGAAAACACGTTTAAACTGGTGACAAAACCAACAGCCTTTTAGTCGTCGAAATTTTTTGCTAATTTTCTGACGTCTCTCGAGGATTTATTCAACGTAAGGTATTTTGACGGTTTAATATGTAGGTTGTTAGTAAACGCTCTTTTCAACGGTCTATTATTCATATACAACAGTGTAATTTGTCGGTTCTCACGTTATAATAACTGACGATTATTTTATAGTAACCGACGGTTTTTGTTGTTGATTATTAAGTTATTTAAAACTAATAGTAAGGTAATATCGAAAAACCATCAGAAAAGCTCTTTATACATGAATTGATGCCGAAAGTCCTCATTTCACTCTTCCCTGCGTGTGCTCGGTCTCTCAAAACTTCCCGCCGCCCTTCGATCCCATTTCACGTAGAGTGCGCCATTTCTTCTTTTCTTGGAAGATAATTTTGATTCCAATCCTCCCTTTATATTTTTCAATTAATTTGAATCGTTGGATTTTTTGCATTTTGAGTGTTTGTATTTGGGAAAAAAATTTAATTTTTGATTTGGCTTTTTTTTTTTTGTTTTGGATGACTTGATTGGTACATGCTTAGAACTCGTCAATTAGGTTTTTTCATGTATAAGATCTAATTTTTATATTTATATGTTGGATACCTAGCACAAAAACTTTTTAAGAGATTTTTAAATGTATAGCACCTGAAACATATGTTTTAACAAATCTAACACACTCTTTCATCCATATTTAGTTCAGAGACTAATAGCTAGTCACCATTATCCTCATACATAATACTGGAGAGTACCCTAATTAGTAAAAATACCCAAGTATCTATCCTAACACCTAATAAGAAAAGCTAAAAGGTGTAATAAAATATATGTTTATAGCTAATCCATCATATTTTTTTTATCTTTGAGAATATGAAAATAATTTAATTCAATATATATGTATAATTTAAATTTGACAAAAACAAAATTTAAAATTTGAAAAAAATTAGACCAAACAGATCTCATATATTCGAAAGTTTAAATAACCGAGCATGATATTACGATTGGCGATTCATCTCGAAAGATAGAATATTACTCGATAATAGTCTCAATTAATCAAACCAAGAAATTTATGATATTTATTTAGCTTGTGAAATTTTCAATAGTTCATTCTCCTACCTACTATGAAGATTATATAGGGTTTAAAATATCTAGGTTACTAATTCTCCTGGTGGCGCAAACCCCTACAGTTAATTACATCTTAAAAGACAACCAAAATCACTTAAGAAAATTCTCAGTAAAGATTAGAGGTTCATCTTCAAGAATTCAAATTTTAGTTTTTACGATTGAACATAAGAAAATCAAGTTGGAATGACTCAATATGGAACAGTTATTTTAGAGACCAAATGAGCGAAATGTAGGGAATGTCATAGATTCTGAGGTGAGCTTCAATGACTTCTTAAACTATCCTATTATGTGGCTTTACATTTTGAAAATGATGTTATTTGATATTTACTCCTGTCATTTTTTTATCTTGGGCTTACATTGTGTGACATATGATCTATGTAAATAGTCTAGGAAGATAAGAGGATTTACATCGTACCGAACAAACAACCTTGATATCCTAAAAAGAGTTAGGACTTATATCACACATCATATGATCATGCTAAAGCCTAAGAATAATGTGAGCATTTGCGTCGTGCTAGATAAACAACCTCGAAGTCCCAAGGGTTTATGTTGTTTAAAACTATGGAAAGTTTAGTTGAGGATCATCCTTCACTTAATTGTTTTGGTCTTGATCGTCGTCTAAAGTTTGTCCACCGCTCGATCACATCATCACCTCGTTCTCTGAAGAAAGAGGGGAGAGAGAAACCATGCATCGAACAACATATCATAGGTTCTTTGTTTTAGTGATTTGATTTTATGAGGTGTATTTGAGGTGATGATTATTGTTATTATTATATTATTATTATTGAGTCTATAAGTTTTGTTATGGGGTCTTAAGAATTATTAAAGTTTTGTCAAGCTGATGTATTGGTCGCGTGTCATAGGTTTTCCACCTAAACATATGTCCTACGTCCTCTATTCTAAGATATTTATAAGAAAAGAATTATACGTTTATAATTTTACACCCTAAGCATGTGTCCTATGTTCACTATCCTAGGACTCCTTTCCACATTTCAAAAATGTAGTAAATAGCAAAAGGATAACATATAAAGAAAATATACACAGTCAAGTACATCAAAAAAAGAGAAAATCATAGTATGTTCATGTCGCCTGTGATGACATTTCAAAAAAAATTACAATTATATATTTCATGTCTATAGCATAAGTATAAAACAAACAATGGATATTTTGAAACTTGAATATGAACGCATAAGCATGCATGTTGTATAAGATTAGACGGTAGATATATGAAAGATCAGAACTGTGTATAAGTTTTTTTTTGTTAGGGATAGGCTGAGCTTTAGGGCATTTAGCTCTGATAATCCTTTCTGAGTGACTTCCGTAGGCAACCATAGACAACGGTGTAAAGCCAAGCTTGGGTAGAAATTACCGACAAAAAAATCAAAGGAGGGCAACTCTTAGCCTAAAAGATGACTAACAAGTGACACACAAGAAGTAACACCCAAAATTCTTAATTTGTCATGCATTAAACTTCCATCTGGTAGTCAAAACATTAGCTCCACAAGAAAATATTTTATTACATTATTGTATATTTTGTAAATCAGCCGGTCCACAAATCAGTCACATTATTGGGCTAGAGCCACTAGCTACCCAAGAAATCAATGACAACTTCTTACCAAAGTTTGGCGAACTATAGTATCAATCCTACACCCTCATGAAGTCATCGGGTCAGGACTTTTAGTACTATTCTATTATCTAGGTTTTAACACCAGATCCCTTTTGCATCATTGCCCATATCTCTAACCCTTCCAACTTATAAACCAATTCGATGATTCATATAGAGCCACCACATTGTGAATATTTCCACTTAAATCTGAGTATCTCCACAACCGACATTAGGGTATGCATATAAGAATATTAGGGAAGTTGCATACATACTACTTAAATCTTGTATATTTACATATCTAAAATCCAAACTTCAGTGTATACATATTTGTTACCTTAAGGCGTATTTCACTAATAGTGCTATTTTTATGTGATAAAGATTTGATTGCAATGTTTAGGCGGCGTTCTCGCTACTACAAGTCAACAACCCCTTCAAAGTAAACTATGACTATAGCTTATGAAAACTTGTTGGAAGTGATCACTGGATAACTGATATTACTTGGGGAAATGTGATCATTTTAGCCAAACCTTCGTTCTTAATTGGTCAAGAAATAGCAACCCACTAAAGTATCAATAATAAGAAATATATATATATAACTCAATTCCTAGTTCTTTACACATCTAACACCTAAACTATAATCTACATGTATATGTCACCTTGCCGGTGCATTATATTTTAAAAGACAAAATATTGAATTTTTAGAAGTGATGAGAATGATTTGGGTGGTATTATAAAAAAAATCAAAATTTTGGGTGATGGGTATGTAAGTCTTCCGTGACAATAAACAAAAGTGGATGGGGCTTCTTTTCTAGACTAGAAGCATGTAAAAAATTGGGGTTTAGATATTAGACAGTGAATAAAAAAGAATCAAGTGGCATATATGTAAATCTTCCTTGATCTAAGTACTTGGGACAAGAATAGGATGCCAGTGGGAGAAAGGCACATTACGCTTGCAGGTACGTGCAAGTTATGTGCGCATATTATAATAGATAAACTCCAAAATATTCACAGCTTTTGCGGTATTCAACTTATAAATCAAGCAATCAAACCATAAGATAATGGAATTGAAGAGAGATTCAAATTTTAGAGCAATTTATACGCATACAATACAATTCTTATGTAACTATATTCCTAAGACCCAAAGTTTAATATTTTCATTTGTAGCACATTGGTTTCACACTTGTACATGAAGAGGTGTATTTCACATTTCCAAGATTAAAAATGGAGGTACTTCTCATGTGATATTACAGATTTGGTTGAATAAACGTAAGAAGGCGAGGTTTAGGTGTTAGATATGTAAATAGATAATAGTTGGGCAGTATGTATGTAAATCAGCATGAGAATTATATAGAAGTTTCAAAATTTGAATGTATAAGTGTCTAAAATTTTCAGATTTTATATATAGAAAGAGGAAAAAAGTTTCAGATTTCTATATGAATGTGTAAGAATTTCAAATTTTATACATAGAAGCTCACAAAAGTTTCATATTTTAGGCACATGAATATATGAAGAAAAACCGAATCACATAATCATACTTTCACAACTGCCTTTGCCAACGAGCATCATAGATTCAACCATTGAATCTCAAACTTACGAAGACACGAAGAATGAGCAATAAGCATTCACATTTATATACATATCAAACAATTCATACGCTAAATTTGTAAATATGTATAAGATTAGGTGTTATGTATTTAAACCTTCCCAATTTAGATTCTAGATATACAAATATTTAGTAATTAGCATTCATATTCTCCAATTTAAGTGATTCAAAAATAAGTATACAGAGATTAAAAAAGAAACGAATCAGCCAATACAAAAGGCCCAATTCAAGCATTTCATGTAACCGAAAGCCGATTTCAACATCTCATAAGGATAACACTTAAACCAGCCTATTACAAAGAACTCGATTCATGTATTTCATATAGCCAAAATACAACCTCAGCAGTTTATAAAGGTAACAATTAAAGCAGCCTACTACAAAGGATCCAATTCATATATTTCATGTAACCATTGTGAATCCAATATTGAATTGGTCAAATAAATTGATGAGCAAATAAAGGACGTTACATAATTAGTGGAATAAATACAGGCTTGAATTGATTACACAATTAATGTAATAAATATAGTCTTTATAATAGACATGAATTGATTACACAATTAGTGGAATAAATATATGTTTATAATAGGTGCGAATTAATGACACTTAATGCCTGCGATTATTGTGTACGTTTTTCCTTTATTACGTTATGCTTTGGTTAGTATAAATAGGTTGTTTTGTTACAATGTAAGAAACCATGAAGACCTGTATTCTTTCTTCTTCAAATAATAGCAAGAAAGTTCACCAAAGTCCAATCTCATTGTTTTCTTTTCAATTTATCCTTCAGCGATCCATTAACTTGGAACCAACATTTGGTATCAGAGCCACTAACCGAAGAACATGTCGTCACCTAACAAAGCTATCGTAGGAGATATGACAGCAATGAAGGCCAGAAGAGAAGGGAACGTGACGCTCACCAATTCATTACTCACGAAAAGTAACTACTCGGTGTGGGCATTGAAGATGCGTGTGAACCTACAGGCTTAAGGAGTCTGGGACGCCGTAGTGCAAGACGAGGTCAAAGAGCGTAAGGATAGAATGACCCTCACTGCCATCTATCAAGCGCAACCGGAGGACATTCTTCTCATGGTGGCAGAGAAGGACTCCGCCAAGCACGCATGGGAGACACTAAAGACGATGCACGACGGCGTGGAGTGAGTCAAGGAGGCGAAAGTGCAAACCTTGAGGACTCACTTCGAGGCAATCCGCATGAAGGACAGAGAGACGGTTGACGATTTTGCTATGAAATTGACGTCCATTGTGACAGACATCCGTTCGTTGGGAGAAAAGGTGGAGAAGATCTCTGTTATCAAGAAGTTCCTTCGAGCCGTACCACAAAAATACATACAGACCGTCACCGCGATTAAGGAATTCAGTGACCTCAAAAACATGACCGTCGAGGAGGTCGTCGGTCATCTCAAAGTCCACGAAGAGAGACTTTGCGGCTACGGAGACCCATAGGAGGAGAACCACCTTTTGCTCACACATGCATAATGGATGTCACGAATGAAGAAAAATGGAGAAGCCGATTTTTCTTCTGAATCGTCGAGTAGCGGTGACAACGGTGGAGATAGCCGAGGTCGTGGCAAAGGGCAGGGACGAGGGCAAGCTCGAGGCGGAGAAAGCTCACCTCAACAGGAAGACATCAAACCTCGAAAAGACAAGAGCACAGTGAAGTGTTACACTTGTCAAAAGTACGGACACTACGTGTCTGAATGCCGTAGCAAGAAGCCCGAAGAGGAAGCAAACCTTACTAGCCTCCATGACAAGGAGCCAGCGTTGATGTTTGCCGAGGGAGTGACAGATCCCTTTCCCGAGAAGGCAATCCTCGAAGAGTTCACACAAGAATCTTCCAAGGAGGAAACAGAGGTGGTGTATGGCGAACCCCCTTGCAAGTGGCGAGGAGTATAATCACACCGACGTATGGTATCTTGACAACGGAGCAAGCAACCACATGACAGGCCATCTAGAGAAGTTCAATGAGCTCGACGAGAAGATCACCGGAAATGTGAAGTTCGGAGACTGCTCACTCGTCGAGATCAAGGGTCGAGGAACCATCCTATTCATATGAAAGAACGACGATCAACGTCTAATGACCGAGGTATATTACATTCCAAAATTAAAAATTAATATCATAAGTCTCAGTCAAATGACAGAAGTAGGCAACACGATCACCTTAGTCTGCTTGTTCTTGAAGATGTTCGGCCCAAAAAACATCCTATGATGAAGGTAGAGAAATCGCCAAATCGGTTGTACAAGATCTCCCTCGAGACAAGCCAACCCGCTTCTCTATTAGCATCACTAACAGATCCAGCTTCGTTATGGCATGCGAGACTTGGGCACATAAATTTTTATGCACTCAAGATGATGGGGGAGAACGAGATGGCCATAGGGCTGCCTAAGATCACACACCCCAACAAAGTGTGTGAGAGTTGCATGATTTCAAAGCAAACAAGGCTATCGTTCCCTGCCCAAGCCAACTTCTGAGCTGAGCATCCTCTACAACTTGTACATGTAGATCGGTGTGGTCCGATCACCCCAACATCACTCGCTAGTAACAAATATTTCTTTTTAATTGTTGATGATTATAGTCGTTGGATGTGGGTGTACATGCTCAGGAAAAAAGGAGAAGCCTTTGAAGCACTCAAGGAGTTCAAGAAGCTCGTGGAGAACAATTCAGAGTACAGGTTGAAGACTTTGTAAACCGATCGAGGTGGCGAGTTCACTTCATAGATTTTTGAGAGGTTATGCAAAGAAGAGGGAGTCGAGTGTCACCTTACGACACCGTACACACCTCAACAAAACGGTGTGGCGGAAAGGAGAAATTGCACCGTGATGGGCACTGCGAGAAGCTTGCTTAAGACCATGCAAGTCCCAGCGAACCTTTGGGGAGAGGCAGTACGACATACGGTTTATCTCTTGAACTGCTTGCCAACAAAGGTGTTGAGAGATTGTACCCCTTACCAAGCATGGTTAGGCAAGCAACCTCATTTGATGCACTTGAGAGTGTTTGGATGTACTGCACATGTAAAGGTTACAGGTCCACATCTCAAGAAGCTCGATGATTGAAGTCAAGCAATGGTGTACCTTGGCATCGAAGACGGAAGTAAGGCGCACACATTCCTCGATCCACCACGCTGAAAATTCCTTTTGAGCAGAGACACAGTGTTTGAAGAGGAGAAGAAGTGGGATATGTGCAATGATGATGACGAGCATGTACAAAATTATGTGGAGTTCGGAACTTTACAAGATGACTGAGAAGTAGCAGACTTGACTTCGCCAAACCACTCAACCTCGCCAATAACACCAGTAGTCATGCCGAACTCTCAACGACAACAAGAGAGCTCGGGAAGATCCACAACTGAAGATAGTCCCAAGAAACTCCGCTCACTTGCCAAGATCTATGCGGAGGCACCTCTAGTAGAGATGGATCTTGATGAGCTATTGTTGCTCACTACCAACGAGCCAACAACATATCACGCGGCATCAACCGAGGAGGCATGGAATGAGGTAATGCAGAAAGAGCTCGAGTTCATCGAGAAGAACAAGACATTGGTGCTCACCGACTTGCCACCCGGTCACAAGTTCATCGGCTTAAAATGGGTGTTCAAGTTGAAAATAGACAGCGAAGACAACATCCTCAAGCACAAAGAAAGATTGGTGGCTAAAGGTTACATACAGAAGCAAGGAGTTGACTTCGAGGAATCCTTTGCACCAGTGGCAAGACTTGATACCGTCAGGTTAATCCTAGCCCTCGCAGCTTATCGTGGGTGGGAGATCCACCACCTTGACGTCAAGTCGGCGTTCCTAAATAGTGATATCGAAGAAGAAGTTTACGTCACCCAACCTGAAGGATTCATTGTCAAGAATGAAGAGCACAAGGTGTACAAGCTGTCCAAAGCTCTCTACGGACTATGCCAAGCACCAAGGGCGCGGAACACTTGCCTTAACAAGAGAATGATGAGTTTAGGCTTCATGAAGTGTCCTCAAGAGCAGGCTATGTACACGAGGAATCACTGAACAGAAGCACTCATCGTTAGCGTATATGTTGACGATTTGATCGTAACTGGATCCAGCATTACTGGTATTAAGACATTCAATAAGCAAATGATGAAGGAGTTCAAGATGAGTGATCTTGGGCTGCTCTCATACTACCTTGGTATCGAGATAGAGCAGAAGAAAGACCGCATCATAGTGAAGCAATCGGCTTACGCAAAGAAGGTGTTGGAGCAGTTTAAGATGGTGGATTGCAACCCGAGCAAGTATCCATTGGAAGCAAAGTTGCAGCTCGAAAAGGATGCAGAAGGAATCCCTGTGAATCCCTTCGAGTATAGGCGTGTGATTAGGTGTCTCAGGTACTTGTCCAATACTTGACCCAATATCTCATACGTAGTTGGCATGGTGAGTCGTTACACGGAGCAGCCTACCACTTTACAGTAGCAAGCAGTGTAACATATTCTCCATTATGTGAAGGGAAATAAGCTACGGGATTCAATACAAAAGACGACGAGAAGCTGAAGAGCTCGTCGGCTTTACTGACATTAATCTATTCGACGATATAGATAGCAGGAAAATCACCGGTGGTATGGTATTTTATCTCAACGGGAATCTAATCACTTGGCAATCTCAGAAGCAGCGAACCATTGCTCTATCATCCTGTGAGGCATAGTTCACGGCAGCCACTGCGGCATCATGCCAAGCATTGTGGCTGAGAAGTTTGTTGAGCAAGGTGATCGGAAGCGAGCTAAAGCAGGTAACTCTCTACGTCGACAACAAATCTGCAATATCATTGATAAAGAGCCCAATGTTTCATAGACGCATTAAACACATCGACACTCGATTCCACTTTATTCATGAGTGTGTCGAGAATCGACAGATCATCGTGGAGTTTGTAAGCACTGAAGAGCAACGTGCAGATATTCTCACCAAGGCTCTAGTAAGAGTCAAATTCACGAAAATGCGAGAACTGCTTGGTGTAAACAATTTCGAACCAAATCAAGCTTACGGGGGAGATTGTGAATCTAATCTTGAATTGGTTAAATACATTGATGAGCAAAAAAAGGAAGCTACATAATTAGTGAAATAAATATATGCTTGAATTGATTACGCAATTAATGGAATAAATATAGGCTCTATAATATGCATGAATTGATTACACAATTAGTGGAATAAATATAGGTTTATAATAGGTGCGAATTGATGACACTTAATGCTTGCGATTATTGTGTATGTTTTTCCTTTATTACGTTATGCTTTGGTCAGTATAAATATGTTGTTTTGTTACAATATAAGAAACCATGAAGAGCTGTATTCTTCCTTCTTCAAATAAAAGAAAAAAAGTTTCCTAAAGTCCAATCTCATTGTTTCTTTTCAATTTGTTTTTCAGCGATCCATTAACTTTGAACCAACAACCAATAGCCAACTTCAGCAAATTATAAGGATAACAATTAAATCAAACTACTACGAAAGAGCCAATTCATATATTTCATGTACTCAAAAGCCAACTTTAGCAGGTTATAAGGATACCAATTAAATCAGCCTATTACAAATGACCCAATTCATATATTTCATGTAACCAAATGGCATAAAGGCTCTGTTTTTGAGAGGTTGGATAGGTATTTGGCTAATTCTTCTTGGTGTAATCTGTTTTCTAATTTTGAAATTTTGCATCTTCCTTTTGGTACTTCTGATCATACTCCTATTTTGCTTAAGATTTTTAATAAATCTCATAAGAAATCATATCATTTTAAATTTCTTAATGTTTGGTTTCAGCACCCTCATTTCTTAGACTTTGTTAGAGCCAACTGGCTCTTTAACAAAGCTGTTATTTCTCACAATTCTGGATACAAGCTTTGGCATATGCACAAATATCTTGCTTATAAGTTAAGAGATTGGAATTGGAATGTGTTTGGTAACATTAATAAAATGGTTAAAGATGCTGAGCTTAGAGTTTAAGATCTTGAAGTTCTTTATCTTCATAATATTATTAATCTTGATCTTTTTATTCAAACTCAAAAAGACCTTACTTATGCTATTAATATTGAAGAAGGCTTTTATGCTCAAAAAGCATCTAGAAATGCTTTCATTAATGGTGATAGAAACACTTCTTTTTTTCATGCTTGCATCAAGGATAGAAGGAATCATAATTTTATTTATTCCATTCAGGATAGTAATGGTAATATTTTAACCACTGAGTATGATATTATTAATGTTGGTATTAATTACTTTTCTTCCTTGTTTTCTAATGATAACAGTCCCCTGGATGGGATTAATCTGGATGTTTTCTCTCATTCAGATTCTTTACAACATATGGATTTTTGTTATATACCTTCTTCTCAAGAGATTAAGCTTACTCTTGATGGTATGGAGGATGGGAAAACTGCTGGTCCTGATGGTTTTACTGTTGAATTCTATAAAAATAGCTGGGATATTATTAATAATGAGGTGATTAACACTATTCAAGATTTTTTTCGTGGTGTTGATTTACCTAAATTTTTCAAATGTTCTAATATAGTTTTAATTCCTAAAGAGCATGATATTAAATCTTGAAACTCTTTTAGACCTATCAGTATTAATACTATTATATCTAAACTTATTTCTAAGATCATTGTTAATAGAATTCAAAAAGTTTTAAATCAAGTTATTTCTCTTAATCAAACTGCCTTTATTAAAGGTAGGAGTATTTTTTATCATGCCCTTACTGTTCAAGAACTTCTTTTTGAAATGGATAAATGTAGAAGGAATGGAAATGTTATTTTTAAAATGGATATTAAGAAAGCTTTTGACTCTATTAGATGGGAGTTTATTCTTTTGGTATTGAAGGCTCATGGCTTCAATAATGATTTCTGTAATTTAGTTTACAGAATTCTTACTAATAATTATTACTCTCTTATTATCAATGGTAATTCTCATGGGCATTTCATGGCTTCTAAAGGGATTAAACAAGGAGATCCTCTTTCTCCTTATTTATTTATTATTGCTTTTGATTACTTATCTAGGATTATGAATAAGCTTTATATGGATAATCCTTCTCTTAATTATGTGCATAAAGGTAATTCTTCTATTTCTCACTTAAGCTATGCTGAAGATTTAATCATATTTACTAATTCTAATAAGAATTCTATTAGAAAAGTGTGGAGACTTATTTCTCATTTTCAGAGAGCCTCTGGTTTGCATTTTAATACTTCTAAGTGTTGTTTTTATGGTTCTAAGTTTATATCCAGCTTTAAAATCAACTGGATTACTGATTATACTTCTTGCCATTTTAATGAGTTTCCTATTAAGTATCTCGGCTTTAATTTAGATAGGAATTCTAAAAGAGTTTCTTTGTTTTCTGAGCTTGTGGATAAAATCAGGAATAAAATTCATTCCTGGGAGAATAAGTTTTTATCTTTTGGGGGTTGTATTACTCTTTTCAAGAGTATTGTTACTTCTCTCCGCCTGTATTCCTTACAGGTTATGAATGTTCCTATTACTGTTATTAAGAAGCTTGAGATTTTATTTTGATAACTTTCTTTGGGATGGCTGTGGTAAGAAAGGACTACATTGGAAAAGCTGGAATAAGCTGCGTAAGCCTATTTCTAGTGGTGGTTTAGGTTTTAGAAGTATTAGAGATTCTATTAAATACAGTTTTATGAAATTATGGTTTCATTTTAGAGAAAATAACTCTATTTGGGCTTCCTTGATGTACTCTAAGTACTGTGGCAATCAGCACCCTTTATCTATTACTTCTTCTAAATCTGATTCTTATATTTGGAAGGAGATGTTGAAAGTTTCTGATGAGGTTGAGAGATTGATGTGCTGGGATATTGGTTCAGGTAATATCTCTTTTTGGTATGATGATTGGACCACTTTTGGGCCTTTAGCTCAAAGTTATGGTGGTCCTCATGTTATTTTTCTTACTGTCAATGATTACTGGTTAGATAATAGTTGGAATTTACCTTTGCTGAGGAATGTGCTCAAACCATGTGATGCTAATTTCATTTCTGGCATCCCTATTACTATAAGCGGATGTGATATTCATAAGATTAAAGGTATTTATGGTGATTCTATCACTAAAACTTTTGCTTCTAGTGTGCCTGCTCCTGATGGTCTTAATCTAGATTGGTTATGGAATAAATTGCTTAAGCCATCTATTTCGTTTTTTACCTGGAGGCTGCTGCACAACTGTATTCCTATTGATGATCTTCTTAAGCTTAAATGTTTAAAAATTGTTTCTAAATGCTACTTATGTAAAACTGATGAGGAGTCTATTATGCATACTTTCAATTTTTGCACATTTGCTCAAGATATTTGGCAGAAAATTTTTTCTTTATGTGGAAGGTCGGATCATTTTCGAAATACACTTCTATTTCGATATGTTCAATGATTGGAAGAATATAGATCATCCTTTTCTTAGTTGTATACCCTCTATAATTGTATGGTTTATTTGGATGACTCGTAATAACTCTAAATTCAATGGTACTGTTACAAATTCTGTCCAGGTTATGGGTCAAATTTCTTCTTATATTTCTAAAAGCTTAACTGTTACTGAACTAAGATTTAGCAGTAATAAGTATTTTATTACTTTAGCTTACAGACTGAATCTGCATTTAAACTTTACTTCAAATTCTGTTGGCAAATTTCAATGGTTTAAACCTCCTGCTCCTTATATGAAATTTAATACTGATGGATCTTGGAATAATTCTAATGGAGGAATTGGTGGCATCTGTCGTGATTGGAATGACACTCTATTGTTTGGTTTGCTGCTGCTATTTCTACCATTTCTCCTTTAATTACTGAAACTGAGGCTGTCATATTTGCTTTACTTATTGCTAAACGTAAGGGTTGGAGCAATATCTATATTGAAACTGATTCACTTTGTTTATGGAATACTTGTGCTTTAAATTTTGCTTACCATTGGAGTATTATATTGTAGATTAAAAAGATCAAAATGCTGTCTGCTGGAATGAATGTAATCTGGATGCATACAAGACGCGAAGGAAATGTGGTGGCTGATTGGCTTTCAAGGCTTGGATCTCATTTGCAAAGACCGATTATTTCTAATTTTATTCCTGTAGTCTTGAACTCTGTTCTTGTTTTAGATAATTAATTTTTGTGTGTTGGGTTGAGTCGTGTGAGTTGTATTTTTTGTTTTTTTGGAAAAAGGACCCAGTCTTTTTTTCTTTTTGGGTTTTTGTAGGGTGCGTGAGTTGGGACCTTTTTCCCGAGTTTTGTACTTTTTATTTGGAGCAATAAAATTGAGCCTACTGCGCTCTTCTATAAAAAAAAATGTAACCAAAAGCCCACTTCAACAGGTTATAAGGATCCCGAACATTATACATCTTTAAGGCTATAATTGTTTTAAATATGTTTCGAATAGCGATCACAAGGTATAGATGTGGTTTACCCTCTTTTTTCTTCTTTTTTTAAAAAAAAAAACAATTAAGCAAAGCATATTAATATTATATGAGAAAGCAAAAAAAGAAACGTTACTCAAATGCCTGTAATTTATTGAAACGACGAGGCTCGACAACCTTACATGTTGTTAAACCTTTCAAACCGTTAAAAATGATTCCATCATAAAAAAAATTTCAAGCAAGGTAATCAAGTGTACGTTAAAATAAAATTTATCAAGAACTATAAAATCATTAACTGGAGAAGGGATGGAATGATTATCACGAGTAAACATTAGATTTATCACGTGATATTGATCTCAAAGCAATTTGCCCCATTCTCATGACCATTATTAGGATAAAACAACAGAGAATGACTGGTTACCTCATGAAATAAATCCAAAAAAAAAAAGTTTCACTAACTTTAGTTGCAACCTTTGCACATGAATCGATCCCTCCATTTCATAGGAATGAACTCGTGTTTAATTTTTAAGGGCTGCAAATAATATAATACCAAGTATTAAATTAAATAAACATATCTCACAAATTCTGCAATTGAGAACTACTATCCTTTGTTCAGATGTTATGCCAACCAGAATAAATATCAGGAAGTAAATATTTTCCTTCCTTCATATGATAATAGAAACTTATAAAATAGACTTAGCCAACCATAAAGAATTGATTTTAATTTATCTTATTAAAGAAAGAGTCAGGCCAGATAACCTTATTTATAAACACACACACACACACACACACACACACACACACACACACACACACACACACACACACAATAGAAGACCATGAATCAAAGCCCATTGAGGGAGATTACCTCGCTCAAGATTTTTAGTCCCTTAGGGTTGTTCAATTTTTGTCGAAGGGGAGGAAGAAGAAGAAGAAAAAACCGGAGGCTTATCCTGGGGGATGAAAAAGAATTTGTGATTACCGCTCACTATATGGAATGGACTAGGCGAGGGCTTCGGAGAGAGGGAAATGGTGCGGGGTAGCTGTGGACATCGGGAAGGAAGAGAGGAAGCCTAGTCTCAGTTGAGTATATAAGAAAGGGGAGACTTAGCCAACCAAGAGTTTCGGGGGGAGAAGTTTTGGTTAGTCGGAGGCTTGGTTGAGAGGGGAAATATGATGTGAAATCTAGTTTGTGGAAGGCCGTGGAGTGCGGAGAAGATCATACCTTATGATGTCGAGTGAATGATAGGAAGTTTCGGCTAGGAAGAGACAAATACGTGAGAGAGAAGAGGAGCGATGGTGAAGAGGGAGCCAAGCCCTAGGGTTGTCGTGAGGGAGAAAGGGTTGTGCAGTTTGTAACCGCTTAGGATCATATGTGTTCTCCCTAGATAAAATTGATGTTTTGGACAAGCTAGCTTTGTTTGTTTCGTCATTTTGGGTCTTCTAGACAAGTTCGTCGACAATCGAGTCTATTCAACCTCAGAATCCTACGATGAGTTAGGGCTTGTATTGCACAACATGGTCATGCAAAGGGTTAAAGAGATTAGGAGAGGGTTTATGCTGCACTGAAATAGCTACCTCGAAGTCCTATGGCTTGTTATTTTAATTTCTAAAGAGTTTTGCTGTTGAAGATGGTTGTGTTGTCAACTATGGATGCTCCAAGCTCCTCATCATAGCAGATTTAGTTTAAAGAAGTGTCAATTGTAATAAAAGAGAAGTGTCATATTTTGAAAATATTTAAATTGAGGTGTCTTAATATTTTATTAGGGGAATGTTAAAGTTGATTATAGCGATAGCGGTTAAGATCTCACGGTTCCATCATCCCAGCACCACTATTTCATCGGATTCACTTAGTCCAAATGAATTTGCTAAACTCAACTGAAGTGAGTTCCACACGTTTATTTAGACTGCGGGAAAACAGCGTTAGCAACACGTAGGTTACCTCCTCCGAGGGATTCTCGATCATCCAACGAGACGTTTTAATTTAGTTGCGATTATAATTTTTGTTTGGTTTGTGATTAAATTTTGATTTGTTTACATTTGGCGGTGAATTTTTATTTTTTCTTGATTTTTAATTTTTTTATTTTGGTTTTGTTTTTGTGGATATCCTAGAAGTTTTAGTTTTCATGTATGATGACCTTATTATTTAACATGCAAGCTTATAAGCAAGAAAAAGTAAGGAAAGTGCAGAAAAGAAAGTGTTGTAAACTTGTAAAAGTGTACCTGGTGAGTCTACTTGTTCCTCCACCTGAGACTTTAGTATTTTCGCAATAAACATTTATATTTTTGCAGGCAAGTAAAACCCTTTGAAAATGTTCGTCACAGGCCTACCAAACCCTATGTCATAACTTGGTGGGTCATATCCATTTATTTAATAGATTTTCTTCATTTAATGAATATGATAGGTCCAGTTGTCCTACAAGGTATCCAAAAGATTTGTGAAACGGGTCTAGGAGGTACCTAGACATTTCACAATCCTTTTGAGCTTCCTTGAGTTCATTTGAACTTATCATAATTATTAAATGATTCATCCTTTTTATATCCTTATGCTCGGTGAGGCAATGTTCTAGTCATCCCGAAAGGTGGGGTAGTTGCCATATGGTATTTTACTTAGGAATTATGTAAGTGGGGCCTAAAGACAAACTTAATTTATGGAAGAATTTATCAATTTTGAATGGGCTTGTAATGTTTCAAAAGTAGTTTTGGATTAACTGTGTTTCCTTTTCTATTTCTCATTAGTCAATTTTTCAATTAAACCTAGCTCACTACTAAGCCCTTAAGATTTTAGTGGGTATATCTATGTCTTTAGAAAAGAAATTTGAATGACCTTCATGATTATGTTTCTTATCAAAATATTCAATTATCATTTAAACATCAAATAGGGGGTATTAAATTAGTGGAATACTAACTTCCAAAATCAACCCCTAACCTTAAGGATCTTTTAATTTAGTTCTCTTCCAAATTAAGATGATTAATTAAATCATAAATTTTATCCTTTAATGAGACAAAAATGAAATGGGTTTCTACCATTTACCCTTCTATATTTCAATCATCCCATGATAATGATTAATATCATTTATTGCCCTTTTTCCACTTTAATTAAGCCTAAATATTGATTAAGGCTAAATTCTTAAAAATTACAATTTTTCCTCAAAAGGTCTTTATCACATCATAATTCATTAAGTTTAACTCAAATGACTTTAAAATTTTTATGTGACTCCACTTATGGGTCAATTAAAATATCAGAGGAAAAAATGTGAGTTTTAAAATTTCTATTGGAGGTAGACCTAGACCAGAGGACCACTTAGACCAAATTTCATGATTTTTTGAGCTTTAATTTAATTATTATAATTATTTTAAATTTTAAAGTATTAATTAACTATAAAATATTATTTAAGTTGAAAATTAAATTTTATATTTTTTCTTAAACCTCTCTGAGGTCAAGGAACCTAGAGAACCAAAATTCATATTTTTTTTATTTTTCTTTTAATTAGTAGAATTAGTTTAGTGAAAATTTAAAGAAATTCCATTTTTAGCCTTTAAAAATTGATTTTAACTCTTTAAAAAATAATATATATCTTAGAAAATTAGGAAAAATATACCAATTGTTCTTAACTGCTTAGGAGACAATATAGTGCATTTCCAACTATTTTTATTAATTTTATGATTTTTGTGAAATTTTAATAATTTTAATATTAAAATAAGTCTAAAAAATGACAATTTTATTTTTCAAAGACTCCTTTGATCTTAGAGAACTCCTAAAATTATTTTGGTGAAATTTTGAAGTGTATTTTAATTATTATAATTATTTAATTGCCAAAAAATATTATTTAACTTGAAAATTTCATTTAGGTGTTCAAATTAATTTCAATTAATTTGAAATTTTTATAGGGGGTTCCTCTGACCTTAAATTATTGTGGAGAACAAAAATCAAGTTATTTTTATTTATATTTAGCCCAACTTATTTTTTCTTAATTTTTAGGTCTTAATTGTCATTAGGGTTACACATAATGATAGCCATGTTTTCATTTTCCCTCGGGTCCTCTAGTCATAAGTAACCTACCAAAATTTATCTTACATTTTTCTGATTAATATTTTATTTATTATAATTATTTTACCAAAATAGGCATGATAATTTGAAAAATAGAGATCTCTGGCTAGAGGTCTCCTCTGACTTTGGAAAAATTAGAGAAGGTCCCCTAAGACAGAGGCAACAACATACCAAAATATCAAGCCATGGTGAAATGCCTAAGCCAATGGAGAATCAAAAGACTCCAGACAGTATTTAGTTAAATAAAAATAAGACATGCATCAAATAAAATTCAAACTATTTCCACATTATTCTCTTCTGTTCACTGAGCATTAAGGTATTTTTCTACACCAAGTTATGGATTTTTAAAGTTGGACAGATTTAAATAATTCAAATAAATCCTATTTTTAACTTAAACACGCGGCGCTGACTGGATCCTTGGCAGCTCCAAAAGGCCATGCGACGCACTCCTATTTGACACCACCATCTAACTGGACGTCCACATGGCTGCACTTTATGTATTTGATCTCCGTCTAACTACATCCTAACCTTCCATTAAATATATGCGCGATCTGATGGCGCTTCTTCATCTTCTTTGACTGGTATGTTCCGAGAGCCGTCCACCTTTTAGACCTAAGAACTTGAGCTAGACTCAACTGAATCACATGGGATTTGTTCCTAGAGCTTCATCTGACCTAGATGAACCTATCCATACAGTTTATATGGTATGAAATATGGTTTACACATGTATAAGATCAAAACAAGCTAAGGAGGAAGAATGAAATCAATAGCTTTGTCTGAGAGATGAGGCCTCAATTAGATGGGTGTGTCAGGTTCGATTACTCCCAACAAACCTCTAGATGGAGCCTTGTGTTGTGGTGAAATGTCTGGACCTGAATTCGACCAAGGCCGATTTCAGGTGTCGATCAAAGTCTGGTGCAGAGGCTCTCTGTGATGGGGATTTGATGGGGGATCTTCTTCTTCTATTGTTGTAAAGGTGTGGGTTCAATAAATTTGAGTTTGGTGCACTGTGGAGCTATGGTGGAGTTTTTCCTGGTTCCAGCTGAGATTTCTGTGGATAAATTTCTCTCAGACAGGGGGAATCAGAGGGGGAAAATGGTTGGAATGAGCTTAGGGAGGTTTGCAGAGGCTCTGGTGAGGGTTAGGCAGAGTTCCTTAAGAAATTTTCAGCACCTGGATTTTGATCGTGAGGGGTGGCTTTTATAGCAATGGCCAATTAGCTTAGATTAGGCCTTAACTTTGGGTGTTTTAGTCCTCTTAGGGTGAGGGTTGAGCAATGTCATTGATTGCTGATGGGATGCCTCACCGACAGAGCTCAATGTTGAGTTTAAGGTGATATGGGGGCGCTCGGGCTGAGCCATTATGGCGGCTAGGGAGACTGGTAAAGATAGGGAAGGTGGCTGGCAGAAGGTTTGGGATGTAAGGAAGGCCACAGTGCATTAAATTAAGCATGATGGTTGCTTATTCAAGGGTTAAGGGGAAACTTGGACTAGCCAAAAAGGGGAGGACCCATTGGTCCCTAGTGAGGGACCTTTGATCCATGGTTCAATGATCTTGGGTTTGGTTAGGTCATACCAGTCCTAGGGGTCCTAAGGTGGGCTGCCATGAAGTTGATTTGGTCAATTTGGTTCAATTTAAGTGTAATTGGGTCATATGTTCAATTTTGGTCACATTGGGTTTAGGTTGGACTAGGCTTAGTTTGAAATTGGGTTAGACCCAATTAATTGTTCAATATGATGTATATGATTGTCATAAAGTGTCTGAAAGGTGATTGGAGTGATTTTGAATAGGTTTGAAGTTTAATTTGGCTTGATTTGGGATTTTGGTCAATTCGGGGCAAGTTGGGTTAACTTATGTTTAGGTTAGGCTAAGGTTGGGTTCAAGGCCAATTGACGGATCCACATGGTCTAGGGGGTGATCCACCTGATATTTATACTTACAATTATGATATGAAAATTGACAACGACAACAAAAACTTTTCTCCGCCGGATATATATATGCTTATGATTTTGATATGAAAATTATGATTTATAATGTAGATACTACGCAAATATACGTATCATTTATCAAGTAATATAGGACTTTCTGATTAAGCCCCGAGATATCGAACCCACGGGGAATGTGAAAATCTTTAAAGAAATAAGAAAATTATCTTTTTACTTTTTTAATTGGCTTTTGAAAGTATGTTTTGATTTTGAAAAGTTTGATAGTTGATTTCACTCTTTAAATTTTCTTATAATAATCAAACAAGAAATTAAAATGATAATAACTGTAAACACGGTTTGAAACACACTATTAAATAGAATCTCTTTTTCTATCTTTTATAAAGTAGTAATAAGTATGAAAACTTTGTTGTGGAAGTATTTAAATTTGTTGTGAAAAATAGGAACAAATGTATTTTTTACCCTTACTTGGTTCTATAAAGAATATTAGTTAATTTGAAATTTTATCATTTTGAACATGGTTAGACAGGGAAGATACCAGCTCTCACTCTAGAGTTCCCTCATTTCCTTCCACTTAGGGGCTAACTTCTCATAACAAAATTCAAAACTTCAAACCAAATTAGGGGCTTTTAGCCTGTCACACTAAAAATCCTCTAATTTTACTCCCTTTTAAAACATCTTCTAATATATTGCAATCAATTATATGAACTACAATTTTCACCCATATAATTGCATATGATTCTTTCTAACTTTTATGAGACAATACCGCATTGGATATTACATAATCTCACCACATATTTTACATCTTAACAGACCAAATTAAGAAGTAAATAAAGTTTATAGAATCAATTTTCACAACTTCTTCCAACTTTAAACACATATACTTTCCAAAACAATTCTTCATGAGTTACTTACTTCTTCATTTAAGAAAGAAAAATATAAAGTAAACTACTCAGAATGCATTGAGAAAATACAAAAACATATTGGTTTGAAATTAAAAACCATAAGAAAAATAATAAAAAAACGTATTAATTAAAAACTAAATGTACGAACAAAAGTAAACATTTATCTGAAAATCCTCTCCACAAGTCTCAAGAAGTTCCTCTAAAACTTTGAATCTTCACTAAACAACTCCTCAGAGCAAGTCTCCCAACTCCGATGACTCAGAATACAGATTTCAGACTTCAATAAAAACTAAACTAAAGGAAAGAAAAGAAGTGGGAAGAAGAAGACTTCAATCCTACCCTTTTCTCATTTCTACTCTCTACTTCTACTCCTAATTAAAACTAAAATAAAAACTCTGTAAAAATGCAATGGAAGAAACCTTCAAAAAGAAAAGGAAGATCCCCATAATTTTTCCTAAGACTCTCTTTAAATATTAGACCAAAATGTGCCTTGGTGTCTCTTCAAAATGTGTTCAGATTTGATGTATCCACCAAAGAATGCACCCCTTCATTCAAACTTGCAGCCCAAAGGAAGTTATGGAAGTTACCACCAAGAGTTGTATCCCATCCCCTTTCAAAATGGTGCCAAATTTAAATTAAACTCAATTTTTAACTGTGGCGGCTAAGCGCCGGCCCAGCGCGCTTAGCCGCCAGTGCCTAAATTTTCTTTTTTCATTTTTTTGCTCTAAATTTGATCAAAATTTGCTCCTTTCATCATAATCACTCATTTTCATCATACCTGCAAGAAAAACACAAAATACCTGCAATATCATCAAAATAGGTATAAAAATGTGCATAAAAAATACTATATATTTTAGGTGTATCAAAATCCCCAAAACTTAAAATGTTACTTGTCCACAAGTGACAGTTAATCTTATAGAAACAAATTTAACATGCAAATTATGTAATGAGTTTCTTAGGAGGATAACGAAATTTTGTTCTAAAAATGGAATAGTCTAATTTAGAAAAAAATTCAGTAATTAAGAGTTACTTATAGTTTAAAAAGTTCTTAAGGAAAGAAAAATGATAAATATAAGTCTCTATCTAATTCAGAAACATTTGTAGATTCTTCAAAATATAGGATTCAAACATCTTATTTTTCTCACTTAAAAATCTTTATTTGAAAATAATTTTACTTACTATATTATAACCTTAAGCTTTATATTTTCTCTGAACTTATATATTAAACTTTAGGTATGGAACCAATTTTTGATTAGGCCTTTAAATACTCAAGCTTCTCCTCCCTTTTTACACACTCTTTTAAATTTTTCTTTTTCAATTTCTTCTTTTCCTTTTATTTTTTTCTTTTATTTTTTTTCTTTTTCTTTTTAAGGAAAGGATTACTGTATCTAGATAGGCCTTTAATGATTTTGAATTCCACCCTTCCATTTAAAATAAAGGTCAGATATATATCTTTCACTTAAAATCATAATAATAGTATTTGAAAATTATTCTTCAATAAAAGAAATTTAAACTTTGAAGAATAAAATTCAAATCTTCTATTTATTCAAAAATATAAAATTTCTTATTAAAGATAGATAACTATATTTAACATCTCTTCACTAAGAAAATTTTTAACTTTAAGTTTTTCATGATAACTATAAATTTTCAACTAAATTCTTTTATTCATTTCTATATTCAAAATTTTTTGTTCTCCTAATATAACTTCATATACATAATTATTCTCAATCAAGAAATAAGATTTATTTTAAGTATTCTTGAGAAAAAATAAAATTTTAGATTTTTGAAAAAAAAAAATTTGTTTTTAAAATTTCCCCCCAAACTTTGATTTTTAGTTAGGATAAAACATTTAGGCATAAGAAATGATACATGGGTGAGAATTAAAGACTAACATAACATGCTTGTAGGAATTTAAATATCCTAAATATGCAAGTATAACAATTTAAACAACAGGAGTAAAACGAAATCAAATTCAGTTTTTTTTAAACATTTTCTTTTTATAACAAGAAAAATAAAAATTTCAAAAGAATTCTACAGTAATGGAGGTTTTCAAAGCAAATACACACCAACTTAGATCACACTGATACTAGATAACAAATGGTAGTGATAGATTTTTGTAAAGTTTTTAAGCATGCATTTTCCTAAATAGTAGTTTCTATAGTATTCTCTAATCTCCTAACAGTTTCAGAATTAAAGTACACCCTAAAAAAAACTCTAATACAACATACACATTAAAACATTTATTATCACACACACTACACTCAAAGCAACATATAAAACATCAATCCAACAATAATACATCTAAATATGCATAACATATAAATAGTACAACTACAATCTGCATACTATTAGAGTTCACATCACAACACAATCATCAAACAAAATACTAGACAAAGTACACAGTATGACAGCACAACAACACAAAAACTAAAATAAACAATATACATCTACTCTTCATCCTCATCATCATCATCATGCTCGTTCCAATCCCTGGATGGCACATAAGGTATGTAGAATAGATGAGGGGGCATCTCAGCACTCTGATCACCTTTAATCAGTCTATGCAAATAATGCTGATAATTCTCCTCATATTCATCATGTTTTACAATATATCTCTCCACATTATCCATCTTACCATCCATATCTTTCAGATGCTCTTGAGTAAGACTCGTTTTTTTCAAAATTTTTCTTAATAAACCGGTCTGTGAATCAGTAGATGATGAAGCACGTGAAGTAGTAGCACGAGAAGTAGATGCAGTAGAAGCAAAAGCAGAAGCAGTAGAAGCCCTACCAAATCCTCCTCTCCAGCTAAATTTTAAATGTACATTGTAAGCCCCAATGTTTACACTGGTGATAGGACTCAAAGGCTGAAGTACCTCTTCCCAGGTTTCAAATTTCACTTCAGACCGTTCACATAATGAATGAATTAGGGAAGGAAATCCCATACTACAGTTGTGGTAGATCTGGCACAATTCACAATATAATCTTAAATGATCACTCCAATATCTATAGGCTTCCCTTGCTGTATGCAATGGTTCAAAACAGCTCTTTCCATCATCACTTCACTTGTATGACTTGAAGACAACAATTTAGAAGAGATAAAATAATGCCATGCCTTAGAAGTGGCATTTAATTTGGAAGCAGGAAAATTTACTCTTCTATCATTTGTTATTTTCCATATTCCACTTCCATCAGTAAAAAATCCCATTATCCCATCTAACTCTCCCAACATAGGATGAAAATTAGAATAAAAACAAAACATAGCAGGAGGCAGTTGATAGAAAGTGTTAATTACCCCAGAAGAAAAGTTCACATCTTTCCCCCTAACAATCACAAAATTCTCTTCTGATGCAGGCAAATTCGCATAGAATTCTCTAACAAAAGAAACAACAACAACAGCGGAGAAGCAATAATAGTTCTCACAGTTCCTCCTAACGATCATATCTTCAATCACTTCTCCTGGCTTACTGAACACACTTTCAGGAATCAATTTTCGTGACTGCAACGCATCGACGTATCGTTCCTCAGCCCTCACACTAACAAATTTGTCGGAATCAAACTTCATCTTTCCTATCACGCGCTTTAATTTTGGAGCCATCTCTAAAAATTCACGAAAAATTTACCATAAATTCCAAAATCAAACTAAACTTGCTAAATTATCTTCCAAAAAGATGTTTCCACTAAATCCAAGCAATTTCTTAAGTTTTTCCTCAAATTTTCACCATGAAAAGTGATTTTAAGATTTTCCAAAATGTACTCAAAACACATGGTGAAAATAAAAAATTTTTACTTAGGAGTAGTGCTCTTACCTCAAGGAATCCAAATCTACAAATTTTTGTAGAGATTGGCTCTTAAATGGTCCAAATCAAGGATGCCCTAGACTCTCTCTCGCATGAAAACGATGGGTTGAAGATGAACAGGGGAGTTAAAATGGCGATTCACGGGTTTTTAACTGCTGGGAACCAATTTTCAAGAATTGGCGCCAAAGCGCAAACCTTTTGGCGCTTAGCCGCTAAATCTGGCACTTAAGCGCCGACACTCTAGCGCTTAGCTGCCAATACCCAGATTTTCACAATTAAGGTATATGCTTTAAACCACTTCGTTAATCAGCCTTAATATCTTCAAAATAATTATCTCTTCCCCATAAATCTTCCAATTTCCAATTCAAATGTTAAATATTCATCGATTCCAAACAAATTTCACACAAACACAAACTTGTATTCATTAAAACATAACACTTAATACAATCCTAGATTTCTATCCACATATATAGGATGAAATTCTCTAGATACAAGAGACTTAATCTCAAACAGTTAAGTTTACATCTCTAGGATGTAACTATCACATCATAAGGCATAATTAAGAACTTAAACATAAACACTAAACACAAAAAAAAAAACACATAAGAACACAAAACATATTAAACAAAACACATAAGAACACTAAACATATAAAAATAAAGCACACTTAATTCCACTCTCCATTAGGCGGATTATATTTTGGACCACTATTATTCTCATTTGACCCTTCTGGAATATAAATTTGATAGAACGGGCGATAATTGTTCATTCTTACATCTTCTTCTTCAATCCATTTGTTCTTCAAAAACATTGCTTTATCCGCTTCTTCCACGTATCTTGAATGACTGAATTTCATCTTGAGTTGCCATCCCATGTGCTCCAACTGTAAGTTAGTTTCATTGATCTTTGCTTCCATTGAAGTCACGCGGGCTTCAATTTATACAATCATTTCCGCAATCCCTTGAATACTAACAACAAGAAATCCATTGAATAACTCTTTAGCACTGTTACTAATGAACTTACTCTTGTCAGAATCTTGCTTCTTCTTAATCTCATTCTCCTAGGAAGACATGATGTACTCGAAACACTCTTCTTAAGACTCAGGAATGAAAATAGGACTTAGGGCAAGTGTTTCTCTTAAATCAGGTTCTTTTTATAGACTTGGGAAGTGCTAAAACTACCCCAAGACATTTTAAAACTCCAATATAACTTCCAAAACCTCTCCCCCACGATCTAGGCTTCTAGAATCTCATTTTTCACATTTTTTGTAACTCCGGCACCTAAGCGCCAACTAGGCGGCGCTTAGCTGCCAGTGCTCAATTTTACACAGGTCTGCCAAATGTACAAATTTTTATTCTGACTCCTTTAAGTCATCAAATAAGGTCAAATAAACTCTATTTAGTTTAAAAACTCGAAATTACTACCACTAAAAACATAAAAAAAACCAAACAAAGCAAACAAAGCACACAAAACAAACATAAAGCAAAGCACATTGATAAATATAGGTTGCCTCCCACAAAACGCTTTGTTTAATATCTTCAACCCGACAAACCCAGAACTCATTCTGAGTGACCCAACATCAGATTCTCATCAGACGTAGATTGCTCGACTAAAAAATATGGTTTAAGTCTATTTCCATTAAATTTAAATATTTTTCCAGTCTTAGGATCTTGAATATCCATAGCTTCATAGGAATAAATTTTCATCACAATAAAAGGACCCATCTACCTAGGCCTAAGTTTTCCAGAAAAAAATCTCAATATAGCATTATACAACAAAACTTTCTGTCCTGGCACAAGATTTTTAGTATGATATTTCTTTGCTAAATTTCCAATAATCGCATTTCTAAAATGACTTCCCCCATCAGTTTTGATTACTCTTGGTATTCCAAATCTGCAAAATATATTCTTCATCAAAAACTTTGCAACACTTTGAGCATCACATTCAGGTAAAGCAATAGCTTCAATCCATTTGGAAACATAGTTTACTACCATCAAAATATAAACATTTCTAAAAGATGGTGTAAATGGTCCTATAAAATCTAATTCCCAAACATCAAATATTTCAACTTCCAACATATAATTGAGGGGCATCTCATTTCTCCTAGAAATATTGCCTACACGCTGACATCTATCACAATTTTTAATATAAATATTCACATCCTTAAAAAAATAAAATCCAGATTGTAAGATTTTATATGCAGTTTTATCACTTCCAAAATTTTCCCCATAATCAAAATCATGAAATTTTTGAATAATTTCATAAGTCTCTTCAAAAGGTACACATCTTTGAATTATAAGATCCTTTCCTTATTTATATAAAAATGGGTCATCCAAAAAATAAGTCTTAGCATCAGACAGAAATTTCTTCTTTTCCTGATACGTCAAACCATAGGGTATAATATCACTGACAATAAAATTTACTATGTCTGCATACCACGGAACACGCCACTCATTAACAGTGAACAAATTTTCATCAGGAAAATGTTCATTAGTTTCTTTAACATCACAAAGAGATATTTCAATTTCAAGCCTGGACAAATGATCAACAATTTGATTTTCAAAACCCTTTCTATCTACTATCTCAAAGTCGAATTCTTGCAAAAGAAGAATCCATCTTATCAGTCTCGGTTTTGCATCTTTTTTCTTCATTAAGTATTTGATAGCAGAATGATCAGTATGCACAACACATTTAGTTCCAATTAAATATGATCGAAATTTGTCAAAGGCAAATACTATAGCTAATAACTCTTTCTAATAACTCTTTCTCAATAGTGGTATAATTAATTTGAGATTCATTAAGAGTTTTACTAGTATAATAAATAACTTTGAAAATCTCATCATATTTCTGACCCAAAACAACACCAATAACATAATCACTAGCATCACACATTAATTTAAAGGGTTTTTCCTAATTTAGTGAAATTATTACAGGTGCAGTGATTAATTTTTCTTTTAATTTTTCAAAGGCTTTAAGGAAATCATCATCAAAATTAAAAATTGCATCCTTTTCCAGTAAACGACATAAAGGTTTTGTAATCTTTGAAAAGTCTTTGATGTAATGCTTGTAGAATCCATCATGTCCTAAAAAACATCTAATTCCCCCTACATTGGTTGGGCAAGGTAAATTAGATATAACTTGAATTTTTGCAGGATCTACCTCCAAACTTTTTTCTGAAATTTGATGTCCCAAAACAATTCCTCCTGCTACCACAAATTGGCATTTTTCCCAGTTAAGGACCAAATTAGTTTCTTCACAGCGTTTTAGAACCTTAGATAAATATTCTAAACATGATTCAAACAAAATTCCAAATACTGAAAAAGTCATCCATAAAAACTTCAATCCCTTTTTTAATTAAATCACAAATAATAGCCATCATACATCTCTGAAATGTAGCAGGGGCATTATATAAACCAAAGGGCATTCTTCTAAGAGCAAACGTACCATAAGGACTGGTAAACATAGTTTTCTCTTGATCCTCAGGAGCAATTTGAATTTGGTGGTAGCCAGGTATATCCATCCGGAAAAGCAAAAGTATTTATGCCCGGCCGATCTATCCAACATTTGATCTAGAAATGGGAGTAGAAAGTGATCTTTCCTTGTGGCAAGATTTAATTCTCAATAATCAATGCATATTCGCCACCCTGTAACTTGTCTTGTTGGTATTATTTCATTCTTTCATTAATAGTCATAGGCACACCTCCTTTCTTAGGAACATAATGAATAGGACTAACCCATGCACTATCTGAAATAGAGTAGATAATTCCAGCATCCAACCATTTTAAAATTTATTTTTTAACAACGTCTTTCATGATAGGATTTAATCTCTTTTGGGGATCAACCAGTGGTTTGCAATTATCTTTCATAAGAATTCTGTGCATACAAATTGAAGGACTGATTCTTTTAACATCAGTAATTAACTATCCAAAGGCTTTCTTGTGCTTCTTCAAAATTTCAAGCAAACTCTCTTCTTCTTTTTCAGTTAATTGAGAGGAAATTATAACTGGCAAGGTTGAGGATTCACCTAAAAAACATACTTCAAATTATTAGGAAGCATTTTTAACTCAATTTCAGGAGGTTTTTCAATTGATGAACTATAAGATTCATCTTTTTCAGTCAAATCCAACAATTCAAAACTTTCACGAACATACTTTAAATCTTCCTCTTGAAAATCTTTAGAATCAAGTAACTCCTCTTCTTGCTTATGTTCCAATTCTTCTCTTTCAGATTTCTCTTCATATGTTGATTTGAAATGACATTCACTCAAATATTTGATAACATCCATCCTATAACATTCATCTTATTTACCTCTATCAGGATATTTTATCAATTTTGAAATATTAAATGGAATAGTCTGATCATTAACCCTTATCGTTAATTCCCTTTTTACACATCTATCATAGCTCGGCCTATAGCTAGGAAAGGTCTTCCCAAAATTATAGGTATCTCTTTATCTTCCTCCATATCCAACACAATAAAATCAACAAGAAAAATAAATTGATCCACTTTAAACAAATGATCTTCTATAACTCCTTTAGGATATGTGATCGAACAATCTGCTAATTGCAGAGTTACAGTAGTTGGGGTTATTTCTCATAGTCCTAGTCTTTTGAATATTGATAGAGGCATAAGGTTAATGCTTACACCCAAATCACATAAAGCTTTTCCATAGAATCTGTCATCGATTGCACATGGAATTGTGAAACTACCAGGTTCTTTAGGCTTTTCAGGAAGCTTTTTCTGAATTATTCCACTGCACTCCTTACTAAGTGCAACAGTCTCATTATCGTCAAACTTCCTTTTCTTGTTAGGAATATCCTTCATAAATTTCGCATAGCTTGGCATTTGTTCTAAGGCTTCAGCAAATGGAGTATTAATAGTAAGCTTCTTAAATATCTCCAAGAATTTTGAAAATTGCTTATCCAACTTTTGTTGACGAAGTCTCTGAGGAAATGGAGGTAGCGGTTTTTCTAAATCAACCTGTGGAGAAACGAGTCTTTCCAAACCTTTCGGACGTCCTCTTTTGGTTCTTCAATCTCTTCTTTCTCAACTTCAATTTCTTTTTGAACTCTATCTTCCAATTCTCTTCCACTTCTCAGTTAAATTGCTTTTACTTGTTCTTTATTCTTTTCTCTTGGATTTACTTTAGTATTACTTGTAAGCATTCCTTGGGATCTATTACTTAAGGCATTTGTAATTTGTCCCAATTGATTTTCAATAATTCTGATGGTTGCTCCTTGAATTTGTAATTGATTTCCCATATGTGACACCACTTCTTCAATAGACAACTTTTTCTCCTTTAATTGTACAACATTGTTATAACCTGAAGGTTAAGTTAATCTATTATTATTTTTATTTCCTTGGTTGTTCCAATTCCCTAATGGGTTTACTTGGTGGTTCCCCCATTGTTGATTAACACCACCCATATTATTGGTATTCTAGTTAAAATTTGGATGATTCTTCCAACCTGGGTTATAATAATTGGAATATGCGTTGTTAGGATTAATTATAGCATTCACAGAATCAACCATTTGGCCTAATGAATTTTCTTCAATCATGGAATGTTGTTGAGAAAAATTCATCCTAAATTGTTCTATCGTCCTTGAAACAGCAACAACTTGATTTGCTAACAATGTAAAAGCATCATTTTCAAAAACACTGGCTACCTTTTTAGGATTTAACTTTTCAGAAGGCCATTGAAAATTATTAGTAGCTATTTATTCAATTAAAGCATAAGCATCAGAAAATGGTTTAGACATTAATGATCCACCACCACCAGCATCGATGATCGATCTAAGAGATCCAACTAATCCATTATAGAAAGTTTGAATTATTAACTAATCTGGTATCGAATGATCTGGACATTTCTTGAGGAGATCTTTAAATCTTTCCCATGCTTCATATATTGATTCCCCTTTAAACTGACAAAAAGATGTAATATCATCTCTCAACTTATCAGTTATAGATGGTGGAAAAATTTTGGCAAGGAATTTTTGTGAAAGTTTACCACAAGTTCTAATTGATCGAGGTGCTAACAAATATAACCATATTTTAGCTTTATCCCTTAGTGAGAAAGAAAAAAGTATAAGTCTAATATCATCATCTGAAACACCATCATATTTAAAAGTAGCACACAACTCTAGAAAATTAGCAAGATGCAAATTAGGATCTTCAGTTGTTGCTCCCCCAAACTGATTATTAGACACCATTTGGATAATAATAGGTTTAAGCTCAAAAGAATTAGCAGCTACAGCAGGGTTTTGAATACTACCACAAAGTTCATCCACTGTAGAGTTAACATAATCTCTTAAAGGTCTTAATTCTTGATGGATGCCAAAATTTTGATCTTGATGATTTGCCATTTCTTGAATTTTTTTATCTTTTTCTGTATTTTTAATTTTTTTTAAATTTTCTGATAGTTCATTCAAATTCAGAACCTGAACTACGCATACATTAATAAAACAAAACAAAACACAACACACTAACAAAAACAAAGAAAACTTAAAATTTAAAATTTCTTAATTTTCTTTAAAATGTAATTTTAATTAATTTGGATCCCCGGCAATGGCGCCAAAAACTTGATACACCCGATATTTATACTTACAATTATGATATGAAAATTGGCAATGGCGACAAAAACTTTTCTCTGCTGGATATATATGCTTATGATTTTGATATGAAAATTATGATTTATATTGTGGATACTACGCAAGTATTAATATCATTTATTAGGTAATATAGGACTTTCTAATTAAGCCCCGAGATATCGAACCCACAGGGAAAGTGAAAATCTTTAAAGAAATAAGAAAATTATCTTTTTTACTTTTTTAATTGGCTTTTGAAAGTATGTTTTAGTTTTGAAAAGTTTGATAGTTGATTTCACTCTTTAAATTTTCTTATTAAAATCAAACAAGAAATTAAAATGATAATAATGTAAACATGGTATGAAAAACACTATTAACTAGAATATCTTTCTCTTTCTTTTATAAAGTAGTAATAACTATGAAAACATTATTGTGGAAGTATTTAAATTTGTTGTGAAAAGTAGAAGCAAAAGTATTCTTTACCCTTACTTGGTTCTATAAAGAACATTGGTTAATTTGAAATTTTATCATTTTGAACATGGTTAGGCAGGGAAGATACTGGCTCTCACTCTAGAGTTCCCTCATTTCCCTCCACCTGCGGGCCATAACAAAATTCAAAACTTCAAACCAAATTAGGAACTTTTAGCCTGTCACACTAAAAGTCCTCTAATTTTACTCCCCTTTTAAAACATCTTCTAATATATTGCATTCAATTATATGAACTACAGTTTTCACCCATATAATTACATGTGATTCTTTCTAACTTTTATGAGACATTACTGCATTGGATCTTACATAATCTCACCTAAAATTTTACATCTTAACAGGCCAAATTAAGAAGTAAATAAACTTTATAGAATCAATTTTCACAACTTCTAAATTTAAAAACATATGCTTTCCACAACAATTCTTTATGAATTACTTACTTCTTCATTTAAGAAAGAAAAAGATAAAGTAAACTACTCAGAATGCATTGAGAAAATACAAAAACACTTTGATTTGAAATTAAAAACCATAAGAAAAGCAACAAACAAAAACAATTATTAATTAAAAACTAAATGTAAGAACAAAAGTAAACACTTATCTGAAAATCCTCTGAAACTTTGACTCTTCATTAAACTACTCTTCAAAGCAAGTCTCCCAACTCCGATGACTCAGAATACAGACTTCAGACTTCAATAAAAAGTAAACTGAAGGAAAGAAAAGAAGTGGGAAGAAGAAGGCTTCAATCCTATCCTTTTCTCTTTTCCACTCTCTAGTCATACTCCTAATTAAAACTAAAATAAAAACTCTGTAAAAATGCAATGGAAGAACCCTTCAAAATGCAATGGAAGAGCCCCCTAATTTTTCCTAAGACTCTCTTTAAATATTAGACCAAATGGTGGCTTGGTGTTTCTTCAAAATGTGTCCAGATTCGATGTATCCACCAAAGAATGTACCCCTTCATTCAAACTTGCCGATCAAAGGAAGTTATGGAAGTTACCACCAAGAGTTGCATCCCATCACCTTTGAAAATGATGCCAAATTTAAATTAAACTCAATTTTTAATTGTGGTGGCTAAGTGTCAGTACAGCGATACTTAGCCACCAGTGCCCAAATTTTCATTTTTCATTTTTTTGCTTTAAATTTGATCCAATCTTGCTGCTTTCATCATACCTGCAAGAAAAACACAAAATACATTTCATTAAAGTGCAATATTATCAAAAATAGTTATAAAAATGTGCATAAAAAATACTATATATTTTAGGTGTATCAGGGGGATGCCATAAAAAGTTCCCAACATTAATTGGGTGGAAATTTTAGGATTAGGATACTTTCTTTGGTGGATTTTGGGCATATGACATGTTTGGGTCAAAAGTGGGAAATTTAGCTCAAATGTGTTTGTGTGAGGATTAGGCTCAAATTGGAAGACATTTATGGTTCAATTTTGTTTAGGGTAGTGTTATAAAGAGTTTACAACATTGATTGGGAGAGGATTGAGTGTCATTGATTCAATTTAGAGGATTTCGGTCACATAGGCAAAATTGAGGATTTTGAATTTTTAAGAAAAATTGAACTTAAATGTCAGTCAAATTGAGGCTGGATTTGGTTTATATTGAGGCTAGAGATATTGAATTAACATTTAGAATTGGATTAGGGCAGAATTGGGGCCAACTGGGTGGATGTTGGGTTTAATTTGGGCACTTTTGGGTTAAATGGGTCAAATTGGGGCTTTTGGTTAAATTGGGCTAAATTGGTCCAATTGGATCATGTGGTAGTTAAGAGAAAAGAAATTGGAAACATTTGGGAGGTTTTGGAAATTTTAGAGAATTTTTGGAATTTTTAAATTTTTAGGCTAGGAAGGATATTTTGGTAATTTTGCAAATTTTGGGGGTATTTTGGATTTTTTGATAAATTTGGGTGATTTTGGTCAATTTGAGAGGTAGAGAATATTTTTAAATAGTTTTTGTAGAAAAATAGGTGATTTGGGTAATTTTAAAAATTTTGGGGGATTTTAAGGTTTTAGGGGTATTTTGGGTAGATTTAGAAGCAAGGGGTCAAAAATTGAAATTTTGAAAAAATTGAGGTTGGTTGGAGGTGAGTAGTATGGAATTGTTTAGATTGAGCCATGGACTAAAAGTAACCCTCTTTTGTTCTTCTATGTGTTGGTATTAATCAAACCTCTAGCTTGGGGCTAAGAGCTTAGAGAAAACCACACACATGAGTTTCCAAAGAGTTAAGAGGCCAGGGTGAGATGTGCTTTGCTTAGTGATCCCTGATAAATATATGTGCGCCAAAAAATTGTCTCCACACCGAATATATGTGCTGATGATTTAGATTTGAAAATTAGGATTTTATAATATGGGATACTACGCAAGTATACATATCGTTTATCAAGTAATATAGGACTTTCTAATTAAGCCCCGAGATAACGAACCCAAAGGGAAATGTAAAAACTTTTTAAAGATTTAAGAAATTTATATTTTTACATTTTAAATGAATTTTGAAAGTATGTTTTGACTTGTAATGTTTGAAAATTGTTTTTGGTATTTTTGATAAAAAGCTAAGCAGGAAATGAAAATTATCAGAACTTCAAATCAGATATAAAATACTAAGAAATAAGATATCTTTTTCTTTCTCTTATAAAGAAGTAAAAATTTTGAAAGTATTGTTGTGGAAGTATTTAAATGTGTTGTGACAAATAGGAGAAAATTTATTCTTTACCCATACTTGGTTCTATAAAAAAAATTAGTTAATTTAAAATTTTAAAATTTTGAACATGGTTAGGTGATCCACTCCTCGCACTTTGTGTAAAATAAATATTGCTAGAATTTGATATAAAAGTATATAAAAATATTCAATAATCACAGAGTTACTTTTATCAACGCAAGTATATGTATCGCTCAAGAAATACAGGGCTCTAATGGCATCATGGATATCGATCCCACATGGATATTTCAGAGGCTACAGACTAGGATTATAGCAACCAATTTAGAATCACAACTTTGTAAATCGAATTGCCTATTTGCCGCTAATATGCAATTGTAAATAAGATGAAATTTTAATAAACTAATTCTACTAACAACTAACTACTTTTACTAATAAAGTGAGGTTCAATATATAAGAAAGCATCCTTCTCCTTGTTAAGAAATTTAAGTGAATGGATAATTAGAATTAGTTCAAAACTGTGTTGTGCAAAATAGGAGCATACATATTCTTTACCATTTGGTCCAGGCATAAAAAACATTGACTAATCCTATGTTTGGTTACTGAATCTGCGGCAAAGCTGGGAGGATACCGGCTCTCACTTCGGAGCTCCCATGTTCCCCTCACCTGAGGGCTAACATCTACACTTCAGCACCCAAATGATAGGACCGAATTAAGGATTTTATTCTGTCACTCTAAAATCTCCAATTATATGCCCGATAAATAATATTTCCCTATTTATTTGCACCCTACTTTCAAGGACTTTGACCTCCCTGAATCATAGATGTAATCTTCACTTTAGTTGTAAAAATCAACATATTTTAACAAATCAATTGACCAAATTGAAAGTAAATTAAGATTGAAGTGGAAAGATTATCACAACTTCTTTAACATTCTCTTGGCACAACTAATTCAAATCACCATATCACAAAAATCTCAAAACAAGGAGAAAGACAGAGAAACTACTCAGATTTCATGGAGAAGATACGAAAAAACTTGGATTTCATATATAAAAGCAAAGCTATACAAACTACAATAAGTAAGTATAACTTATCTTGAATTCCTCCCCAAGCAAACACCTTGAAGTTCCTCTAGATCTCTTACTTTCTTTACAGCACACAGAATTCTCCTTCGAAGCGGCAAGGAGGAAAATTTCCCTCACTTACCTTCCACTCTTGCAATCTCTCGAAGAATTCCTCACTATTAACACTAAGTAAACTCACTCTCTAAAACTATTAGGGAAACCAGGACACAAACAGACACTCTAGAAACTCTTGGACACCGCTTAGACTCCCATTTTCGGCCTCAATTTGTTTCTTTTAAAGTAGTTGAAGAGTTTTCAAGAGTTATCAAAGCATCCCTTCAAAAATCATCCACAGTCAATGCACCTCGTGACAGAACTGACATACTCGCCATCGGTGGCCTCGATCTCGCTGTCAGCGGCCTTCTAGAATACTTGGTTTTGGGACCTTCTCTCTTAAGGCTCACTGTCGGTGGCCTCGATCTCGCCGTTGGCGGCCTTCCTTATAATTTATTTTCTGAACTCTCGGGAAATGTCCGCTGTCGGCATCGTCGATCTCGTCGTCGGCACCGTCGATCTTGTCGCGGCACCGTCGATCTCGTCGTTGGCGCCGTCGATCTCGCCGTCGGCGCCCTAGGTCAAATCTTCATATTTTGGTCCCTTTTGCTCCAAATTCGCTCCTTTTTGCATCTTTTTCCTTCAATGTCCATAAATCAACATACCTGCAACAAAACATCAAAAATACCTTTCTTTAAAGTGTAATATCATCAAAATCAGTGTAAAATAGGTATGAAAATCTCAACATATTTTTAGTTGGTCATTAGGCAGGGAAGATACCAGCTCTCACTCAAGAGTTCCCTCGATTCCCTCCAACTTCTCATAACAAAATTTAAAATATCAAACCAAATTAGGGTGCTTTAGCCTATCACTCTAAAGACCTCTAATTTTACTCCCTTTTAAAAATATAACTCCTAATATGTTGCATATAATTATATGGACTACAATTCTCATCCATATAATTTCATGTGACTTTTACCAATTGTTGTTTGAGACAATACCGCATTGGACCTTACATAATCTCTCAAAAAATTTTAACATATTCACTGGCCAAATTAAGGGGTAAGTTAAGTTCATGGAATTAAATCTTCACAACTTATTCCAACTTTAAACACTTATACATTCCACAACAATCCTACATAATTTAATTACTTCTTCATTTAAGAAAGAAAAACATAAAGAAAACTACTCAGAATTCATAGAGAAAACATAAGCACACATTGATTTGAAAATAGAAATCATAAAGAAAACACAACAAGAAAAACTAAATATAAAAACAGAAGTAAACACTTATCTGAAAATCCTCTCCACAAGACTCCTGAAGTTCCTTTCAAACTTGACATTCCACAGGACAACACTACAGAGGTTGGCGCCCAACTCTGTTGACTCCAACTTTGACTTTAAACTTCAATAAGAACTAGATAAATGGATGAAAGAAAAATTGGTGGAAAGAAAATTTCACACCAACCCTTTCTTCTCTAAAACTAAACTAACTAAACAATAAACAATAAAAGACTGAAAGTAAAACTAGGAAAGATTCTTTGAAACTAGAAGATAACTCTGAAAATTAGAAAAGAATCACACACCACACACACACACTAAAGACTCTCATGACATAATTTTAATAAAATCCAAAAGGTGCCTTGGTGTCTCTTCAAATCATGTCCAGATTCAACGTATCCACTAAAAGATGCATCCCTTCATTCAAATTTGCCGCCCATGGAAAGTTAAGGAAGTCACCACCAAAAGTTGTTTTAAACACCCCTTGAAATTGGCGCTAAAAATGAAGAAAATTCAATTTTTAACTGTGGCGGCTAAGCACCGACCAGGCGGCGCTTAGACGCCAAAGTCCAATTTTTCATTTTTTTCATTTTTTGCTCCAAATCTGATCCAATTTTGCCCCTTTCATCATTATCACTTATTTTCATCATACCTGCAAGAAAAACACAAAATACATTCCATTAAAGTGAAATATCATCAAAAATAGGTATAAAAATGTGCATAAAAATACTATATATTTTAGGTGTATCACTTAGGTTTGTGAGTTTAAAATGTGTGTAAGCTGCAGACCTCCCAGGGTAGATCCTAAGGTCTGACCACCTATAGAAGACTTCCCCTGAGCTTCCTTATGCTTTGCTCTCTTCCTCCTAAAAACTGGAGGTTAGGCTTTAAGCATATGAAAACTCCCAGTTAAGTGAGAAAAGTTTGAATTTCTAAGGCGAGGGTTCCCTAGGCTTTTCTAAACGGAAACTATACCTCAACCAAAAGTGAGGTCAACAAATGGACCCCCAATAGGTGTAGTGTGTTGGGCAAGCACACTGCACGTATTGGTGTTAACTGACGAGATCAACAAAACCAACAAAATAGTCTAAGTCAAAACTCAAGACAAAACATAGAATTTAGCAAAGAAGTTTTCGCTAGAGATTACTCGGTTGAAACTTTCAAGTCTCGGGAACTCTCGCAGGGGAAGCAAAATGGAATACTTTAACGAGAGTAGCTATGAATTTTAAGCCTCCAAACTCTGAAGGAGTCTGATTGAAATTTATTTGAATTTTGAATTTGGAAATTAGAGTTAGGATTTGATTTAATTTCATATTTAATTTGAATTTGAGTTTGAATTTGGGTTTAATTTTGAGTTTTATGGAATTTATGGAAATTTTAGGATTTGCAGAATTTTGAGTTTGAAATTTTTAATTTCATGAGAAATTTTTAATTTCATGAGAAATTTTGAGTTTTAAGTGAGTGCAGAGAGGAAATCAGAATTTCAATAACAATCTCGGAAGGTGGGAGTCAGAATTTAAGTACTGATCTTGAAGGATGAGAATCAAAATTTAGGTAACAATCTCCGAATAGAGAATCAAAATATTGGTACCGATCTCAGGAGATGATAGTCAGAATTTAAGTACTGATCCCGAAGGATGAGAACTGGAATTTAGTTACTAGTCTCAAAAATGAGAACAAAATTTTGGTATCGATCTCAGAAGATGGGAGTTAGAATTTAAGTATTGATCCCAAAGGATGAGATCTGAAATTTAGGTACCAGTATCAGAAATGAGAATCGGGATTTTGATACCGACCTCGGGATTTCGTGAGCGTGGGAAATTTTCTCGGAAGGAAAATGGAGTTTAAGGAATTTAGGGAGTCAAATGACTAAGCTCCGATCCTGGAATTTCATGGAAGGCAGAAAAATTTCTTGGAAGGCAAATGGAAATATAGGGAATTTTGAGGAATCATATGACTAAGCTCTGATTATGGAATTTCATGGACGGTGGAAAATTGTCGGATAGGAAATGGAAATATAAGGAATTTTGGGGAATCAAATGACTGAGCTTCGATCCCAGAATTTAATGGAAGCTGCAAAAGTTCTCGGATATAAAATGGAAATATGGGAAATTTAGGGAATCGAATGACTGAGCTCCGCTCTCGAATTTTCATGGAAGTCGGAAAATTTCTCGGATAGGAAATGAAAATATAGGGAATTTTGGGGAATCCGATGACTAAGCTCCGATCACGGAATTTCATTGAAGGAGGAAAATTTCTCAGAAGGGAAATGGAAATATAGGGAATTTTAGGGAATCGGACGAACAACCTCTGATCTCAGAATTTCATGGAAGGTGGATAATTTCTCGGATAGGAAATGGAAATATAGGGAATTTTGAGGAATCAGACGACAAAGGTTCGATCCCAAAATTTCATGGAAGACGGAAAATTTCTCAGATAGGAAATCAAAATATAGGAAATTTAGGGGAATCAGACGATTAAGCTCCGATCCTGGAATTTCTCGTGAAAAGATTTAGAGAAAATTTGATATTGACTTTTGAAGAAAGTGGAATTCGTGCAATTTAGCCAAGATTGGTAGCCAATGCAAGATTTGTAGAATTTCATGACTTTTTGAATTTGTGAGAAGTGAAGCTGTGGAAAGTGTCAAACTTCACAGAATGCTTTCGGATGTAAGGGACTTGAGGGTGAGTGCAAGGACTCGGAATCTCGAGAGGGAAAAAGTTAACTTATCTTTCGTTTTCAACTTATCATTTTCTTTCAATTTATTTCATTAAATTTCATTTGATTTCATTTTGTTCTATTTCATCTCGTTTGGTTTCATTTTGTTTTATTTGATTTCATATTCAATTTTCTTTTAATTTCATTTCATTTCATTGGATTTTGTTTTAACTTTTTTGATTTGTTATTATTATTATTTTTTATTATTTAATTATATCTTTTCTTTTTCTTTTGTATCATTCGTTGTTCTTTTTAATTTGGGATCGATGTACGGTCGTGCGGCTCTGGACCTTCACGTCAAAAAGAGACATTTCTAATAAATTTAGCAAACTAAAATAGGATTCTTCATTAATTCTTGCTGAAGGCAGTAGTACAACTGATCGTATACTGACAATAATCCAAAAAGTCAATCAAGCATACAAAGCTGAACAAAAAACTATCACACTATATCCAACTAGTACAAAAGCGGTGACGACTACTGTGACCTGGTGTAGAAGGTAGTAGATATCTGCCATATGAGGCTGTTTTGTGAACAAGCTAACCCGCCAAGGCTACGCTTCGGAACAAAAGTTCCCTTGCGAACACCCGGAGGTACTGTTGTCATAGCGACTAGGGATGAAGGTTTTCCAATTCTGGATCCAGCTCGTAGTAAAACGACGCTTTATCTTCATCCATTATTCTAAAGTTAACTGATACCCTTTGTCCGGTAACTCCTGGGATGCAATGCTTTGTAAGATCTACCCTGTTTCCTTTCAGCACTAGCACTGATCTGACTGGTAGAAGGATTTTGACCCAAGAGAAAAAAGGTTAAGATTTTCATGCTTATTTTATACTGTTTTTGATGATATTGAACTTTAAAGAAGGATATTTTTGGTGTTTTCTGCAGGTATAAAGATTTAAGGACAAATGAGCGAAAATATGCAAAGAGGAGAGAATTTGGAGAAAAAAGGGCTAAATTATGAAAATTTGACCTAGGGCTGTGACAGCGAGGTTGATGGTGCTAATGGCGTGATTTTACCTAGAGTTCAGAATATATTCCAAGGGAGGCTGCCGACGGCGAGGTCCGTTTAAAGCACTATTTCTAGAAGGCTGCCGACGGCGCGGCTCGAGGCTGCCAATGGCGGGATCGGCGGTTCTTTCTCAATATATGTCGAATGTGGATGATTTTCGAAGGGATGCCTGGAAAACCTTGGAGACTCTTCAACAACTTTAAAAAGAACCATTTTAGGCCAAAAATTGTCCTTTCGGAGTCCTCTAAAAGTCACTATGAGTCTGTAGAAAGTACTATTAGTCTTCTAATAGATACTTAGTGTTCAATTAGAGAGTCCACTAGTGTCCATTGTTATTAGTGAGTATTAAATAGTGATTTCAAATAGAGTCTGTGAGGAATTCTTCGAAGGATAGTAAGAGTGGAAGGGAAGTGAGAGATCTCTTCTGCATTACCGTTTCGAAGGAGAATTCTGTGTACTGTAAAGAAGGAAGAGATTCAGAGGAACTTTAAGGAGTTTGCTTGGCGAGGAATTTAAGATAAGTTGTGTTTATTTACTTTAGTTTTTACTACTTTACTTTTATATTTGAAATCTAAGTTTTATTGCATCCTCTCCATGAATTCTGAGCAGTTGTTCTATCTTTCTCCTTGTTTTGATATTTTTGTGATATGATAAATAGAATTAATATGCCATAAAAGATTTAAATAAGTTGTGATAATCATTAAATTAGATCTTAATTTACTTTCAATCTGGTTAATTGAATAGTAAAAATCTGTTGAGTTTAACAACTATAGTAAAGATTACATCCGAGATTCGGGGAGATCAAAATCCTTGGAAGCAGAGTGCAAATAAATAGGGAATAATATTAATCAGGCGTAGAATTGGAGATTTTAGAGTGACAGGTTAAAATATTCAATTCGGTCCTATCATTTGGGTGCTGAGTGTAGATTGTTAGCCCTCAGGCGAGGGGAACATGGGAGCTCCAAAGTAAGAGCAAGTATCCTCCTAGCCTAGTCACAGATTAAGTAAGCAAGCATAGGATTAGTAAATGTTCTTTATGCCCGAACCAAAGGGTAAAGAATTGTATGCTCCTATTTGGCACAACACCATTGTAAAACTAATTCTAATTATATATTCACTTAAATATCTTAACGAAGGAGAAAGATTCTTGCTTATATAGTTGAACTTAACTTTAGTAGTATTAGTTAATTGTTATTAGAACTAGTTTAATTTAAATTTCATATTATTGTCGATTGCGTATTAGTGACAGATAGGCAATTTCGATTTAGTTGTGATTCTGAATTGATTTCTATAATCTTAGTCTGTAGCCTCTAAAATATTCCCTATGGGATCGATATCCAGGACTCCACTAGAGCCCTATATTACTTGAGTGATACGTATACTTACATTTAAAGGTAACTCTGCGATTAAAGATTATAATATATAATTGTTACTAAGATTAAAACTACGCTCTAAGTAAAGTTTTTGGCGCTATTGCTGAGGATATAGATCTTCTAGTAGTGGTGTTGAACTCTTATATTTTTAAGTATATTAAAAATCGCGGTCAAGTTTTTGGCACCATTGCCAGGGAATATAATTAGAGTAACAGACAATTTAGGACTGTTAGAACACTTTTTAATAGAATTACAACTTATTTGGTTAACTGTTTTGTTGTGTACTAATTTCGATTGTATGCATAAATTTGGTTCTGAAAATCTTATACCCTACGATTTAGAATTAGAACACACTGTTAGGAGAATTAGAAATCTAAGAAAAGAACCTATAAATTCTAAAACAATGAAAAACAACGTAAACAATCAAAGAATAGAAAATGAATATCAATCTAGACCTTTAAGAGATTACGCTAACCCTACATTAGATGAAATTCACTTAACTATCCAAAATTCTGATGTAGCTGCTAATTCATTTGAGCTTAAACATGCAATTATCCAAATGGTACAAAACAATCAATTTGGTGGAACTTCAAATGAAGATCCTAATTTACATCTAGCAAGTTTCTAAGAACTTTGTGCTACTTTTAAGTATGGCAGAGTGTTTGATGATGCTGTCAGACTTAGACTTTTTCCTTTTTCACTAAGGGATAAGGCTAAGGCTTGGTTAAATTCGTCAGCACCTGGATCTATTAGAACTTGGGGAGAACTTTTGCAAAAATTCTTATCGAAATATTTTCCACCATCTAAGACAGCTAAGCTTAGAAATGATATCACATCTTTCAGTCAGTATCAGGGAGAATCGATATATAAATCTTGGGAAAGATTTAAAGAACTTCTTAGGAAATGTCCACATCATGCTTTACCAGATTAGTTAATTATTCAAACATTTTATAATGGAATAGTAGGATCTCTTAGATCTATAATTGATACTGCTGCTGGTGGATCACTAATGTCTAAACCTTTTGACGAAGCCTATGCGTTAATAGAATAAATGGCTACCAATAATTTTCAATGGCCTGCTGAAAGGGTAAATCCTAAGAGAGTAGCCAGTATTCATGATTCTGATGTTTTAACTATGATAGTTTCTCAAATTGCTGCTCTTTTAAAGAAAATAGATCAATACGAAATGAATCATTCTCAAAAACCTGCAGTGTTAGAAGAAAATTCATTAAGACAAATTATAGATGCACAATTTTCATATGAAACTATAAATGTAATAAATAATAGACAACATAACCCTTACTCAAACTATTATAATCTAGGTTGTAAAAATCATCTAAACTTTAATTGTAATAACCAAAGTAATGCTAATCTTGTTAATCCTCAGTGGGGGAATAATCCTGTAAACCCATTAGGAAATATAAACAACCGGGGTAATTCTAATTATAGACCTTTTAATCCACCAGGTTTTTGTAATAATTCACAATTTAAGGAAAAGAAGTTGTATATGGAAGAATTAGTTTTGAATATGGGAATCAATTACAAAGTCAAGGAGCTGCTATTAAAAACATAGAAAACCAATTGGGGCAAATTGCTACTGCACTAAGCATTAAACCTGTTGGAACTTTACCTAGAAATGTTGAAGTAAATCCTAAAGATCAAGGAAAATAACAAATTAAGGCTATTCAATTGAGAAGTGAAAAAGTGGTGGAAACAAGAGTTCAAAAAGTAACTGTTGTTGAAAAGAAAAAAAAGAAATTGAAGGAGAAAACGAAAGTTTATATCCTGATTTTCCTCTGAAACTTATGAAAATTACTGTTAAAAAACCTCCACCACCATTTCCTCAAAGACTAAAGCAACGCGATAAAGGAAAATGATTCGCTAAGTTCTTAGAAATTTTGAAAAAATTGTCAATAAATATTCCTTTTGTTGAAGCTTTGGAACAAATGCCAGATTATGTTAAATTTATGAAGGATATACTCAACAAAAAGAGGAAGATACTAGATCATGAGACTATTGCACTCAGTGAAGAGTGTAGTGCAATAATTCAAAGAAAGCATCCTGAAAAACTTAAAGATCTTGGTAGTTTCACTATCCCGTGTGCTATTGGTGAAAAATTTTATGGGCGAACATTATGTGATTTGGGAGCTAGCATAAATTTAATGCCTCTATCTACTTTTAAAAGGTTAGGAATTGGAGAGATATCACCAAGTTCTGTAACTCTACAGTTAGCTGATTGATCTATTAAGCATCTTAAAAGAGTTGAAGATGTTCTGGTCAAGGTTGATAAGTTTATTTTTTTGTGGACTTTATCATTTTTTATATGGAAGAAGATAAATAAATTGCAATCATTTTAAGAAGACCATTCCTAGCTACAGGAAGAGCAATGATAGATGTTCAAAAAGGAGAGTTGACAATGAGAGTAAATGATCAAGAAGTAACCTTTAACATCTCAAAGTCAATGAAATATCCTTCAATAGAAAAAGATGATGAATGTTTTAGAATGGATATATGTGATTATTTAAGAGAATATTTCAAGGAAAATTATGAAGAAAAAGGAGATATAGAAAAAGATAATTATGATGAAATTGATAGTGAAGAAGCTGATTATATTCATGAGAAATTTGAAATGCTCAATTCAACAGCACCAGAAAACGAAACATTAATTCCATCTGTTGTAAAACCCCCTGAACTTAAATTAAAGAATCTTCCAAATCATTTGAAGTATGTATTTTTAGGAGAGCTTTCAACATTACTAGTAATTGTATCCTTAGACTTAAATGAAATTCAAGAACAAAAATTAATGGATACATTAAAAAAATATTAAAAAGCTTTTGGTTGGACTTTAGCTGATATTGAAGGAATTAGTCCTTCGATTTGTATACACATAATTCTATTAAATGAAGAATATAAACCAAGAATTGATCCACAAAGGAGACTGAACCCTATTATGAAAGATGTAGTTAAAAAAGAGATTTTAAAATGGTTAGATGCTGGAATTATATATCCTATTTCGGATAGTACTTGGGTAAGTCCAATTCATTGTGTTCCTAAGAAAAGAGGAGTGACTGTCGAAGCAAATAAAAATAATGAACTAATACCTATCGGACAAGGTTCTGGTTGGTGTATTTGTATTGACTATCGAAAATTAAATGCTGTCACTCGAAAAGATCACTTTCCTCTTCCTTTTCTCCTTTTCTAGACCAAATGCTGGATAGACTTTCTGGACACAAGTACTACTACTTTCTTGATGGATATACCGGTTACCATCAAATACCTATTGCTCTTGAGGATTAAGAGAAAACAACGTTTACAAATCCTTATGGAACTTTTGCTTTTCAAAGAATGCCTTTCAGACTATGTAATGCACCTGTAACATTCCAGAGATCTATGATGTTTATATTTAGTAAGTTAATTGATAATGGAATAGAAGTATTTATGGATGATTTCTCTGTGTTTGGAACATCATTTAACACATGCCTAAATCATATTAAAAACGTTTTGGAGCTATGTGAAAGAACTAACTTAGTTCTAAATTGGGAGAAATGTCAATTTATGGTTGCAGGATGAATTGTATTAGGGCATAAAATTTCAGAAAATGACATGGAAGTAGACCCTGCAAAAATTCAAGTAATTGCTAAATTACCACATCTTACTATAGTGAGAGGGGTAAGAAGTTTTCTTGGACATGCTGGTGTACGGCTTACTTTTAGGTTATGTGTTGTATTTTTAAAAAGGGTCGCCTAACAGAAATTGTTGGCGAATTTTAGATTTTAAATTTAATTTAAATATATATAATTTAGAAAGTAGTAATTAATTTTGAAAATAATTTTAAATGTGAAAATTTTAAGATATGAAATATCAAACAGATCTCACATCCCAAATAGTTTATATAAACGAGCACCGCATCACAAACCGTGTATCTATCCCGAAGAATAGACACACTGCTTGACTATGGGGCTCGATTAAGTAAACTAGAAGATTTGTGACATCCGTTTGTTCTGCGAACTAATTTTATAAGCCAACAAGTTCCCCTGCTTAATATAAAGGAATTAAGCAGGGTTTATTTTACCTGGGTTCTTAAAGTTCCCTATAAGGGCAAGCCTCTATAGTTAATTACATTTTAAATGATGGGAATCATTTAAGAAAACTCTCGATAATGATTAGTGGTTTTGCTCTCAAGAATTTCAAAGTTTAAGGTTTTCAAAGGATTTGAGTTTTGGAAATTTCAAAAGGGAATGTATCAAATTTGGAACTGTTAATTTTAGGAGTCCAAAGGAAGAGGAGTAGGGGAAGTTGAGGATCCAAGAGGAATCTTGGCAACTTCCCAAACTATCCTATTGTTTGGCTTCAATTTGAGAGTTTATTTAATGTTTCATTTCTGCCAATTTTAATTAATTATGACTTATATTTGTATGACATGATCATACAAATAGCCTTGAAGATGTGAGGGTTTATGTCGTACCAAACAACTACCTCGGAATCCTAAGACCGGTTAGGGCTTAATTTGCATAATATGATTATGAAAATGCCTAACGAAGAGTTGAGGATTTATGTTGCACTAGGCAAACTACCTCAAAATCCTATGGCTTGGTTATTTAATACTAGGAAAGGTTTTGCTGAAGTAGATCCGAGTTTTGCTGATGACGATGGCCGTGCTGCCCACCATGCTCCAAGCTCCTTGTTGTTGCAGAGGTTTAGTTTTAGAAGTCATAAATCAGGAGATGAGATAAGTGTTTTGGTTTAGAGAAAATCTTAAAATTTAAGTTTCTTTAGTGTTTTAATTAAAACAAATCTTAAAGTTAATTAAACAGAACCGATTAAGATCCCACGGTTCCGTTATCCCGACACCGTTATTTTCATTGAATTCACTTAGTCCAGATGAATTTGCTAAACTCAACTGAAAGAGTTCCACACTTTCATTTAGACCGTGGGAAATCCCGTTAGCAACACGTGGGTTACATCATCCGAGGTATTCCCGATCATTCAACGTGACGTTTTAATTTAGTTAAAGTTGTAGTTTTGTTATTCTGTTTGTGATTAAATTTTGAATTGTTTTATATTTTGAAATGTTGTGGCGGTGATTTTTATCTTGCAATGACTTATAATTTAGTTTTGGTTTCAGTTTAGGGACTATCCTAAAGGTTTTGGTTTTCATGCAACAGTTGTTTATCATGCAAGAAAAGTAAAGTGTAGTGCATATAAGTAAATTGCAATAAAGTAAATTACAATAAAATAACAGCGTACCTGGAGGGTCTTCCCGCCATCCCAAGCTGCACTTAAAACACATGTTAAGGCATTTAAATATTTCAACAGATACCTAAGTAAAGCTAAGAGAAGAGTTTTGGTTGTCTACCAAATTCCTAATCCTATAACTAGTCATCTCCTATGACGTCTAGGTTCTTGGTTTGGTTTAAGGATGATTTTCTTCATCAAAGAACAACTAGATTCAATTGTTCTTCTAAAACATCCCGTCATATTGAGGAAGTGCTTAGGATAAGTCTTAAACATCTTTTCAATATTTCTGGGATTCTTTTGAGTCCAAGTAAATTTAGTTGCACAGGTGAATTAATCATTTAGGGGTTTAGTTAAACTTTGTCTCTTGCTCAGTGAACTAGGACATTTGAATATCCTATAAGTGAAGTAACACTTCACTTGATACTTCATTTAAGAGTTATAATAATATGAGCTTTAAAAAGGGCAAAACAATTTATTAAGTATTTTAATGATTTGAACTTAATGATTTAATTTTAATTTTTACTTAATTATAAAAGTTAGTTTAAGTTTGGAATAGTGTTCAAGTTTTTTTAGATTTAATTCTTAATGATTTCATTTAGGTTTGTTGTTAAATGATTTTGATTAATTTAATTCAATTTAATTTTAATTTAATTAATTTTAATTTTAATTTAATTTGATTTGATTTTAATTTAAATTTAATTTGGTTTAATTTAATTTAATTTAAATTTTAATTTAATTTAATTTAATTTAATCTAATTTTAATTTTAATTTAATTTAATTTAATTTAATTTAATTTTAATTTAATTTAATTTTAATTTTAATTTAATTTTTAATTTAATTTAATTTAATTTAATTTAATTTAGTTTTAATTTAATTTTAATTTAATTTAACTTTAATTTAATTTAGTTTAATTTAATTTTAATTAAATTTTAATTTAATTTAATTTTTAATTTAGTTTAAATTTAATTTTAATTTAATTTTAGTTTAATTTTAGTTTTAATTATTAATTTGGATTATTATTTTAATTTTTTTTAATTAAGAATTAAGTATTATTGAAGTGATTTATTTAGGGATTTTTAAATTAAAGAATAAATATCCTCTTAATAATATCTCTACTTTAATAATTCCAATTTCTATTATTCTTCCAAAATTTAAATTATTTAATTAATTAGAGTTTCATTTTGATATTTTCAAAGTGTTTAATGGGTTCCTACCCTTTTAATTTTCCTAAGTTTCAATCATCCAAGAGAAAGTTAAAATCAAATATTTTACCCCCCATTTTGATTAAACCTAAAGTTTTAATTAAGGGTTAAAATTTTTAATTACCTTTATGCCCTTTTAGGCTTATTTATTTCATAACTCACTAAATTGAGCTCAAATAAATTTGAAATTTTTATGTTACCTCACTCACATGTCAGTTAAGACATTAGAGGAGAAAATGTGATTTTTCTAACTTTAATTTATTTATATAATTATTTTTAGTAGAAAATAGGGGTTTTTAAAGAGAATTCAACAACATGACCAAGGTAAAGTTTCTGTCCTTAAGAAAATTATGAAATGTTTCTAATGACTAGAGGACCACTTAGACCAATTTTGGTGATTTTTTGAAATATATTTTATTTATTAGAATTATTTTGGGTTTTGGAGTATTAATTAATTTAAAAATAAAATTGAAGTTGAAAAATAGATTTTATGTTTTTCAAAAATCTCTCTAATATCAGGTAAGTCAGAGAACAAAATTTTATATTTTTCTGATTTTCTTTGATTTATTAGAATTAATTTAGTGGAAATGTTAAAGAAAATCATTTTTTTAATTCAAAAATTGTTTTAGGCCTTTAAAATTCAATATCTTACCCTAGAGACTTAGGAAAAATATTTGGTTTGTTCAGAAGTGATTAGAATTCAAAATGTGACATTTTGGTGATTTTTAATATTTTTATGATTTTTATTATTTTTAATTATTAAAAATATTAAAATAATGATAAAAATCAACTTTTTTAGAAAATTACAATTTTAATTTTCCTAAGTTCCTCTAATATCAAAGACGCTCTAAAACTATTTTCGTGAATTTTTGAAAAGTATTTTGTGAGTTATGAATTTTTGAAGTTTAATTTTATCCATTTTGCTTAAGAGGCTTAATCAACCCATTTGGTGGGGTTAATCAAACCCAATTGACTTCAAATTTTTATGTGATGTTCCTCTGATCCTAAAGATCAGTGGAGAATTGTTTTTAAGTTAATTTAATGTGCAGTTAACCCTAATTAATTAAAGTTCAATTTTGGGTGTTTAGGTCAATTAGGGTTGTTCCATGTGAATTAATTCAAAACCTGTTTTTCCTAGGTCCCTCTGATCATAAGAAACATCACCAAATTTTCCTAGAATTTATTTCTTAACATGCTAATTATTGGAATTAAAATACTCAAAACAGTAACATGCAATTGAAAAATCAATAACTTCTCATTGGGATGGCCTCTGACATTGGAAAATTCAGGGTTCCCAAGTTCAGAGGCTTCAAAAGCCACATGGTCTCATGCCATGGTGAATTGCCTTTGAAAATGGAGAATTAAATAATGCAGAGAGTAAATAAATCATTAAAAATAAAATACTCAATGAAATTACTTGATTTCTTTTCCACATTATTCTCCTCTGTTCACTGAGCAAGAGGGTATTTTTATTTTATTTTTATGATTTTTATACACAAAGTTATGAATTCTTGAAGTTCTGATAATTAAATAAATAGAAAAATACCTTATTTTCCTACTTATCCACGCGGCGCCACACAATCCTTAGCAGCTCCGAAAGACCACGTGGCACGCATTGATTTGGCACCGCCATCTGAGTCAGCTGCTACGGGGCCCGCGGTTCACATACCATCTCCTGGTCTGAGGCCATCGAAGTAGTCCGCTCGACCCACGCGCGATCCAAATGCTCCCGGTCATCGTCTACGACTGGTGTGCACCTGTGACCGTCCACACTAAAACCCTAAGATCTCACTCGATTCTCAATGGATTTTTATGTTCTTATACTCTATGGATTCTTCTTGAAGAGGCGAACACATCCATACTATTTATGTGGCATGAAATTAACCCAATCAAAATAGAGAATGTTCAGAAGCTCGAGAAGAAGAGAGAGCTCATACCTTTGCTCAGAGAAGTGAAGCTTCGATCTGAGAGTTGTGTAACCTTCGATTGAGTCCAAGCAAGCTCCAGATGAAGTCTCTGGCCCTCGGGAATTGCATAGACCTGATTTCCACCAGCCCCGATTTCAACCTTTGGAGGCTAGAACAAATGGGTGGCCTGGAGAGGGGGCTTTCACTGGGGAACTCCTTCTCTTGGTCTTGTGCAGGTGTGAGAGAGTTTAATTTGATTTTGGTGGAGGATTTGAAAGTGTCCTGTTCTAGCATGAGAATTGAACTCCAAAATTGAGCTCAATCAGTGGGAATTAGGACGGGAGGACAGTGGGAATCAAATGCTCTTAGTTAGGAGAAGCTTTGTGAGGAGTTTGGAGGGATTTTGTGAAGGTCTATTTCAGCCAAGCTTTTGGCCGAGAGGGGTTGGCTGGCTTAAATAGCCATGGCCATGGCCTCTCAGGGGGAGTTAGGGGCTGGGATCAGCTGCGCTGGTGAGGAGAAGAACAACTACAATGGCCATTTGGAGTGGGGCGGCTCGGCCATGGGAAATTGCAATTTTTGGTTGATTTGGACCTCTCGGCTCGGTGTTTTCCTGTGGATCGTGGTGGCCGGCCGACCGGGGTCGGGTCATCGTTGTGATCGGGAGGATCGGTGCTTCGAGGTTTGTGAGTTCAATTATCAAATGCCATGTGTAAAGAGGATGAATTGAAATGGAAAGGGGAAGATTTGATTTTGGCTTGGTTTGGGTCAACCCATGTATTTGGGCTTGGTTCACCTCCCCATGACCTAATTTTGGGCTGAGGAGGTCAGGTGGGTCAGGCTCACATGTGTGGTGAAGTCCACATCCAAACATATTTGGATTAATTTTCGGTTAAGGGTAATCATGGTTAAGGCTAATGACTTTAAGGGAATCTAGAATGAGCTTCCTCCATTTACCCAATGTGTTATGGTCACATGTCAAACCTTTCATGGCTCCACATGGGGCTTAAGGATGGCTTCATGGCTCTTATATGGCCTGGGAAAAGTCAAGTCAACTATCATGGAAAAGGGTTTATGGAATTTTGAAAATTTTGCGGTTATTTGATGGGATTTGGCATAATACCATTTTGGTTTGATTATCATGATGGATTTAGCACTTAGGGAATGATATTAATTGAGTGAGGATGAGATGAGGTTGTAATGTGGGCTTTAGGATGGGTTTGGGCTTTTAAAATTTGGTAAAGGTGGGCTTTAAAAATGGTTTAAGGGAATGGGCTTTTATGTTTCAAAATGGGCTTTTAGATGAAAAATTTTACAAAGGGCCACGCTAAATAAATGTTGGGTTTGGTTTAGGGATGTGTCATGACTGATTTAAAACAAATTTGGAGTGATTTGGGATTGAATTATATTGGATTTGGGTTTATTTGGTGAAGGGGCTATGGTGGGCCAAATTGGGCTAACTTAGGCTAGGGTTGGGATAATGTTGAAATTGATGTAAAATTGATCTTAAAAAATGTTTAGGGGAATGTTATGAAGAGCTTTCAACTTTGGTTGGGGTTTAATCTTGGGATTTGGGCCTATTTGGGTTAGGTTTGGGTTTAGGTCAATTTAAGGGGTTTTAGGTTTGGGTTGAATTTAAGTGAGGTTTGGGTTCAAGTTTTGGCAAATTATGTTAGTTTTTTGTTTATGGAGATGCTAGGGAAGGTTTAGAAAAGATTTGAGGTCAATTGGAGTTGAATTGGGTTGGATTGGGCTAAGTTTGGGTTATGGGTCAAAATTGGGCTTTAAGCTTAAAAATGAAATTGGATTCAAATGTCAATAAAATTGGGCTTGAATTTGGTCTAGATTGATATTGGGGATATTGAAATGAAGTTTGAAATTGAATTGGACCAAAATTGAGGTCAATTGGGGTGATTTGGTTTGACATTGGGTTCATTTGGGTTTAAAATGGGCTAAATTGGGGGTTTTTGGTAAAAGTAGGGTAAATTGGTAAAATTGACCCCCGGTGTAGTTGAACAAAATGAAATTGGGAATATTTGGGATTTTATGGAATTTTTTGGGAATTGTTTGGAATTTTTGGATTTTTGAGTTAAGAGGGGCATTTTGTTAATTTTGGAGGGTATTGGGGGTATTTTTTGGAAATTTTGGTATTTTTTGGCTGTAAATGATCAATTTGATTGGTGGGGAAATGTTCAAGTTTAATTTTGGAAAATTTTTGGGTGATTTGGAAATTTTGGTGGTTTTGGGTAGTTTCAAGGGCTTTTAGTAGGTTTGGTGGGTCCGGGGCCCCGGGGGTCAAAAATTGAAATTTTGGAAAAATGAAAATTGATTGAATGTGAGTAGAATGTAATCATTTTAGTTGAGCCATTAAGCCATGAAGCCATATTAAGCCCATAGGAGCCATGAGAGGACTCATTTGAGGTATTCACTATGTTGTTCCTAACCCTCTTAGCCAAGGACCTAGGGGTTAAGGTTCGTCCATATGAATTATCTACATGAGTCACGAAGTCAAGCTAGCCATAAATAGTTTTAGGATTTGGAATGTGTGTGAAAGTGTAATGTGTGCAGGTGAACCCTCACCAGACCAGGCCACCCAGGGAGATCCTAAGGCCAAAGAGTCCTATAGGGAACTCATCCTTTAAACCTCCACATTTGATCTCAACCCTCTAGGTGATTAGGGGTTTACAATCAAGCTTGTGGGGTTTGCGAGGAGTTAAGAAGTGGTTGAGTTTCTAAAGGAGTAGGTTCCATCTCTAGTCCTCTAAGATAGTCAAAGGAAAAGTCTAAGGCTAGATCCTAAGTACTAAAGAGAGAAGAGAAGACCTCATCAAAAATGAGGTCAACGATACTGGTTTCTACAGGCGATATATTAAAGATTTTTCAAAAATTATCAAACCTCTATGCCAACTTTTAGAAAAAGACAAGAAATTTGAATTTTCCGAAGACTGCTTGAACGCCTTTGAATTATTAAAGGAAAAAATAATCACAACACCTGTAATAGTTTCACCTGATTGGGAGAAACCATTTGAATTAATGTGCGATGCTAGTGATTATGCTATTGGAGCTGTTCTTGGTCAAAGATATGATAAAATTTTTAAAGTTATATACTATGTTAGTAGGACTCTTAACGATGTTCAAATTAACTACACAGTTACTGAAAAAGAGTTACTGGCTATTATATATGCTATTGCTAAATATAGATCATATTTAATTGGAACTACATGTATTGTGCATACTGATCATTTTGCTATTAAATATCTGATGCAAAAGAAGGATACTAATCCAAGATTAATTATATGGGTACTTTTAATGCAAGAATTCAATTTTATGGTGATTGATAGAAAATGAACTGGCAATCAAATTGCTGATCATCTGTCTAGATTGAAATTTCATGAATCATCTGATACCGATAATGAAATTACAGACAGTTTCCCTGATGAAAAACTTTATAATATAAATGAGTGGAAAATACCTTGGTATGCTGATATTGTTAACTATATATTAAGCGATATTTTGCCACCTATGCTAACTTCACAGCAACTGAAAAATTCATTCATGATGCAAAAACATATCTTTTGGATGAACCATATTTATATAAGCAATGTAATTATCTTATTATTAGAAGATGTGTGCCTTATGAAGAAACTGAACAGATTATTCAGAAATGCCACGATTCAGAATTTGGAGGATATTTTGGCATTGACAAAACTACACATAAAATTTTGCATGCTGGATTTTATTGGCCTACTCTTTTTAGAGATCTTTACAGATATATCAAAACTTGTGATAGATGTCAACGAGTCGGTAATATATCTAGAAGAAATGAAATGCCTCTGAATTTCTTGTTAGAAGTGAAAATTTTTTATGTTTGGGGATTAGATTTCATGGGACCATTTATTCCTTCTTTTGGGAACTTATATATTTTAATTGCAGTTGATTCTGTATCAAAGGGATTGACGCAAAAGCTTTACCTCGTTGTGATGCTAAAAATGTTTCAAGATTCTTAATTAAAAGCATTTTCACGAGATACGGAATGCCGAGAGTGATTATCACTGACGAAGGATCCCATTTTAGAAATAAATACATTCAAAGATTGGCAGAAAAATTTAATATTGTTCATAGATTCTCTACTGCCTATCATCCTCAAACCATTGGTTTAGCTGAAGTATCTAATCGTGAGATCAAAAAAATTTTAGAAAAGACTGTAAATCCTAATAGAGTAGATTTGTGTACGAGACTAGATACTACATCATGGGCATACAGGACTGCTTATAAAACTCCTATTGGTATGACTCCTTACAGGCTTATATATGGAAAAACTTGTCACTTACCAGTAGAATTAGAGCATAAAGCATATTGGGCGATTAAAGAATTCAACTATAATTTGAAAAATGCTAGTGAGAAGAGATTTTTACAATTGAATGAATTAGAAGAATTAAGAAATGAATCTTATGATAATAATAGAATTTATAAGGAAAAACTGAAGTTAATGCATGATCGGAAGATTAACCAAAAGAACTTTGAACTAGGGCAAGAAGTTTTTCTTTATAATACAAGGTTGAAATTATTTCGTGGGAAATTGAAGTCTCGTTGGTTAAGACCCTTTACTGTGACTCAGGTTTACACTTATGAAGCTGTTGAAATTGAAGATCAGAAGACTGAGAATAGATTTAAAGTGAATAGACATAGATTAAAACCATATTTGGAGGGTAAAAGACCAAATTATAAAGAGGTTTTAATGCTCAGTCAACCTGAATAACACCTGAATAGGTAGGGCTGACGAAGTTAAACCAAGCGCTTTATGGAAGGTAACCCATAGTTATCTTTGTTTGTTATGTGTTTGTTTGAATTTTTCATTAGTTTGTAGTAATATTATATTCTACTACTTGAATTTGACCTTTGATTATCTAGAATTTAGATCCATAGAGAAAATTTGGAACTTGAAAGACCACGGCGTAAAGTGTAAATTTTTGCCTAGGGCGCCGACAGCGTGCTCAACACCGCCAACGGTGGGTTTTTCCCGACAGCCCTTGAAATTATTTGCATAAGGCTCGCCGACGGTGCCTTCAAGGCCGCCGATAGCGGGATCTATGAGTGGGCAGTTTTTCGAGTTTGAAATAGCAGATTTTGGCGGTTTTTAGCGAATTCATCCCTTATAAACTCCCTTGGACAGTTCCTAAACACTTCAAATCCCAAAAATGAATGGAAACCCCTTTCAATTCCTCTCTAACGACCTCCAATTCAGTAGATTACCCTAGATTTCAAGTTTACAACCGAAGAAAGTTTATCAGTGTCGAGGCGCAGAGACTTTTCAACAAGGTGATGTCCAAGAGAAGGCTAATCAAGGAAAGTGGATTCATCAATCGAGTATCATGCAATTCTTCATCACCAATTGAAGAAATAATTGTGCGGCGAAGATGTGAATTGTTTTGTTATACTACTGTCGCAGTAGTCGTTCCAGTGGTTAAGGAATTCTATGCCAATTTACATGGAATCAACCAAGGAAGCATTTATGTGCGAGGTAGGTGGATAGCATTCAATTCTGGAAGAATTAATGAGTTATATATGCGTGAGAATGTTCTTGTCTACCACTATTCAAATTTCATGACAACGAGAGACAATATGAATGAAATATACCAATTTTTGACGGACGAAATTGATGACTGGGAAGTTAGAGAAAACAGGTACGTTAATTTTTCTGCAATACTTTAAATCCTATTTCAAAGAATTGGCACTTTTTCATATCTCCTAAGTTATTGCCGACGATGAAAATCGGCGAAGTCACGAAAGAAAGTGCAATTTTGAACTACCGCATTCAAATGGGATGACCCATTGATATTGAATCAATAATTGTGAAGTCTGTGTTTGGCCTGATCGTTCAAGGATCATCTCAAGGGCTTGGACATCCTTCAACAATCTTTTCAATATCCAGTTTGTATCAAGTTTCGTATGAGATTTAGGAGAAAATACTGTTACCTTGGAAACCTTTAGACCTAACTCGTATGTTCCCAACCAATGATGAAAAGAGTGACACGGGCGTGATCATGGATCAAGCATCTCAGAATTCTGTTCCTATTCAACCACTAGTAGCGGACAAGACAACGATGATCTTACACTGAATCATGAATCTGGAGAAGTAGGTACAAAATTTAATGTGTACAGTTAACAATATGTCTGATTTCTTTGATCATATCGATTAGAGGATGAAAGAACATTTTGATCATACTGGGCAATTTGAAGCAAGTCTGATATGATTAATGAAGAAGATGGGATGGATTGATGAAGATTCAATTGAAGAATTCTCATTCATACCTTTTTGCAACCTGTTTGTCCATGTTCAAGCAATGGGTGATATCATAGGAGAAACCAGTACAGATTCTGAAGAATAGTAGAATTGATTTGCTTGTTTCATTATGTTGTGCTTAATTTGAACTTTGTTTATTGTGTTTTCTTTCGTAATTTGTATTTTAATCTCAGTATAGATGAGATAATGATTGAAATGTTTGTTCTCTGCGTTTTGAGTGTTATGGTTTGGATTGTGACCCACAATTTTATATTATGATATTTTTAATTTAATGGCAACGACGCCAAAAACTTGACCCCGCTATATTATATGTATAGAATTGTAATTATTTATGTTGTGGATGCTACGCAAGTATACGTATCGTATCAAGTAATACAGGGCTCTAGTGGAGTCCTGGTTATCGATCCCACAGGGAAAGAGAAAATTAAATAACAACTAATTTTAAAATAATAATAATAATAATAATATAATAATAATATATGAAAATTTGGAATTCTGAATTTAAGCGTAATAAAGTAAACTAGTATTTTAATTAGATAAATTAACTAAGAAGAAAATTAATACGAATTGAAAGTGCAGGAAATTAAACTAATTGCTAAATAAGTTTTAACTATTCAGAAAAAGTATCTTTCCCCTTGTTCAGAAATTTAAGTGATTGATGAATTTAAATAGATAATGTTAAGGTATTGTGACAAATAGGAGCATTCCTATTCTTTACCCTTTGGTCCAGTGTAAAGAATATCGACTAATCCTATGTTTGATTACTGAATCTGCGGCTAGGCTGGGAGGATACCGACTGCCACTTCAGAGCTCCTAAGTTCCCCTCGCCTGAGGGCTAACATCTACACTTCAACTCTCAAACAATGGGACCGAATTGAATATTTTAGTCTGTCACACTAAAATGCTCAATTCTACGCCCAGTGATATTATTTCCCTATTTATTTGCACCTTCCTTCCAAGGCTTTTGAATTCCCCGAATATCAGATGTAATTTTTTACTATAGTTGTAAATCAACACATTTTAACAAATCAAATGGCCAGTTTGAAAAGTAAATTAAGTTTTAAGTAAAAATTATCACAATTTATTAATATATAAAAGTTCTCTTTTTTAATTTCATCAAGTCACTTAATTTCACAACAGGGAGAAAGACTAACAAACTACTCAGAATGCATGGGAACTAAACTAAGCATGGATTTCATTTAAAGTTAAAAACAATAAATACAAATACTTATCTCAGTTTATCCCCAAGCGTACTCCTCAGCTTTCTTCGACTCTTCCTTCCAGTACAACAAGACTCACTAAAAACTCACTAACTCACTAAATACTCACTAAAGACTCAAATAACTCACTTATAACACTCAAAGACACACAAAAACACAAAAGACTGCACACAAACTGGACACAAAACTTCACTTAAAGACTTAAATTCGACTTCTATATATAGAGGTGAGCAAAGGACTAAGAGGTGTGTAAGCATCCCTTCAAAAAGTGTCCAGGTTCAATGTATCTGCACCATTTGAACTACCTCGCTGTCGACGAGGCTTCTAGAAGATCTTCAAACCGCTCTAGCTCGCTGTCAGCGGGCTCGGGCTTCTGCTCGTCAGCCGAGACAGCTTATAAATTCTTCGAATTTTCTTCTCGTAACCTCGCCGTCGGCGGGCTCGATCTCGCCGTCGGCGACTCAACGACTAAATTGCATGATTTTTCTCCAAATTCGCTCCTTTTTATGATTTTTGCTTTTATCACCTAAATTCTTCATTCCTGCAATAAAATAAAGAAAATACCCTTCTTTAAAGTGCAATTTCATCAAAAATATGTATGAATTTCTTAATAAATTTTTCAGTGATCAAAATCCCCCAAACTTACTTATTACTTGTCCTCAAGTAATTTTAGTACTACATAAAAATAATGATTTCTATAGTAAGATTTTTCAATTTATATAAACTATGAATTAGATTAATTAATATCATAATAAAGTTAAATAAAAATAATTCATGTAATTTAATTAATCTTATAGAAATAAATTATTTAGTTATTAGGTCTAAGATTTCTAGCTTACTATTTATTTCGAGAATGACTATATTTAAAAGAATAACTACTTAAGATATTCATATGATAAGAAATTCAAGAAAATACTATTAGGTAAAATTCTAATCCATAAACATAAGTTTGGAAATATCTAAGTTTTTCCCTTTAGGTTAAATCAAATGAAGCCAATTTTTGATAATGCATCTCCTCAAGCTTCTCCTCATTCTTCTTCTTTTTTTTTTAATGAGGATTACTGTATCTGGAGAGCCTGTTAATAATTTTGAACTTCATTTTCATCTTCCTAAATTTGAAACTTAGGAATATTTCTTAGCTTTTATATACTTCATAGTTTTTACTTCATGATTTTCAATCTTTTCTTTTTCACTTGAATACTTAAGAATTTTAATTTTAGAATATAGTTTTCCATACTAAAAATAGTTTAATATATTCTTATTCCCTTTAACCAAATATTTTATTCTATTTAATTAATTAAAGCACTAGAAATATTTCATTTAACCTTTTATAATAATTAAATAAAATAATTCATATTAAATCAAATTGAAAAATTTGCTATAAAAATCATTTTATAATAATTTGAAAATAGAAATTGAGAACAAATTAATAATTAAATTTGTATTTTACTCTTCCCCCCAAACTTAAATTTTTATATTTTTTCTAAATAATGAATAAGAAGGAAAGTAAATAAATCATACCTTTGAAGTTTAGGTATTTCTTTTTTTCTTTGAAATTTTTGCAGGCTTTTTCATTTTCATTGAACCTGTTCTGTTAGTATTTTCCATATATACATAAAAATTTAAAGAAAATGCAGGGATAAAATCTAAGATAAGTATTAAACACAACAATTAAAATTACTCTACACTACACATATGAATTACTACATATTAAAAATAATTGAACTAACAGATTAACAATTTTATAAAAACTTAAAACAATACAAAATAAAATAAAAACATATTAAAGAAAACTAATATCCTATTTAACATACAAATAAATGCAATTAACTAACACAAAAACAAAAACTAACTACTATAACAATCCAAGCAAATTAATCTAACTAACATCCAATGTCTCAAAATATAAAGTACTGAATTTTACAAACATATAAAGTCCTCAAAATAACTTACACCAAACAAATAAAATAAATAAAGTCCTAATCTTCAGCATCAAAGTCCCAAACTATATCATCCCCTCCTTGATCTGTAGGCTGCTGAGAAGACTGAGCAGGGGATACCGAGTATACTCGGGCATTCGGAAAGACAACATCTAAATCTCCACTCCTATAACGACGTTCGACTTCATAGTATGCAATTTCATATTCGAATGTCGCCGGAGGTATTCACTATCATAATCATGTCTCCTCTCCGGATTATCAATCCTTTGATCAAAATGATCAAACCTTCTCCCCATGGTCTCTCCAAACTGCTCAAAACTCCTCCTATGCAGAGTCAATTCATTCATCAGATCTTGTAGTGTAGGGGTGGTAGGCTCAGGAGGTCCATAGCTAGTAGTGGGTATATCTCTACTTGACTGAGTAAAATAACTTCTTACTCCTGATCTCCACCCTTCATGGGACTCATACTTCTTAATGTTGGCAGCTGTAAGTGGTTTCATAGGTTCCACCCATTCTTCATCATCTCTAGCCTCAACTCCGCAGAGTTGGCAGAGTGCAAAATTAATCCGAGGTGTCCCGATCCAGCTCCACTCTCATTTCGAGGAGTGGCCGGGATATTTTGATAAATAACTCTCCCGATGTTGATGCTTCGTTATTCGAATACGAAATTCGAATTGCTCTATCTCGTGTTACCTCACTCGTGGTGATATGTGGGTAACGTAGTAGAACAAATAAAGTAATGCCGAGCTTTGGAGACTCGCATTTAATTTAGAAAGAGGAAAATTCACTCTTTCCTGTCGCTTAATTTTCCTCGATGAGAAAGTTAATGACTTCCTCCAAGTGGTCCTTCCATCGTTCCAAAGTTTCATACTCGCTAAAGTGCGAGTCATGAACTTCATAGAACGCGTTAATTCTTGCAACATTGAAATCTACAAAAAACCCTCGTACCTTTACTGGTGCATCTTCAGCGGCAGTCAAATTGGCATAAAATTCTTTCACCACTTCTACAACTGCTCTATACTGAACATAACAAAAATTTTCCCAACCTCGTTCCTTTATAATCCGCTCTACTTCTCCTCCCGGATTTTTGAATACCCGATCCGCAATGCACTTTCTTCCTTGTATATTTTCAAAATATTTTGCATGTGCTCGTGCATTGATGAATCGGTTTTCGTCGAACTCTACTCGACGTTTTTGTCGTGGAGCGATACGATCGATCTGTGAAAATCGTGAAAATTTTCACTAAACTTAATAATAATACTAAGAAGGCTTCCTACAACATTTGTAAGCAATTTAAATCAAATTCCATGGATTTCCACCGAATATTTCTTCCACATTTTGATTTTTCCCAAAATTTGCAATGTGGTGAAAATATATGGTGAAAATAAAAAATTTTTGCATAGGAGTGAAGCTCTTACCAAGGGAAGATGAAATCCGGTGTCAAAAAGTGTTGAAATTGCTTCAAATCCAAGATCTCTCAAGCCCTAGGTCGGTTTTTGTGAAAATTGGAGGTTGGGGATGATGAATAGTGTTTTTGACCGGTCAAATATATGTTTTTTTCCGACCTCGCTGTCAGCGAGATTTATCTCGCCATCAGCGAGCTAATATTTTTGAGATCCAAAAACTCTCGGGAAAAATCCACTGTCGGCAAGAAATAGTTCGCTGTCAGCGAGATAGATCTCGCTGTCGGCGGGATTTTTCTCGCCGTCGGCGAGATTCCAAAAAATTTTAAAATTTTTGAAATTTCGTCACTCATTTTCGTCTTTGATTTGTCTTATATTATATTTCCGATCATATTATTTATTAATTTTAATATGAAGATTAGCTACTTAAACACAAACAAATTCACACAACACAACAAATTAACTTTAATATTGAAATCCATGAGACATACAAACTAACATAATTTAAGACTCTATAATCAAACTTCAAACTTCAATCCTTACTACTAATCAGCATCGCAAACCAATCCACGACACACTAAATGCTGATACAAAACTATGACGCATATCTCAATTAAGTTTGAGATATTCAAATCATCACTCCACACATAATAAAATCTAAATCAAATCAAATAACATAAATACAAACATACTATAGAAATCTTTACTACTACTCTTCAATGTCAGAATCTTCATCTTCTCTGATATTTCCGATATGACGATGATGCACAAATAAGTTATGTAAAGGCCTCGAAGGGAAATTCGAGCGCATTCTTCGATGATCCAACCCTTCTGTCTCAGTAAATGAAGAAAGCTAGCTTCCAGGTGTCCAGAATGATCAAAGTGTTCCTTCATCCTCCAGTCAATGTGATCAAATAAATCAGACATATTGTCGATTAAATCTCTCACATTCTGCAATTCTTTCTCCATTCCATTAATTTTCTTCATAAGTAACTCCGTTTTATCTGAAATAGGCCTTGCTATAGGATTATTCTGTGAAGCTCTATCAGAGATAAATGTAATGTCTTCATTATTGTCCAAAGTAGGGAACATATCTGTAGGATCAAGCGACTTCCAAGGTAACATAACCTTTTCCCAAGCTTCATAATAAACCTGGTACTGAATGCATAATGCAAAAATAGTAGATGGGTGTCCTAGTCCATGAACTGACCCATGCACGATTAAACCCAATGCAGACTTAACAATTATTGATCCAACATCAATAGGCAATCCAATTTGAATGCAATAATTCAATATAGCGCATTCCTTCGAAACCTTGTTTACCCTCACAGTAGGTAACAATTTAGATGAGATGAAAAAGTTCCAGATGCTTCGAGACGAGATTCAAAAGTGATGCAGAGAAACTAACATACCCGTCTTCACGCATTTCCCAATCTTCCGTTTCATCGATCGGATATCGAAATATCTCATTCATATTATATCGAGAAGGCACAAAATTTGAATAGTGACATACCGGGGTGTTTTCTATAGAGAATAATTCATTTTCTCTTGATGGAGTAAACGTCACCCATCTTCCTCGGACGTAGATATTCCCATTGTTGATCGCATGAAAGTTAGAGTAGAACTCTTTTACAACCGGAATAACAACAGCAGACATCGTGTAACAAAATACTTCCCAGTGCCGCTGTGCGATCATTTCCTCTATCTTTGTAGTGGAATTCTCTAATCCTCGATTGACAAATCCCCGTTCCTTGATAACTCTTTTCTTTACCAAAACCTTGTTGAAGACCTGCTGCGCTTCCGCACTCACAAATTTCCTCCGGTTAAACACTCCAGATTTAGAGGAATCTAAGAATTTGGAGGCCACTATGGTGAATGGAATGAATTCTAGTGAAGAAGGCAGACTTAGAATGGTTTAAGAATAGGTTTTCACAAAGGAATTGGTGTTGAAATGATCCAAATTGGCATTTAAAGTATAAATAACTCATTTTTATAACTTCCTCGCTGTCGGCGAGAAGTTTCTCGCCGTCGGCGACTCAGTTATAAAAACTGACTTTCAGGTTCTCGCTGTCGGCAGGACGTTCCTCGCTGTCAGCGAGCTCGATAAATAAACTAATATTAATTTAGGCGCGAACCTCGCTGTCGGCGACTATTGACCTCGCCGTCTCCGAGATTCCAAAATAATGTCCAATTTCGCTCTAAATCGAATAATTTCTTTTCTCATCATAATGTTCAAATATGTGATGATTCTTAATAAAAATTGAGTAGTAAAGTTTCAATAATATAAACTAACTATTAAGATACAATTAAAATAGATAACTAATATGGGTTGCCTCCCATAAAGCGCTTGGTTTAACGTCGTCAGCCCGACCTAATTTTAATTATTAATCAGGTCGACTAAGCATTAAAACCTCTTTATAGTTAGGTCTTATACCTTCGAAATATGGTTTTAATCTATGTCCATTAACTTTAAATTTATGTCCAGTTTTTGGATCTTCGATTTCTATAGTTCCGTATGAAAATATTTGCGTTATGGTGAAAGGTCCTAACCATCGAGACTTCAATTTTCCGAGAAATAATTTCAATCTAGTATTATATAGCAAAACTTCCTGTCCTGGTTCAAAATTTCTCTGATTAATCTTCCGATCATGCCATAATTTCATCTTTTCTTTATAAATCCGATCATTATCATATGATTCATTTCTTAATTCTTCCAATTTATTTAATTGCAGCAATCTTTTCTCACCAGCTTCCTTCATATTATAATTAAATTTTTAATCGCCCAATATGCTTTATGTTCTAATTCAATTGGTAAGTGACATGTTTTTCCATATATAAGCCTGTAAGGAGTCATTCCAATCGGAGTTTTATAAGCAGATCCTATAAGCCCATAATGCGATTGTCTAATCTAATAGACCAATCTAACTCTATTCGGGTTTACGATTTTTCTAAAATACGTTTAATATCACGATTAGATACTTCAAACTAATCCACTAGTCCGAGGATGATAAGCAGTGGATATCTTATGAGTAATATTGTATTTTTCTACTAGTTTGTGAATGTATTTATTTCTAAAATGAGTTCCTCCGTCGCTGATAATCACTCTCGCATTCCAAATCTAGTAAAAATATTTTTCATCAGAAATTTTGAAACACTCTTAGCATCACACCTAGGTAAAGCTTATGCCTCAATCCATTTGGAAACATAATCAACAACTACTAATATATATGAGTTTCCAAACGAAGGAATAAAAGGTCCCATAAAATCTAATCCCCAAACATAAAAAATTTCAACTTCTAATATAAAATTTAGAGGCATTTCGTTTCTTCTAGATATATTTCCTACTCTTTGGCATTTATCACAAATTTTAATATATCTGTATACATCTCTAAATAGAGTAGGCTAGTAAAAACCAGATTGTAGAATCTTATAAGCAGTTTTATCAGTCCCAAAATGTCCTCCAAAATCAGAATCATGACATTTTTGAATAATTGGTTCAGTTTCTTCATAAGGTACACATCTTCTAATAATTAAATCCTTACATTGCTTATATAAATATGGTTCATCCCAAAAATAAGTTTTCGTATCATGGATGAATTTTTTTTGTTGTTGCAAAGTTAGCATAGGTGGTAAAATATTACTAACTATATAGTTTACTATATCAAGCATACCATGGTATTTTCCATTCATTGATATTATATAGTTGTTCATCGGAAAACCGTCTATAATTTCATTTTCAATATCATGATTTTCTAATCTCGATAAATGATCCGCAATTTGATTATCGGTTCCTTTCTTATTAACGATCTCAAAATCGAATTCTTGCATTAATAACATCCATCTAATTAATCTTGGTTTGGAATCTTTCTTTTGCATTAAATATTTGATAGCAGAATGATCAGTATGCACGATACATTTTGTTCCAATCAGATAAGGTCTAAATTTATTAAAACCATATACTACCGCTAATAATTCTCTTTATGTAACTGTATAATTTATTTCAGCATCATTAAGAGTTTTACTAGCATAGTATATAACTTTAAAAATCTTTTCATATCTTTGCCCAAGAACCGCTCCTACAGCATAATCACAAGCATCACACATAAGCTCAAATGGTTTCTCCCAATTAGGTGAAACTATTATAGGTGCTGTAATTAATTTTTCTTTTAAGAGTTCAAAAGCATTCAGACATTCGATTGTAAATTCAAATTTCTTGTCCTTTTCGAGAAGTTGGCATAGATGTTTAGTAATTTTTGAAAAATCTTTTATATAGCGTACGTAGAATCCAAGCATGTCCAAGAAAACTTCTTACCCCTTTTACCGTAGTTGGAGGTGGTAATTTAGCTATAACTTGAATTTTGCGGGTCTACTTCCATGCCTTTTTTCGAAATTTTATGCCCTAATACATTGCCGCCCGCAACCATAAATTGACATTTCTCCCAATTTAGAACTAAATTTGTTTTCTCACATACTTCTAATACTTTTTCAAGATGAGTTAAGCATGTGTCAAATGATGTTCCAAATACGGAGAAATCATCCATAAATACTTCTATTCCATTGTCAATTAACTTACTAAATATATACATCATACATCTCCGGAATGTTGTCTGGTGCATTACATAATCCAAAAGGCATTCTTCGAAAAGCGAAAGTTCCATAAGGACTAGTAAATTTAGTTTTCTCTTGATCCTCGGGAGCAATTTGTATTCGATGATAACCAAGTGTATCCATCTAGAAAACAAAAATACTTATGTCCGGCTAATCTATCTAACATCTCGGTCTAGAAATGGTAAAGGGAAGTGATCTTTCCCGGTGGCGGTATTTAATTTCCTATAATCAATACATATACGCCAACCAAGCAACTTGTCTTATAGGAATAAGATCGTTATTTTCATTGGAAGTGACGGTCACTCCTCCCTTCTTAGGAACACAGTGAATCGGGCTTACCTAAGCACTCGTCGAAATAGGATATATAATACCATTATCTAACCATTTTAAAATTTCTTTCTTAACTACTTCTTTCATTATCGGGTTTAATCTCCTTTGGGGATCTCGCTTTAGGTTTATGTTCATCATCTAAAATAATTCTATGCATACGGATTGAAGGACTAATTCCTTTAATATCTGCTAAAGTTCAACCAAAAGTTTTCTTATATTTTTTTAAAGTTTCTAAAAGTTTTTGTTCTTGAGATTCGTTTAATGCAGATGAAATAATAACTGGTAAAGTTGAAGAATTACTTAAATAAGCATATTTCAAATGATCACGTAATATTTTTAGCTCAAGTTCAGGAGGTTTAATAATTGATGAAACTATATTCTTGTCAGTGTTTTCAGTATTATCCAAAAATTCAAATCTTTCCTGAATATAATCTAATTCTTCATTATTATCTTCAATTAATTCAGTATTTTCTTTTTCTAATTTATCTTCGTAATATTCCTTAAAATGTTCTTATTGTAAATGTTCAAGTATTTCTATCCGAAAATATTCATCATCTTTTTCTAGCGCAGGATATTTCATTGATTTTGCAATATTAAAGATAACTTTTTGGTCATTTACTCTCATAGTTAATTCTCCTTTCTGAACATCATTCATAGCTTTTCCAGTAGCTAAAAATAGTCTTCCTAAAATGATAGGAATTTCTTTATCTTCCTCCATATCTAAAACAATAAAATATACTGGGAAGATAAATTTATCCACTTTTACTAACACATCTTCAATAACTCCCTTAGGATAGGTAATCGAACGATCAACTAATTGAAGGGTTACCGAAGTAGGTGTAATTTTTCCTAATCCTAATCTCTTAAAAATCGATAGAGGCATTAGATTGATGCTTGCTCCTAAGTCACACAAAGCTTTTCCGTAAAATTTTTCTCCTATAGCGCAGGGTATAGTGAAACTACCAGGATCATTCAATTTTTCAGGAAGCTTCTTCTGAATAATAGCACTACACTCTTCACTAAGTGCGAGTGTTTCATTATCAGTGAATTTTCTTTTCTTATTTAGAATATCTTTCATAAATTTTACATAATTTGGCATCTGATCTAAAGCTTCGACAAAAGGTATATTGATTGTTAATTTCTTTAGTATTTCAAGGAATTTAGCAAATTGTTTATCTTTTTTATGTTGAGCTAGTCGTTGAGGAAATGGTGATGGAGTTGTTTCAACAGAAATTTTCATAGGTATTAAAGGGTGTTCCAAGTTTGAATCTTGTTGAATTGTTTCCTTTTTAATTTCCACTTCCTCTTTTTGGCTTTTAAGTTCTTTTTGAATTTGAGGTTCTAATTCTTTTCCACTCCTTAGTTGTATTGCTTTAATTTGTTCTTTTCCTTGATCTTTAGGATTTATTTCCACATTACTAGGAAAAGTTTCGGGTATTCTATTATTTAGCGCAAGTAGTAATATGTCCAAGTTGAGTTTCAATATTTTTAATAGATGTTCCTTGAATTTGTAATTGATTTCCTTGAATTTGTAGTTGATTTCCTTGATTTTGTAGTTGATGACCCATATTCAAAATTAATTCATCCATAGATAATTTCTTATCTTTGAATTGAGGGTTATTGTTATTAAATCCAGGTGGGTAATTAGGTTTATAGTTTAGATTTGCTTGATTAGGTTGATTCATCCATTGTTGATTAGATGTGTTATTCTAATTAAAATTTGGAAGAGTTTTCCAACCAGAATTATAATAGTTTGAATAAGGGTTATTAGTTCTATTATTAATAGCATTTAAAGTTTCATAATTAGATTGAGATTCTATGATTTGTCCAGATGAGTTTTCTTCTAAAGTAGGAGAGTAGTTCATTCCAAAATGATCTAATTTCTTAGATGTAGCAGCAATTTTAGAAGCTAACATAGATATTGCATTGTTTTCATGAATGCTGGCTATTTTTTTCGGATTTACTCTATCGGCAGGCAATTGGAAATTATTTGTTGCCATTTCTTCGATTAGTGCGTAAGCTTCATCAAATGGTTTAGACATTAACGAACCTCCAGCAGAAGCATCGATGATTGATCTTAAAGATCCTACCAATCCATTATAACAGGTTTGAATAATCAGCCAATCTGGTAGCGCATGATGTGGGCATTTCCTAAGAAGTTCCTTAAATCTCTCCCAAGATTCATATATTGATTCTCCATCTATCTGACAAAAAGAAGTTATATCATTTCTAAACTTAGCAGTTTTAGATGGTGGAAAATATTTGGATAGAAATTTTTGTGATAATTCTCCCCAAGTTTTAATAGATTCGGGTGCTAACGAATTCAACCACATTTTAGCCTTATCCCTTAATGAAAAAAGAAAAAGTCAAAGTCTTATAGCATCGTCAGATACTCCTTGATATTTAAAAGTAGCACAAAGTTCTAGAAAACTAGCAAGATGTAAGTTAGGATCTTCGGTAGGTGAACCACTAAATTGATTGTTTTGTACCATTTGGATAATTGCGGGTTTAAGTTCAAATGAATTAACGACTACATCGGGGTTTTGAATAGTTAAATGAATTTCATCCGATGTAGGGTTGGCATAATCTCTTAATGGTCTTTGTTGGTTCATATTTTGAATTTCAGGAATATTCGCCATTTGTGTTAAATTTATAGTTTGTTTCTTTTGTTTTCTAATTCTTTTAATTGTACGCTCTAATTCAGAATCGTAAGGTATTAAGTTTTTCGTTTCCAAATTTGCACATACAATTTTAGAATAGATATTAAAATTATGATTATTTTAAAATACTCCGTTACTCTAGTAAATTTTTCTTACTTTCCCCGGCAACGGCGCCAAAAACTTGACCCACAATTTTATATTATGATATTTTTAATTTAATGGCAACAGCGCCAAAAAGTTGACCCCGCTATATTATATGTATAGAATTGTAATTATTTATGTTGTGGATGCTAAGCAAGTATATGTATCGTATCAAGTAATACGAGGCTCTAGTGGAGTCCTCGGTTATCGATCCCACAGGGAAAGAGAAAATTAAATAACAACTAATTTTAAAATAATAATAATAATAATAATATAATAATAATATACGAAAATTTGGAATTCCGAATTTAAGCGTAATAAAGTAAACTAGTATTTTAATTAGATAAATTAACTAAGTAGAAAATTAATACTAATTGAAAGTGCATGAAATTAAACTAATTGCTAAATAAGGCTTAACTATTCAGAAAAAAGTATCTTTCCCCTTGTTCAGAAATTTAAGTGATTGATGAATTTAAATTAATAATGCTAAGGTATTGTGACAAATAGGAGCATTCCTATTCTTTACCCTTTGGTCCAGGTGTAAAGAATATTGACTAATCCTATGTTTGATTACTGAATTTGCGGCTAAGCTGGGAGGATACCGACTGTCACTTCAGAGCTCCTACGTTCCCCTCGCCTGAGGGCTAACATCTACACTTCAGCTCTCAAACAATAGGACCGAATTGAATATTTTAGTCTGTCACACTAAAATGCTCCATTCTACGTCCAGTGATATTATTTCCCTATTTATTTGCACCTTCCTTCCAAGGTTTTTGAATTCCCCGAATATCAGATGTAATTTTTTACTATAGTTGTAAATCAACACATTTTAACAAATCAAATGGCCAGTTTGAAAAGTAAATTAAGTTTTAAGTAAAAATTATCACAATTTATTAATATATAAAAGTATCTCTATTTTAATTTCATCAAGTCACTTAATTTCATAACAGGTAGAAAGACTAATAAACTACTCATAATGCATGGGACATAAACTAAGCATGGATTTCATTTAAAGTTAAAAACAATAAATACAAATACTTATCTCAATTTATCCCCAAGCGTACTCCTCAGCAGTTCCTTTGACCCTTCCTTCCGAGACAAAGAAGACTCACTAAAAACTCACTAACTCACTAAATACTCACTAAAGACTCAAATAACTCACTTATAACACTCAAAGACACACAAAAACACAAAAGACTGCACACATACTGGACACAAAACTTCACTTAAAGACTTAAATTCAGCTTCTATATATAGAGGTGAGCAAAGGACCAAGAGGTGAGTAAGCATCCCTTCAAAAAGTGTCCAGGTTCAATGTATCTGCACCATTTGAACTATCTCGCAGTCGGCGACGAACTACCTCGCTGTCGGCGAGGCTTCTAGAAGATTTTCAAAACGCTCTAGCTCGCTGTCAGCGGGCTCGGGCTCGCTGTCAGCGAGACAGTTATAAATTCTTCAGAATTTTCTTCTCGTAACCTCGCCGTCGGCGGGCTCGATCTCGCCGTCGGCGACTCAGCACAAATTGCATGATTTTGCTCCAAATTTCCTCCTTTTTATGATTTTTTGCTTTTATCACCTAAATTCTTCATTCCTACAATAAAATAAAGAAAATACCCTTCTTTAAAGTGTAATTTCATCAAAAATAGGTATGAATTTCTTAATAAATTTTTCAATGATCAGATTGCGACGCTGATTAAATGGATTTAGATTGAGAAAATACCTGTTTATGAGTGTTATGTATTGTGTGTTATAAAAACTTGGATTTAATATATAAATGTTTTTGTTGTGTGTATGTTTATTTGTGTTAATACATCACTTAATCACTTAAAATATATGATTATAAGAATCGAACGGATGAAGACGAGGCTTAACATTGATCGAAATTTCAAAAATTTGGAAAATGATCAATTTTTGAGAATCTCTCCAATGGCACGCTTGAGGCCGCCGACGACGCAATTTTCCCGAGAAGAATTTTAATTCAATAGAGCCCACCGATGGTGCTAATGACCTCGCCGACAGCGAGATCGTGAAAAATACCTATTTACCGCGATTTTGACCAGTCAAATGCCACTATTCATCTTCTTCTTTACCATTTTACCCTAAAGTCAACCTAGGGCTTGATAGATCTCGAATTTGGAGCGATTTCAACAAATTCTAACACCGGATTTCATCTTCCCTTGGTAAGAGCTTCACTCCTATGTAAAAATATTTTATTTCCACCATGAATTTCTTCCACATTAAGAAATTTTAGGAAATTTGAAAATGTGGAGAAAGGACTTGGAAGGAATTCATATAACTTGATTTAGATTGCTTTAAACCTCCATTAGAAGCCATTTTATTATTATTTTGGAGATTTGTTCGGATTTTTGTGATTTTGATAGATCAAACAATAGCTCCACGACAAAAGAGAAGACTTGAACACGACAAGACTCGCTTTATAAACGTGAAAGCACAAACGAGGTATACTTCAATATTTCAAAGTAAGAAGTGTATCCAAGATTATGTTTTCAAAAGTCCTGGAGGATAGGTGGAACGAGTTATCAAAGAGAAAGGATGGGAGAAATTTGGCTACACAAAAAACAGAGCTGCTATCGAAGTTGTGAGAGAGTTCTACTCCAATCTTACTCAACTCGAGGATGAACCAGTCCAAGTAAGAGGATTCTCTGTCGACTTTAATGCTAACCGCATTAACACTTTTTACGAGATTCATGATAATTTTTCGAGCGAGTATGAAACATTTGGAACAATGGAAGGTCCATTGAATGATGTTATACTTTCTCGCTGACGGGAAAGGAGTTTGGAAAATTAAAAATCATGAACGGATTAACTTTCCATTGTCCATGATGAATGCCACTGCTAAGGCATGACAATATTTCATTTGTTCTACTCTGCTGGCCACCTACCATCTTAGTGAAGTCTCGAAAGATAGAGCGGTTCTAAATTTCTGTATTCAGAAGAACAGAAGCATTAATGTGGCGAGAATCATTTATAAGAACATTATGGCCACTACAAAGAGTGAGACAAGAGGATATTTAGGGCATCCTGGCCTAATTTATGCACTTTGTCAATTATCTGGAGTTAAAGCGAGGGATGATGAGGAATGGGTGTGTCCGATGAAACCCATTAGTAAAGAGAATTGGTGGCGATGGAATTTATAATTTGGTTCCAAAATGTGTCCTTGGTGTGGATGAGGTCATGTCATCGCCATCCAATATATCATATCAATGTCAAGGAGTCGTCATCTAATATTAGCCTAGTTTTATTCGTATAAATCCTATGAAGGATTTAGAGAATTTTTAGGACTAATAGTAGAAAAGGATGTTTATGATAATTCTTATATGAGGATATTCTAGAATAACGTATTCTAGAATTTTCATATTAAGAAAATCATGGTAAACCGTAGATTTCTATTTTGGGTTCTTTTAGATCTCCTATAGAGGTAAGCCTCTATAGCTAATTACATCTTAAACAATTCTCAATTGTTTAAGAAAACTTCTGATTAATGTTAATCATTTGTTTTCTAATAATTTATTTTAAGGAGAGATGTACCCACTATCACTCCCAAATGTCGTTATATCATGTTATTGAATGCTTTAGGTATTATGTCTAACCTAAAGGTTCTGGTTTTGTTGTCATGTCGTTGTTGTGTTGAAAAATTTCAGGTTATATGTCTAACCTAAAAGTTTTATTTTGTTGTCAATGCCGTTGTATTGTTGAAATGTTTCAGGTTATATGTCTAACCTAAAAGTTTTTTTTTGTTGTCAATGTCGTTGTTTTGTTGAAAAGTTTCAGGTTATATGTCTAACCTAAAAGTTTTGTTTTGTTGCTAATATTCCGCCGTCGACATCCTGCAAAACAGAGTTAGCAAACCCTATAACATGCAAAGAAAATCTAAACGGAATTTCTTGTCTTCATCCTGCGAAGAAAATATTGTCAGAAATAATGTCACAGAATATTTTTTGAATGTCAAGTTATTTCGAAATGTCAACTTCATGCTAATCATGTTGTTTTATTTTTTAAATGTCAAATTTTTGTTGATTATGTCAAAATCAGATTTATGTCGGTTATGCCAATTTCAATTTTAGAATGTCGAATTATGTCGGTATTGATCTGAAATGTTGAATTGATCTTGAGTTTAAATTTTGGGTTCGTGTATATTCTTGAATTCATGTCTATCGAAAGATTTAAAGTTAAATTCAATATTGATTGAACTAACTTGGGTTCATGTCTGGTTGAACCTAAGTTACATTCAATATTGATTGAATTTGATTAACTTGAGTTCATGTCTGTTTGAACCTAAGTTAAAAGGTTTAAAGTTAAATTCAATATTAATTGAATCAACTTGGATTCATGTCTGATTGAATCTAAGTTAAATTCAATGTTGATTGAATTTGATTAACTTGAGTTCATGTCTTTTTGAACCTAAGTTGAAAGGATTAAAGTTAAATTCAATATTGATTGAATTAACTTGGATTCATGTCTGATTGAATCTAAGTTAAATTCAATGTTGATTGAAATTGATTAACTTGAGTTCATGTCTGTTTGAACTTAAGTTAAAAAGGTTTGGTTTAGGATGGACTTAATCAAATTTTAAACATTGTTTAAATAGGATTTAAAGGTTAAACAAGCCTAATAAATTAGACTTAATTAGAATTATAGACCATTCAAATCCATTTTAGGTAAGGTTTAAGTCTTAATCAAGTCTATTTTGTTGGACCTAGATTTAGGATTTTCTTAAGCTCATTAGAGGTTGAACTCAAGTTCAGTTTGATTTAAGTCTAATATAGATTAAACTTAACTTTGGTTTGGGTTGAATTTAGGTTCAAAGTTGATTGGACCTAAGATTTGGATTAACTTGAATACAAGTTGGATTGGACTCAAGTTGGATTATGTTTATGTTTTGGTTAGCTTCATTGTGGGTTGAACCTAAAGTTTAAGTTAACTTGACTTCAAGTTAGGTTGGACTCAAGTTAGGTTATGTTTGAGCTTAAGTTAGGTTCAATGTGGATTGGACCTAAGATTTGGGTTAACTTGAGTTCAAGTTGGATTGGACTCAAGTTAGATTATGTTTGAGTTAGGTTTAATGTGGATTGAACCTAAAGTTTAGGTTTACTTGAGTTCAAGTTGGATTGGACTCAATTTAGGTAATGTTTGACTAAGTTTGGTTTAACTTGAGTCTAATATGGGTTAGACTTAAGTTTGGTTTGATTTTGACATAGGTTCATGTCAGGTTGAACCTAAGTTTGGTTTGACTTAAGTCTAATGTAGGTTAGACTTAAGTTAGGTTTAAGTTTAACTTAAGTTCATGTCAGGTTGAACCTATGTTTGGTTTGACTTAAGTATAATGTGGGTTAGGCTTAAGTTAGGTTTAGGATTGATTTAGGTTCATGTCAGGTTGAACCTAATTTTTGTCTGACTTAAGTCTAATGTAGGTTAGGCTTAAGTTAGGTTTAGGTTTGATTTAGGTTCAATGTGGGTTCAACCTAAGTTTGGTTTGACTTAAGTCTAATGTAGGTTAGACTTAAGTTAGGTTTAAGTTTGACTTAAGTTCATGTCAAGTTGAACCTAAGTTTGGTTTGACTTAAGTCTAATGTGGGTTAGACTTAAGTTAGGTTTAGGTTTGATTTATGTTCATGTCAGGTTGAACCTAAGTTTGGTTTGACTTAAGTCTAATGTAGGTTAGACTTAAGTTAGGTTTTGACTTTGATTAAACCTTAGTTAGTTAAGGTTCAATGACTTAATTAGGTATAATGGGTTAGACCTAGTTAGGATTTGAGTTTGATTAAACCATAGTTAGTTAAGGTTTAATGGTTTAATTAGATCTAAGGTTTAGACCTAATTAGGGTTTAGGTTTGATTAAACCTTAATTAGTTAAGGCTTAATGGTTTAATTAGGTCTAAGGGTTAGACCTAATTAGGGTTTAGGTTTGATTAAACCTTAATTAGTTAAGGCTTAATGGTTTAATTAGGTCTAAGGGTTTAGACCTAATTAGGGTTTAGGTTTAAACCTTAGTTAGTTATGGCTTAATGGTTTAATTAGGTCCAAGGGTTAGACCTAATTAGGGTTTAGGTTTGATTAAACCTTAGTTAGTTAAGGCTTAATGGTTTAATTAGGTCTAAGGGTTAGACCTAATTAGGGTTTAGGTTTGTTTAAACCTTAGTTAGTTAAGGCTTAATGGTTTAATTAGGTCTAAGGGTTAGACCTAATTGGGGTTTAGGTTTGATTAAACCTTAGTTAGTTAAGGCTTAATGGTTTAATTAGGTCTAAGGGTTAGACTCTAATTAGGGTTTAGGTTCGATTAAAACTTATTTAGTTAAGGTCTAATGGTTTAATTAGGTCCAATGGTTAGACTTAATTAGGGTTTGAGTTTGATTAAACCTTATGTTTAAGGAGGTTAATTAAGTTTGGTATGTCTTAAAACCTAATTAAAGGAGTTTAGTTTTGATTAATTAAGTTTAATATGTCTTTAAACCTAATTAAAGGGTGTTTGGTTTTGTGTTAATTAAGTTTAATATGTCCTTAAAATTAATTAAAAAGAGTTTAATTTTTATTAAACCTAATTTAGGTAAGGTCTAATAGGTTAATTAAGTTTAAAGTGTCCTTAAACTTAATTAAAAAAAGTTTGAGTTTTATTAAACCTTATTTAGGTAAGGTTTAATGGGTTAATTAAGTTTACTGTGTCTTTAAACTTAATTAAAGAAGTTTAATTTTTAATAAACCTAATTTAGGTAAGGTTTAATTGGTTAATTAAGTTTAGTGTGCCCTTAAACTTAATTGAAGAAGTTTAATTTTTATTAAACCTAATTTAGGTAAGGTTTAATGGGTTAATTAAGTTTAGTGTGTCCTTTAACTTAATTAAAGAAGTTTAATTTTTATTAAACCTAATTTAGGTAAGGTTTAATGGGTTAATTAAGTTTAGTGTGTCCTTAAACTTAATTAAAGAAGTTTAATTTTTATTAAACCTAATTTAGGTAAGGTTTAATGGGTTAATTAAGTTTAGTGTCCTTAAACTTAATTAAAGAAGTTTAATTTTTATTAAACCTAATTTAGGTAGGGTTTAATGGGTTTAAATGTCATTTTAAGCCTTAATTGAATCTAATCTTGTCATTTTAGACTCAAGTGAGGTTTATTATTAGCTTATCATAGGCTAGAACCATTTTCAAACTTAGATTGTTGATGAAAATAGCTCAATTTTATAAAGGGTTATTTTAGGATCGAAATTATTTAATTAATAAATGATTTTAACCCTAAATTTCCAAATGTCATTCAAGATTATTTCTATAACTTAGAAATATTTTTCCTAGGGTCATTGTCTGTTGCCCTATCATTCCTAGTCATTTGTATTTTTATTTTCTTAAGTTTCAAATTTTTATAATTATTATTTGAAATAATTACAAAGAAACTTGAAAATTCAAGAAAAGTATCCTAGGCATGTTTTCTGTCCTTAGAAAAATTATGGAAGGTCCCTAAGAACATAAAGATAAATGCCTCAAAGTTTCATAATATTTTGATTTGTAAATAAAGTTTAATAATGAAAATACTCAAGAGAGTATTTAATTAATTAAAAATTAAATACTGAGAATAAAATTATGATTTTGGTCTCATAATTTTCTCCTCTTCAGGAGCTTTCCAGAGGTATTTTTATTTTATTTTTATGACCTCTAGTTAGAAAGATATGAATTTTTGAAGTTTGAAGGGTTAAAATGGATTTTTTTTTAATATCGCGCCGCCAAAACCCCCCGCTGTCGACGCGTGCCCTCGGACGAGTCGAACGGGCGGGAAGATCCCGTGTAACGGCTCGGACGGCGGACGGCACGAAGTGGGATCTGGGCCGTCCATCTCAAACAGCACGCGATCGGAGGGCCGAGAATATTCGGAATTTATTTCAAAAATTTCGAAACCGTTAAACTTCAAATGTTAATATCTCACTCATTTCTTGAAGAAATTGAGTGATTTTCTTTTTAAAATGCTCATCTAGATGAGAAGTATCTATCCATATGGTGATGATACACTTTTGAGCTAGTATAGCACATGATTTATCAAAAACATGATTTATTTTGAAAAGATAAATTCCATACCTTGGCCACAAGCAAATCAAGCTAGATCAGATTTTATGGTTGCCTTCTAGGACCCCAATAGAAGATAATTGCTGCACCAATTTGTTCCAGAAGTAGGGCTTAGAGGGGAATTTGGGAAAAATGCCTAATTTGGGCTGTTTTTTAAAAATGGTCAAATTGGCTCAAATGGGCTGAAACTGTGGCTTGGGATTGATCCTAAAAGATTATGGAAGCTCTTAGGAAGAAGTTTTGTTTTGGGAGCAAGAGGGTTTGAGCAGCCTATGGACCTCCCTAAATATTTTTCTCCTCTTTGCTAGTTTCGGCCATGGGGTCCTTTTATAGCAAGGGGATGGTGTTGGCTTGGCTTAGGCTATTCTAGAGGATTACTTACCTCCTCTATTAGCTGATTGGGTGATGAATTGGCTGGACATTGGCTTGGATGCTTCTCTCTAAGTTTGTCATGATGAATTTCATCTCTTTGTCTCTTATCCATTGGCCATTGTGGGAGGTTACTTGTGAGCTGTTGTTTCACTTGCTAATGAGCTTACACCTCACTTATTAGGCTTGGCAAATGGTGACACATATGCCTAGCATTCATCATTACCATTAACCATGGTAGGGGGGTTTCATGTGTAGTTTTCCTCCCATTGGGTGGCTTGGGAGGTGGAGAAGATGGCCTTGTGTTGGTCGGCCACCTTAAGGAGAGAATGTGTTTAGAGTGAAGGAGGTGGTGACACCTCATCCCATGCATAACCATGGATGTTAAGCCATGGGTAATGGGCCTTAAGATGGGCTTAATTAAGTGTTAAATAAGCCTTTAAGATGGTTTAGCCCAATTAAATATGAAGAGGCTAAAGATGATTTCATTTCTTCTTTAATTCCCATTTTATTTAATTATTTTATTAACTAAAATTGGTGGAAATTATTTTATTAATCAATTTATTAATTGAAAATAATTTCAAATTAATTAATTGATTATTTTTGTCATTTTTGTTATTTTATGATTTTAATTAATTATGTCATTTAATTAAAATTTTGAAAATTAAATCATTAATCATTTTAATTAATCAAAATAATTTTGAAATTAATTATTTGATTAATTTTGTTATTTTTATTTCAATTTTAATCAAAATAGATAGGTGTTGACCAATTTTGACTTGGGTTGACCCAAGACAGCCCAAATTGATGAAATTGATTTTAAGATGTCTAATTCTTGTGATTTTGTCATTGTGGTGTTTTAAATGTGTTAGTGGGTGAAAATGTTGATTTATAGGTCAACAGGACTGGTCATTGGGTCTGGTCTGACCAATTTGACCAAAGTTGACTTTTTAGGTTAAAAGGGTGACCTATGGGGTCAACAATGTAGATCACTAGGTCTGGCTTGACCAGTTTGACCAAAGTTGACTTTTTAGGTCAAAAGGTTGACCTTTGGGGTCAACGGGGTTGGTCGGTGGGTCCGGTTTGACCAATTTGACCAAAGTTGACTTTTTAGGTCATGAGGTCGACCTATGGGGTCAACAGTGGTAGTCACTAGGTCTGGTTTGACCAGTTTGACCAAAGTTGGCTTTTGAGGTCATAAGGTTGACCTATGGGGTCAACAATTTAGGTCACTAGGTCTGGTTTAACCAGTTTGGCCAAAGTTAACTTTTTAGGTCATAAGGGTGACCTATGTGGTCAACAAGGTAGGTCACTAGGTCTGGTTTGACCAGTTTGACCAAAGTTGACTTTTTAGGTAATAAGGGTGACCTATGGGGTCAACAGGGTCGGTCACTAGGTCTGGTTTGACTAGTTTGACCTAAGTTGATTTTGTTGGTCATAAGGGTGACCTGTGGGGTCAATAGTGTAGGTCACTAGGTCTGGTTTGACCAGTTTGACCAAAGTTGACTTTTTAGGTCATAAGGGTGACCTATGGGGTCAACAGGGTAGTCACTAGTGTCGGTTTGACCGATTTGACCAAAGTTGACTTTTTAGGTCATAAGGGTGACCTATGGGGTCAACAGTGTAGGTCACTAGGTCTGGTTTGACTAATTTGACCAAAGTTGACTTTTTAGGTCATAAGGGTGACCTATGGGGTCAACAGTGTAGGTTACTAGGTCTAGTTTGACCAGTTTGACCAGTTGACTTTTAGGTCATAAGGGTGATCTATGGGGTCAATAGTGTAGGTCACTAGGTCTGGTTTGACCAGTTTGAGCAAAGTTGACTTTTTAGGTCATAAGGGTGACCTAGGTTTGACCAGTTTGACCAAAGTTGACTTCTTAGGTCATAAGGGTGACCTATGGGGTCAACAGTTTAGGTCACTAGGTCTGGTTTGACCAGTTTGACCAAAGTTGACTTTTTAGGTCATAAGGGTGACCTATGGGGTCAACAGTGTAGGTCACTAGGTTTGGTTTGACCAGTTTGACCAAAGTTGACTTTTTAGGTCATAAGGTTGACCTATGGGGTCAACGGTGGTAGGTCACTAGAGTCCGGTTTGACCCGCTTGACCAAAGTTGACTTTTTAGGTCATAAGGGTGACCTATGGGGTCAACAGTGTAGGTCACTAGGTCTGGTTTGACCAGTTTGACCAAAGTTGACTTTTTAGGTCATAAAGGTGACCTATGGGGTCAACAGTGTAGGTTACTAGGTCTGTTTTGACCAATTTGACCAATGTTGACTTTTTAGGTCAAAAGGGCATTGACTCATTGTAAAATGAGGTCAATAAAAGGGCCCCCAATATGTGTAGAATACTGTATAAGTATTCTGCACATATTGGCGTTGACCGAAGTGGTCTCAGAGATGTTTCATAATGATCAGGAAAGGAGGGGATATCATACCGCCCCCAGAGGATGTCAGATGTCTTTTATGTTGGTTTGAGATTTTCTTCTTATATTTGAAAAGAAATTTATTGGGAGGGAAAATGGACGTCATATTTCATTTTTCAAAATGTCGGTGTCGATATTTTGATAAAGGAATACCGTGATTTCCGTGTCAGGAAAGGACGTATACCCTATAACAGGAGGGAGAAAATGGATGTCATTTTCCATTTCTTAAAATGTCAATGTTAAGACTTGGTTAGAGGAAAGCCATGATTTCCGTGAAAGGAAATGACTTTTATCCAATAACCGGAGAGAGAAAATAAATGTCATTTTATATTTTCCTCAAAAAGTCAATGTCAATATCTGGTTAGAGGAGAGTCGTAATTTCCATGTCAGGAAAGAACTTATATTCAATAACCGAAGAGAGAAAATAGATGTCATTTTCTATTTTCCTCAATGTATCGATGTCAAGATTTGGTTAGAGGAAAGCCATGATTTCCGTATCAGGAAAGGACTTACATCGACTAACCGGAGAGAGAAAATAGATGCCATTTTCTATTTTCCTCAAAGTGTCGGTGTCAAGATTTGGTTAGAGAAAGCCATGATTTCCGTATCAGGAAAGGACTTATATCCAATAACCGAAGAGAGTGGCGAACTCACTAATATTTTTTTTGTGGGAATATCCGCTGGGGTTTTGACCTATATAGGTCGAAAGATAATTCTCATGTTTGATTATCATAAATTATTCATTTTGCCATTTATTGATTTCGGGACTCGTCGACATATCACGTACAATGGGGATATATTTTCCTTCAACACTTTATTTTATTTCCATAAAAAAAGTCACCGATACATATTTATTGCAAACAAAAGCTTAAGTACATACATATGTACATATCATATAACACGCTGCAACAAACTACTGATATTTTACATGTCAACAGCTACCGATATATCACACATCGACAACTATAGATATATTATATGTCGGGAGTTCTTCACATCATGTTGTAGATTTGGAGATTATCAGATCGTCCATAAACGTCCTACACTCCAAAACATCATTCGTCGAACATGTTTCAGGTGTTCAGACATTTATGGGATCACAGCAGTTCCAAAGGCTTTAGTCCTTCGATCTCTGGTATTGGTTGATATTCGTCTGGTCGTTTGTCAGGTTTCATTCGTCGCAAGGTGATGGAGATTCGTGGCTTGTTAACACTGGGTATGCAGTGTTTTACAAAATCTGCACCGTTCGCTTGGAACAGAAGAGCTGATCCTCGTGTTAAAAGGATGCGGCATGTCCCTTAAAATTCTCCGGGTCCCAAGATTTGTATCTCTCTTCAAAATATCACGGAGCAGCGATTCATTAACGGGAGAGTACAAAATGGTCATTCAAAATCATGACTGTCGATGTGAGGAGGGATACAATCCCCTTTATCATACATATTAATGATGCAGCTATCGGGAACACAATCTGCAGGTATGATCCCCAAGTAACGAGTCGTCCGATAATTTGGATTATCACAACGGGTAAAGGGTCGACTTATTCATGTCATAGAATCCCGTGAAGATTTCCTTCTCTCGTCTCTTGCATAGTTATAGCAACATCCGTATTGAATGGTTTACCTACCCTTACCTCGAATCCATTTACTAGGTTCGGAATAGGTCCTCCTTCGAAGGCGTCCGAGCTCTACCATGATCTCGGGCTTCTATGATGTGGTTGATGATAGCGACTTGTTCGGCTTCATCAAATATTCTCGTAAAAAGTTTAAGACCATCCAGAATATTTATTATTCTTTTATTCACATATTTGTATTGTTCGAAAGTTCTCCACTCAATGGCACGAATTCGTCGTATCTCTTCCTCTGAGTGATTCTTTTTGTCCGATACCTTCAAATATTGAGCAGGTGTGACCGATGGTGGAGTGACGACTGCTTTGCCATCCTCTTTTTCTGTAAGGTCTAGATTTGTCGTTTCCGATATTATTTCCTCAAACGGAGTATTGATAGTCCGTGATTTTTACTGACTCATATCTTCCATGTCTTGTTTCCCTTGTAATTGTTTTTGTCATTTTAGTCGTTTATTGCGATTTCGTCTTTGCGATCTGGTGAATCCTGTCATTGGATTTTTGGTTCCTGATGTTGATGCTCCTTGTACAGGGGCAATCATGAATTCTGCTTCATCAGAGCTATCACTCGATTGTGAAATCATATTCTTCGGGTTGTCGGAGTTTGAATTCTATCAAAGGTGTTTGCGGATTAACTTCACCGTGATTCACCGGATAAAGTAACGATCCATGATATATGGATTCAACCTGCAATAGGTCAAAATCAAAGTGAACTCTGGTCCCCGCGTCTATATGTCGACAGTCCAAGGCAAAAGTCATATTATTTCAGAATGAGAAAAATAATCTGTCTTCAGGCAATTTTCCTGAAAATTTCAAGACAGAATATCATTTTAGATTTTCAAATGTTTGTTTAACAAATGAAAGAGGTGTCATAAAACATCAAAGATGATTTTTTGAAAGGAGAATTTATTGTCCCAGTTTATAAATAAGTCTTTATTCATTTCCCTTTTTTTATGTCGCGTAGTATTTCTTTAGAAAACGCCCATTGATTGGAGGCAGAATTCTTTCTCCTTGACAATCCACCAATTGGTAGGATCCTCCGGAATATGTCTTTTCGATTACATATGGACCTTCCCATATGGGTTCGAATTTGCCACCTATCTTTCGATGAGCTAGTATAGGTCTTCGAAGAACTAAAACTAATTCACCGATTCGAAAGGTTCAAGGATGAACTAGTTTGTCGTAAGCTCGTATCATTTTTGCTTGATACAATTCAAGATTCGGTTGGGCTTGCAGACGTTTGCTCTCCAAATTTTCAAGTTCTTCAAGTCGTAACTTGACATTTTCTTCTTCAGTTATTTTATCAGTTATTGCGATTCTGAGAGAAGGAATTTGGACTTCTAGAGGCAAAATGGCTTCAGAACCATATACCAAAGCAAATGGTGTAGACCGTGTTGGAGTTCAGTATGTAGTTCTATAAGCCCATAAAGCTTCTATTAGTCGTTCATGCCACTGTCTTGGGCTATTACTTAATGTCTTTTTCAAGATTTGCACCAATATTTTAGTGAAAGCTTCATCTAATCCATTGGTTTTAGGGTAATAGATTGTGGAATATCTCCAGTCAATCTCATGCCTCTGGATAAAGTGATTCATTTTTGTGTTTTTGAAGGCCAACCCATTATCTGATATGACTCTTCGAGGAATCCCAAATCTATAAACGATATGGGTTTTAAAGAAGTGGAGAACTTGTTCTGCCTTGACTTCTCGAAGGGGTATTGCTTCTGCCCATTTAGAAAAATAGTCAGTAGCTGCTAGAATAAATTTATGGCCTTTGGAGGATGGAGGATCTATAGGGCCCACTATGTCAGTACCCCAGCATTCAAATGGCCATGATGCAATGGTTGGATGTAGGACATTTGGAGGTTGATGTAAAATTACTCCATGTATTTGACATTGATGACATTTCTTTGCAATGTCAAGATAATCTGTCATCATTGTTGGCCCATTTTGGGCCCAGATTGATGTGCACCACATAAACCTGAATGAACTTCTTTAACAATCTCTCGAGCTTCAATTTGGTTTAAACATCTTAACCACATTTGATCAAAAGATCGTTTGTAAAGAACGTCATTTATTAGAGTATATGATAATGCTCTTTGTTTAATTTGGTTGGCAATAGAACTATTTTCAGGTAATTTTCTAGTTTGCAAATATTGGATGATTGGTTGTCGCCAATCATCTTTCTCGTCATTTATTGCCATTGTCATATTTTCACCGATTTTATGCAAATTATCCATATCAATTTGAGAAAGAACTTTTCGTCCTTTTATAGAAATCGGTATGTCATCTTCTTCTGGAAACGCAAATTCCTTTGCAAGTTTTGCCAGAGCATCCGCTAGAGAATTGTCTCATCTCGGGATTAAGAAGAATGTTACATCAGGAATTTGTTAAAGTAATTTCAGAGTGTGACGGGAATATTGTTCAAGTCGTGGTTTCAGAATTTTGTATTTGCCAGCAATTTGATTGATAATTAACTGGGAATCTCCATAGATGTCAATATTCTCAATTTCCATTAATATTGTCAATTCTAGACCAGTTATGAGCGCTTCATATTCGGCTTCGTTATTCGTGCATGGTTATCGTCAAATGATAGGAAAAGGGCATCATCATTTTGTCTGGAGTAATGAAAATTAATCCTACTCCGGCTTTGCTTGGTATGATTATCTGCTTATCTTTGTCTTTCCATGCAGACGATGCTCCGTCAAAGTAGAGTTCCCATCGTTGCATGTTAGAATTTTTTTACTTCTAATATTTTTACATCAGGTAGATCATCATTAAGGGGTGATCCTGTTGGAATTGGGTGTGCCGCTAAGAAATCTGCTAGGATTTGTCCTTTAATAGCACGTAACGGTACAAATGTTATGTCGAATTGTAACAAGATCATTGCCCATCTTGCTAATCTCCCGTAAAGTGTCTGTCGTGTTATTAAATATTGTAACGGGTTAACTCTTGAAATAAGAGTTACTTTATGAGAAAGCATATAATGTCTTAGCTTTTGAACTGCGAAGATCAAGGCTAAACAATGCTTCTCAATTGTAGGATATTTTATTTCCGTTGGAAGTAAACAACGACTCAAGTAGTATAACGCATTTTCTTTTCCTTCATCAATTACTTGTGCTAGTAAAGCTCCAAGTGAATTGTCCAATGCCGCGGTGTAAAGGATTAAAGGTCTTCCTAATACAGGAGCTGCTAAGACAGGAGGGGTTGTCAAATATTGTTTAATGTCTTCAAAGGCATGCTGACACTTTTCATCCCACACGAATTTGGCATCCTTTCTAGTAAGGGCAGTAAGGGGTTGACATCTACCCGATAGATTGGAAATGAAATGTCGTATATATGCTAATTTTCCTTGGAAGGATCTCAATTGAGTTAGATTTTTAGGAGGAGGCATATTTAGGATAGCTTCAATTTTGAGAGGATCAATTTCTATCCCACGATGTCGAACTACAAATCCTAAAAATTTTCTTGAAGTGACACCAAAGGCGCACTTCAAAGGGTTCATTTTAAGATTATATCGTCGTAGTTGTTCAAAGACAATTCTCAAATCGTATATATGATTGTCTTTTTGTTTACTATTGACAACTAGATTGTCGACATAACATTCGATTTGATTATGTATTAGTTCATCAAAAATCTGTGTCATGGCTCTTTGATAGGTTGCACTAGCATTTTTTAGTCCAAATGGCATAACCTTATAACAATATATGCCCATGGGTGTTCGGAAAGCTGTATTTACTTCATCCTCCGAAAACATTTTTATTTGGTTATATCCTGATGATCCATCCATGAAAGAAAATATTGCATGTTTTGATGCAATATCAACCATTAATTCAGGAATTGGTAAAGGAAATTCATCTTTTGGATATGCTTTATTCAAGTCCATGTAGTCTATGTAGACTCTTATTTGTCCATTTTTCTTTTTAACTGGCACCACATTGGCTAGCCATGTTGGATAGTTTTCTTCTTGTATGAAGTCAGCCTCTATCAATTTCTTGACTTCCGCAATGACCTGTTACTCTATTTCGACACGCATCCTTCTTGGAGCTTGTTTAACTAGGTTTATGATTTGGTCTATCCCGAGTTTATGGACTGCAACTTCTGGAGATAAACCAGCCATTTCGTCATAAGTCCAAGCAAAACAGTCTTTATATTCCATCAAAAATTGAGTTATGTCTTTTATTTCCTCATCATTAAGGAATGAACTAATAAAAGTCGGTTTTGGATTTTCATTAGTTCCTAAATTTATTTCTTTTAGTTCATCAATTGTTGATTTAATTTCTTCTTCCAACTCCGGGGGAGCATTTTCAATTGGAAGATCGAGCAATGTTTCGGAATCACATTCTTCTCGTGACAATCAAACAAAATTCCGTATCATCTAATGGTCCCAAAATTCCAAATCCAACACCTTTTTTAGAGTTAGAATTTCGTTTATTATCATTCCACATTTGTTCAATGAAATGCGGTTGTTTTAAAGACCATTTTTTGAGCATTAAACTATTTTGAATGAATTTTCGCGCCCAAGGAGAATACAACTTAAAAGGAATTTTTCATTGATTGTGGAAGATTTTCATCTTCTATTTTTACATCATCTTTAGTACAAGAAGAAGTAGAGCCAAGTCTAAACTTAATTGGCTTTTTGTCATCATTATATACTTCTTTGACTATTAGATTCTCAATCTTAGAAGTGGAGATTGGAGTTAGATTCATAGAATGTATATAATGATTGATCTTGTCATACATGGATTCAAATTGTTTATCTTTGTCTTTTTCTTCTAAAGATATTTTGAATTGGAGTTCCTTTGCAACCACAGATGTCGTTTCTTCTTCAGAATCCAGGTGGATTTTGAATTTCAATGGTTTCTTCATTGTGACAATTGGATCTTCTATCCTTCGTCCTCATTCTCGGCCTCGACCTCGAGTGCGAGTCTGACGGAAATTAGTCTCTTTTGTCTTTATTAAAGAAAAATCCTTTTCATTTATTTTCTTTTCTTTGTTCTTTTCTTCCATATTTACCGTTGTCTCTTTGGATGATATTGCTTTATTTATAGGAGCATAATATGCTGCATCTTCATGTATACCGATTTCATGAATTGAAAAAAGTTGCAGGTCTCCTATAATACGAAATTCTTGTCCTTTTCGTAAATATTTGATACATTGATGTAATGAAGAGGACACCATTTTATATTCATGGAGCCATGGTCTGCCAAGTATGGCATTAAAAGAGGTGTCTGAATCAATAATATGAAATTTTGCTGTCGTTGCCAAGTCGGCTATTTTTAAGAGCAGTGTTATTGATCCAAGGGCCCGTTCTCCTTTTTTATTGAATTCTCTTAACATCATCGTATCCCTTGATAGTTGAGAGGCATCAATGTCTAAGTATGCAAGAGTTCTCGCATTCATAATTTTGATTGAAGCACACGGGTCAATAAGAACTCTCGAAAGTATCGTGTCATTGATGTTTACTGTAATATATAGTGGACGATTGTGTTCAGTTGTTCCGAGCAACAAGTCATCGTCAGAGAAGGTAATCTTTGTTGATTCCTTTAATGAGTAGGCTTCGTTTTGGGTAGTACTAGCAAGTTGAGTTAGGCAAATGTCAGGGTCTGAAAGAGTCTTTATTAATGATTCTCTCATTTCTTTAGAAAGTATGAGAGCGTCATAGATGCTTAGTTTTGTAGGTAATTTTCTCAAATGTGCCAGTACATTATAATCCACCTTATTGTGAAGATCATCCTTACTTCCTTCAGAAGTTCGGTGATATATTGGGGGAATGATCTTATCTGGTGTAATTATTTGTTTTTCTTTTTCTTGTGGAGTTATTCTAGGAGGTAAGATTTTTCCACTTCTCAAGTTAATTTCAACTATTTCTTCAAGTTGATTATCCGATTCATTCGTTTCTGATCCGAGGACTCCAATCCTATAGAAATCAGAATTCTTTGTAATTGAAGCGTAGCAATGTCATCTTCATTTGTGTCGTTGTCAGATTTCTCATTTTCATTTTCATTAGTTTGGTTGTCTTTAGATTGATCATATATGATTTGAGCATTGTCTATAGGGTTAGAATTCAAATGGTCATTCTCAGAAGCATCATCCAGAATAGACAAAATGTACGTAAAACTAAGATTGTTATTATTCATGATAAAAAGAAAGTCATACAAAGTTATTGGCTTGAGGATTTTTCGTCCTTCGGCCGACATAACTATCCTAGTACAAGAGTGAAATGAACTAGAAGGTACAAAAGGAGTTGCAGCCCCTATGTCTGGAAGACCTCTAATCTTTTTCATTTTCTAGATTCTCTTTTCCTTTTCTTTCTTGGGAGATTTTGTAACTTGGTATTTAGCAAAGATCTCTTCAGAAATGTTATCCTTATTTTTAGGATTAAGTTCCTCTATCGAAACCATATTGACTGATCCCTTTTCAGGTTCTTTCAAATATTCTTTTGGAATGACTATATTTCCATCTTTGAAATTACGCTCTAACCAGTCTTTGAAGACAAAACATTCTTCAATTTTATGTCCGAGCATCTCGTGATAAGGACAATAATTAGGATTGTCCTTCATGTCAATTTCTCGTGGCCTTTTAGCTTCGGTAGCTTAAATTCAGGTATTTTAAGCAAGCTACAAAATATTTTACTGACGACTTCTGTTTTAAATGAATATACTTTATTCATTCTTTGAGCCATTGTTTTCTTCTCAGTTGATACTGGGATTGGTTGTTGAAGTTGTAATTGAGGTGATGTCTGTGATGTCGAAGGATTTTGTCGTTGCTTCTTTTGCTCCAGTTGGATTTGCATCACTTCGTTTGCCTTTTCTCGCAATATTCCCAGGTTTCTTTTCAAAAGTTTTGATAGTTTTTGTCTTTTCAGTTTTCTCCATTACACTCATCTTCTTAACCTCTTCCTGAAGATTGGCAGCTTTACTGAGTAAATTTTCAAAAGTTTTTATCGTAAATCCTTTAAGCATGAATGCTATAGGACCGTGGATATTTTTGAGCAGTTTTCCAACAGCATGTTGTTCTTGTAATTGTGGTTCACATTTCATGCTGAGGTTTCTCCAGCGTAAAATGTAATCTACCAAGGTTTCTCTTGGTTTTTGTTTCTCTACCACCAAATCACCAACAGTGGTGTGATGTTGTGCTCCTGTAAAGCGTTGAATAAAAAGGCTTTCAAGCTCTACAAAAGTCTTGACAGATCCGTTGGGAAGTTCCGCATACCGGCCGAAGGCGACTCCCGTGAGACTGTTAACAAATTGTCGAAATAGGAGAGCGCCATTTCCTCCAGCATTACAGCATCTTGCTCTAAAATGTGCCTGATGTTGTCGGGGATTTCCCATCCCATCGAACATTTTAAAGACAGGAGGAACAAAACCTTTAGGATATTGAAGAGAATCAAATTCCTCTGGGTATGGCCTACCCTTTGGTGTTAATGCTCCAGCTTTTGCCAGAGCCATTGTTTCTTTAATCTTTTGTTCCACTATTTTCTCAATATCCTTTTCTGGAGTTTCGTTATGAGGAGAATTCTTTCTCTTTCGAGTGCTTTCCTCAACATCCATTAGTTCTTCTCTGCTTTCAAGGATGTGAATAGCCTCCGGTCTAATGATTTCAATAGCTGGAGAAGGGTCCGTTGGTGGTTTTTGCAAAGTCGCTACCAGTTCTTCCATTCTTTGTTCAAGACAACTTATTTCTTCATCTCGTTGTCGTATCACCTCTCGCAATTCCTCTTCATTTGATTCTCGTGCTAAGGAAGCAGATCGGGTTTCTACCATGTTAACACTGGCAACATTCTCATTAGAACTTTCAGAAGTATTTTTCCTTTCTTGTCTTGAAAGTTGTTTAATATCTTCTTTAAATTTCTTTAATCTCTCTTGAAATGATTTTGTAGAATGTTTTTTGCAAATCTCTTCTTGTGAATTATTTGCAGGAGTGTTGGTGGTATCAGAATTTCTTTCAGACGATTTTAACCTCCATACATTATTTTCAAGTATAGGGCGAGAATTCTCAGGTGGTGTATGATATCCAGTATAAGGATAATTTCCTTTTTGTAGCATCTGGACAAAGTCTGTCATTTTAGCAGTTGTATTTTCTGCTTCTGACATGAAATTGTCATATCGAGTTTTGTCATTGGTGACCACTACATCTCTTATTCTAGGGCCCAATCAAAATTTTACTAGCACTCGAACACAGTGTTTATCAGTTGGGAATTGATAATCAGTTTCTTGATAATCAGAATTTTCCATTGCTAAAATTCTCCTTTTCATGGTGTTGGAGACTGCACAACCCATTTTATCTAATAACTTAGATAATGAACATTTTTCTTTTCGTGCTAATCTCTTAAACACTCGAATGTACGAGCACGAAATGGGGGAGATCTTTTAGGTTGAAAGGAATTGTCAGTGTATTCAACAGGAGTTGGAATATATTGATTTTCCTCTAAAAAGGAAGGATTTCCAAAAATATTCTGTTGAAATTCAGGTGTTTCAAAATTATCGTTTTCGTTCCACCTTTTCTTTCTTTCAAATGAAGGAGTTTCATGAACGTTCCTTGAAGAAGATCCGATCTCATACATAGATGATGGTGGAACATCATCTTCCTGGTAAACTTGTTTTCCTTTCTTATCACTCTGTCTTTTCATTTCTTCAAGGATGTAAGGTTCTTCGGTGTATATTCAGGTAAATTGTCTGTAAAATTCAGAAAGTCTTCATAAGGTTGCAAGCCAAATTCTTGAAAAGATTGAGAATCTGTTTGATATGGATTATCTAATATGAATTCTGTTTCACTAAATAATCCATAATCATTATGATAAATGGGAGGATTTTCCTCTATTGTTATGTCAAAGTCTTGAAAGTAAGAAAAGATCGAATTCAGAGAATCCATTCCGATTTTTCTGTAATTTCAAGAAAAACGAATATTATGGACTTATTTATAAATTGGGAACTTTTATTTTCAAAATTTTGAAATGAAAAATAATGATAACAAAAGATGAGAAGAAAGATTCTCCCCAGCGGAGTCGCCACTCTCTTTGTGGCGATGGAATTTATAATTTGGTTCTGAAATGTGTCCTTGGTGCGGATGAGGTCATGTCATCGCCATCCAATATATCATATCAATGTCAAGGAGTCGCCATCTAATATTAGCCTAGTTTTATTCGTATAAATCCTATGAAGGATTTAGAGAATTTTAGGACTAATAGTAGAAAAGGATGTTTATGATAATTCTTATATGAGGATATTCTAGAATAATGTATTCTAGAATTTTCATATTAAGAAAATCATGGTAAACCAGAGATTTCTATTTTGGGTTCTTTTAGATCTCCTATAGAGGTAAGCCTCTATAGTTAATTACATCTTAAAAAATTCTCAATTATTTAAGAAAACTTCTGATTAATGTTAATCATTTGTTTTCTAAAAAATTATTTTAAGGAGAGATGTACCCACTATCACTCCCAAATGTCGTTATATCATGTTATTGAATGCTATAGGTATTATGTCTAACCTAAAGGTTCTGGTTTTGTTGTCATGTCGTTGTTGTGTTGAAAAATTTCAGGTTATATGTCTAACCTAAAAGTTTTGTTTTGTTGTCAATGTTGTTGTTTTGTTGAAAAGTTTCAGGTTATATGTCTAACCTAAAAGTTTTGTTTTGTTGTTAATGTCGTTGTTTCGTTGAAAAGTTTCAGGTTATATGTATAACCTAAAAGTTTTGTTTTGTTGCTAATATTCCATCGTCGACGTCCTGCAAAACAGAGTTATCACACCCTATAACATGCAAAGAAAATCTAAACGGAATTTCTTGTCTTCATCCTGCAAAGAAAATATTGTCAGAAATAATGTCACAGAATATTTTTTGAATGTCAAGTTATTTCGAAATGTCAACTTCATGCTACTCATGTTGTTTTATTTTTGAAATGTCAAATTTTCGTTGATTATGTCAACATCAAATTTATGTCGGTTATGCCAATTTCAATTTTAGAATGTCGAATTATGTCGGTCTTGATCTGAAATGTTGAATTGATCTTGAGTTTAAATTTTGGGTTCATGTTTATTCTTGAATTCATGTCTATCGAAAGATTTAAAGTTAAATTCAATATTGATTGAACTAACTTGGGTTCATGTCTGGTTGAACCTAAGTTAAATTCAATATTGATTGAATTTGATTAACTTGAGTTCATGTCTGTTTGAACCTAAGTTAAAAGGTTTAAAGTTAAATTCAATATTAATTGAATCAACTTGGATTCATGTCTGATTGAATCTAAGTTAAATTCAATGTTGATTGAATTTGATTAACTTGTGTTCATGTCTGTTTGAACCTAAGTTGAAAGGTTTAAAGTTAAATTCAATATTGATTGAATTAACTTGGATTCATGTCTGATTGAATCTAAGTTAAATTCAATGTTGATTGAATTTGATTAATTTGAGTTCATGTCTGTTTGAACTTAAGTTAAAAAGGTTTGGTTTAGTATGGACTTAATCAAATTTTAAACCTTGTTTAAGTAGGATTTAAAGGTTAATCAAGCCTAATATATTAGACTTAATTAGAATTATAGACCATTCAAATCCATTTTAGGTAAGGTTTATGTCTTAGTCAAGTCTATTTTGTTGGACCTAGATTTAGGATTTTCTTAAGCTCATTAGGGGTTGAACTCAAGTTCAGTTTGATTTAAGTCTAATATAGATTAGACTTAACTTTGGTTTGGGTTGAATTTAGGTTCAATGTGGATTGGACCTAAGATTTGGATTAACTTGAGTTCAAGTTGGATTGGACTCAAGTTGGATTATGTTTATGTTTTGGTTAGGTTCATCGTGCGTTGAACCTAAAGTTTAAGTTAACTTGACTTCAAGTTAGGTTGGACTCAAGTTAGGTTATGTTTGAGCTTAAGTTAGGTTCAATGTGGATTGGACCTAAGATTTGGGTTAACTTGAGTTCAAGTTGGATTGGACTCAAGTTAGATTATGTTTGAGTTAGGTTCAATGTGGATTGAACCTAAAGTTTAGGTTTACTTGAGTTCAAGTTGGATTGGACTCAAGTTAGGTTATGTTTGACTAAGTTTGGTTTAACTTGAGTCTAATATGGGTTAGACTTAAGTTTGGTTTGATTTTGACTTAGGTTCATGTCAGGTTGAACCTAAGTTTGGTTTGACTTAAGTCTAATGTAGGTTAGACTTAAGTTAGGTTTAAGTTTAACTTAAGTTCATGTCAGGTTGAACCTATGTTTGGTTTGACTTAAGTCTAATGTGGCTTAGGCTTAAGTTAGGTTTAGGTTTGATTTAGGTTCATGTCAGGTTGAACCTAAGTTTGGTCTGACTTAAGTCTAATGTAGGTTAGGCTTAAGTTAGGTTTAGGTTTGATTTAGGTTCAATGTGGGTTCAACCTAAGTTTGGTTTGACTTAAGTCTAATGTAGGTTAGACTTAAGTTAGGTTTAAGTTTGACTTAAGTTCATGTCAGGTTGAACCTAAGTTTGGTTTGACTTAAGTCTAATGTGGGTTAGACTTAAGTTAGGTTTAGGTTTGATTTAGGTTCATGTCAGGTTGAACCTAAGTTTGGTTTGACTTAAGTCTAATGTAGGTTAGACTTAAGTTAAGTTTTGACTTTGATTAAACCTTAGTTAGTTAAGGTTCAATGACTTAATTAGGTATAATGGGTTAGACCTAGTTAGGATTTGAGTTTGATTAAACCATAGTTAGTTAAGGTTTAATGGTTTAATTAGATCTAAGGGTTAGACCTAATTAGGGTTTAGGTTTGATTAAACCTTAATTAGTTAAGGCTTAATGGTTTAATTAGTGTCAGGGTTAGACTCAATTAGGGTTTAGGTTTGATTAAACCTTAATTAGTTAAGGTTTAATGGTTTAATTAGGTCTAAGAGTTTAGACCTAATTAGGGTTTAGATTTGATTAAACCTTAGTTAGTTAAGGCTTAATGGTTTAATTAGGTCTAAGGGTTAGACCTAATTAGGGTTTAGGTTTGATTAAACCTTAGTTAGTTAAGGCTTAATGGTTTAATTAGGTCTAAGGTTTAGACACTAATTAGGGTTTAGGTTTGATTAAACCTTAGTTAGTTAAGGCTTAATGGTTTAATTAGAGTCTAAGGGTTAGACCTAATTAGGGTTTAGGTTTGATTAAACCTTAGTTAGTTAAGGCTTAATGGTTTAATTAGGTCTAAGGGTTAGACCTAATTAGGGTTTAGGTTTGATTAAAACTTATTTAGTTAAGGTCTAATGGTTTAATTAGGTCTAATGGTTAGACCTAATTAGGGTTTAGGTTTGATTAAACCTTATGTTTAAGGAGGTTAATTAAGTTTGGTATGTCTTAAAACCTAATTAAAGGAGTTTAGTTTTGATTAATTAAGTTTAATATGTCTTTAAACCTAATTAAAGGGTGTTTAGTTTTGTGTTAATTAAGTTTAATATGTCCTTAAAATTAATTAAAAAGAGTTTAATTTTTATTAAACCTAATTTAGGTAAGGTCTAATAGGTTAATTAAGTTTAAAGTGTCCATAAACTTAATTAAAAAAAAGTTTGATTTTTATTAAACCTAATTTAGGTAAGGTTTAATGGGTTAATTAAGTTTACTTTGTCTTTAAACTTAATTAAAGAAGTTTAATTTTTATTAAACCTAATTTAGGTAAGGTTTAATTGGTTAATTAAGTTTAGTGTGTCCTTAAACTTAATTGAAGAATTTTAATTTTTATTAAACCTAATTTTGGTAAGGTTTAATGGGTTAATTAAGTTTAGTGTGTCCTTAAACTTAATTAAAGAAGTTTAATTTTTATTAAACCTAATTTAGGTAAGGTTTAATGGGTTAATTAAGTTTAGTGTGTCCTTAAACTTAATTAAAGAAGTTTAATTTTTATTAAACCTAATTTAGGTAAGGTTTAATTGGTTAATTAAGTTTAGTGTGTCCTTAAACTTAATTAAAGAAGTTTAATTTTTATTAAACCTAATTTAGGTAAGGTTTAATGGGTTAATTATGTTTAGTGTGTCCTTAAACTTAATTAAAGAAGTTTAATTTTTATCAAACCTAATTTAGGTAGGGTTTAATGGGTTTAAATGTCATTTTAAGCCTTAATTGAATCTAATCTTGTCATTTTAGACTCAAGTGAGGTTTATTATTAGCTTTATCATAGGCTAGAACCATTTTCAAACTTAGATTGTTGATGAAAATAGTTCAATTTTATAAAGGGTTATTTTAGGATCAAAAATATTTAATTAATAAATGATTTTAACCCTAAATTTCCAAATGTCATTCAAGATTATTTCTGTGACTTAGAAATATTTTTCCTAGGGTCATTGTCTGTTGCCCTATCATTCCTAGTCATTTGTATTTTTATTTTATTAATTTTCAAATTTTTATAATTATTATTTGAAATAATTACAAAGAAACTTGAAAATTCAAGAAAAGTATCCTAGGCATGTTTTCTGTCCTTAGAAAAATTATGGAAGGTCCCTAAGAACATAAAGATAAATGCCTCAAAGTTTCATAATATTTTGATTTGTAATTAAATTTTAATATTTAAAATACTCAAGAGAGTATTTAATTAATTAAAAATTAAATACTGAGAATAAAATTATGATTTTGATCTCATAATTTTCTCCTCTTCAAGAGCTTTCCAGAGGTATTTTTATTTTATTTTTATGACCTCTGGTTAGAAAGATATGAATTTTTGAAGTTTGAAGGGTTAAAATGGATTTTTTTTTAATATCGCGCCGCCAAAACCTCCGTTGTCGACGCGTGTCCTCGGACGCGTCGAACGGGCGGGAAGATCCCGTGCAACGGGTCGGACGGTGGACGACACGAAGCAGGATCTGGGCCGTCCATCTCAAACAGCACGCGATCGGAGGGCCGAGAATATTCGGAGCTTATTTCAAAAATTCTGAAACCGTTAAACTTCAAATGTTAATATCTCACTCATTTCTTGAAGAAATTGAGTGATTTTTTTTTTAAAATGCTCATCTGGATGAGAAGTATCTATCCATACGGTGATGATACACTTTTGAGCTAGTATAGCACATGATTTATCAAAAACATGATTTATTTTGCAAAGATAAATTCCATACCTTGGCCACAAGCAAATCAAGCTAGATCAGACTTTAAGGTTGCCTTCTAGGACCCCAATAGAAGATAATTGCTGCAGCAATTTGTTCCAGAAGTAGGGCTTAGACGGGAATTTGGGAAAAATGCCTAATTTGGGTTGTTTTTTTAAAATTGGTCAAATTGGCTCAAATGGGCTGAAACTGTGGCTTGGGATTGATGCTAAAAGATTATGGAAGCTCTTAGGAAGAATTTTTGTGTTGGGAGCAAGAGGGTTTGAGCAGCCTATGGACCTCCCTAAATATTTTTCTCCTCTTTGCTAGTTTCGGCCATGGGGTCCTTTTATAGCAAGGGGATGGTGTTGGCTTGGCTTAGGCTATTCTAGAGGATTACTTACCTCCTCTACTAGCTGATTGGGTGATCAATTGGCTGGACATAGGCTTGGATGCTTCTCCCAAAGTTTGTCATGATGAATTTCATCTCTTTGTCTCTTATCCATTGACCATTGTGGGAGGTTACTTGTGAGCTGTTGTTTCACTTGCTAATGAGCTTACACCTCACTTATTAGGCTTGGCAAATGGTGACGCATATGCCTAGCGTTCATCATTACCATTAACCATGGTAAGGGGGGGGGTTTCATGTGTGGTTTTCCTCCCATTGGGTGGCTTGGGAGGTGGGGAAGATGGCCTTGTGTTGGCCGGCCACCTTAAGGAGAGAATGTGTTTAGAGTGAAGGAGGTAGTGACACCTCATCCCATGCATAACCATGGATGTTAAGCCATGGGTAATGGGCCTTAAGATGGGCTTAATTAAGTGTTAAATAAGCCTTTAAGATGGTTTAGCCCAATTAAATATGAAGAGGCTAAAGATGATTTCATTTCTTCTTTAATTCCCATTTTAATTAATTATTTTATTAACTAAAATTGGTGGAAATTATTTTATTAATCAATTTATTAATTGAAAATAATTTCAAATTAATTAATTGATTATTTTTGTCATTTTTGTTATTTTATGATTTTAATTTAATTTTCATTTTAATTAATTATGTCATTTAATTAAAATTTTGAAAATTAAATCATTAATCATTTTAATTAATCAAAATAATTTTGAAATTAATTATTTGATTAATTTTGTTATTTTTATTTCATTTTCAATCAAAATAGATAGGTGTTGACCAATTTTGACTTGGGTTGACCCAAGTCAGCCCAAATTGATCAAATTGATTTTAAGATGTCCAATTCTTGTGATTTTGTCATTGTAGTGTTTTAAATGTGTTAGTGGGTGAAAAGGTTGATTTATAGGTCAACAGGACTGGTCATTGGGTCTGGTCTGACCAATTTGACAAAAGTTGACTTTTTAGGTCAAAAGGGTGACCTATGGGGTCAACAAGGTAGATCACTAGGTCTGGCTTGACCAGTTTGACCAAAGTTGACATTTTAGGTCAAAAGGTTGACCTTTGGGGTCAACAGGGTTGGTCAGTGGGTCTGGTTTGACCAATTTGACCAAAGTTGACGTTTTAGGTCATAGGGTTGACCTATGAGGTCAACAGTGTAGGTCACTAGATTTGGTTTGACCAGTTTGACCAAAGTTGGCTTTTGAGGTCATAAGGTTGACCTATGGGGTCAACAATTTAGGTCACTAGGTCTGGTTTGACCAGTTTGACCAAAGTTAACTTTTTAGGTCATAAGGGTGGATAATTTTCGATGGGATGCCTGGAAAACTTTAAAGACTCTTCAAAAACTTTAAAAAGAACCATTTTACACAGAAAAATTAGCCTTTTAAAGTCCTCTAACAGCCACAAAGAGTCTGTAAAAAGTACTATTAGAGTCTTTTAATAGATACTTAGTGTTGAATTAGAGAGTCCACTAGTGTCCATTGTTATTAGTGAGTATTAAATAGTGAGTACAAATAGAGTTTGTGAGGAATTCTTCGAACGATATTAAGAGTGGAAGGGAAGTGAGAGATCTCTTCTGCATTACCGTTTCAAAGGAGAATTCCGTGTACTGTAAAGAAGGAAGAGATTCAAAGGAACTTCAAGGAGTTTTCTTGGGAAGGATTTTAAGATAAGTTGTGTTTATTTACTTTATTTTTATTACTTTACTTTTAGATATGAAATCCATGTTTAATTGTATCCTCTCCATGAATTCTGAGTAGTTTTTCTATCTTTCTCATTGTTTTGATATTTTTGTGATATGATAAATAGAATTAATGTGTCATAAAAGATTTAAGTAAGTTGTGATAATCTTTAACTTAGATCTTAATTTAATTTTAATTTGTCAATTGAATAGTTAAAATCAGTTGTGTTTAACAACTATAGTAACGATTACATCTAAGATTCAGGGAGATCAAAATCCTTGGAAGCAGGGTGCAAATAAATAGGGAAATAATATTAATCGGGAGTAGAATTGGAGATTTTAGAGTGATAGGCTAAAATCCTCAATTCGGTCCTATCGTTTGGGTGCTGAAGTTTAGATTTTTAGCCCTCAGGCGAGGGGAACGTGGGAGCTCCGAAGTGAGAGCCGGTATCTGATACACCTAAAATATATAGTATTTTTATGCACATTTTCATACCTATTTTTAATGATATTGCACTTTAATGGAAGGTATTTTGTGTTTTTCTCGCAGGTATGATGAAAATGGATGGTCAGGATGAAATGAACAAAATTGGATCAAATTTGGAGCAAAAAAAAATGAAAAATAAAAAATTTGGCACTGGCGGCTAAGCGCCACTGGGCCGGCGCTTAGCCGCCACAGTTAAAAATTGAGATTCAAATGGATTTGGCACCAATTTCAAAAGGGATAGGATGTAACTCTTGGTGGTAACGTCCATAACTTCCTTTGTGCGGCAAGTTTGAATGAAAGGGTGTGTTCCGTGGTAGATACATCAAATCTGAACACATTCTGAAGAGACACCAAGGCACCTTTTGGTTTACTATTTAAAGAGAGTCTTAGGAAAGATTTAAGGGAGGCAATTTGAGGAGACTATTCCACTACACTTTGAAGAGTACTTCCATTGTTCTTCCACTGCATTTTAAAAGTTTTTATTTAGAGTAGGAGTAGAGAGTAGAAAGGAGAAAAGGGTCGGAGTGAAGTATTCTTCTTCCCACTTCTTTTCTTTCTTTTAGTTTAGTTTTATTGAAGTTTGAAGTCTGTATTATGAGTCAATGGAGTTGGGAGACTTGCTCTGAGAAGTAGTTTAGCGAAGAGTCAAAGTTTCAGAGGAACTTCCTTAGTCATGTGGAGAGGATTTTTAGATAAGTGTTTACTTTTATTTAGTTTATTAATACTTGTTTTCGATTATTATTTTTCTTATCGTTGTTTTTAATTTCAAATCAATGTGTTTTTATATTTTCTCAATGCATTCTGAGTAGTTTACTTTATCTTTTTCTTTCTTAAATGGAGAAGTAATTAATTTAAAGAGAAATGTTGTGTAAAGTATAAGTGTTTAAAAGTTGGAAGAAGTTGTGAAGATTGATTCTAAAAACTTTGTTTACTTCTTCATTTGGCCTGTTAAGTTGTAAGATTTCTTGAGATTATGCAAGATCCAATGCGGTATTGTCTCATAAAAGTTAGTAAGAATCACATGAAATTATATGGGTGAGAGCTGTAGTCCATATAATTGAATGTAATATTAGAAGATATTTTTATAAAAGGGAGTAAACTTAGAGGATTTTGGAGTGACAGGCTAAAACCCCCCTAATTTGGTTTGAAGTTTTGAGTTTTGTTATGAGAAGTTACCCCCCAGGTAGTGGGAATCGAGGGAACTCTAGAGTGAGAGACTGGTATCTTCCCTGCCTAACCATGTTAAAAATTATATAAATTTCAAATTAACATATGTTCTTTATAGAACCAAGTAAGGGTAAAGAACACATTTGCTTCTATCTGTCACAACAAAAATTTGATTACTTCCACAACAATACTTTAAGAATTATTACTACTTTATGAAAGGAAAGAAAAAGATATTCTAGTTAATAGTATTTTACATCCAGTGTTATTAGTTATTGTAATGTTAATTTCTTGCTTTGCATTGTATTAAGAAAATTAAAAAAAAGACTTATCAACCTTCAAAACTTTTTAAAATCAGGACATACTTTTTCGAAAATAATTAAAGAATGTAAAAAGATAATTTCTGTGATTCCTTTAAAGATTTAACATTTTCCCTGTGGGTTCGATATCTCGGGGCTTAATCAGTAAGTCCTATATTACTTGATAAACTATACGTATACTTGCGTAGTATCCCAAATTTTAAAATCATTATTTTTATATCTTAAATCATCAGCGCATTTATCCAGCGGAACCAAGTTTCTGGCATCCGTTGCACTTATATCTATCGGGGATCAAGTTTTTGGCACCGTTGTCGGGGAAAATTAATTTAAATTGCATTTTAAAGAGAATTAAGAAATTATAAATTTTTACTTTTCTTTGTTTTTGTTAGTGTGTTGTATTTTGTTTTGTTTTACTATTGTATGCGTAGTTCAGGTTCTGAAGGACTTGTGCCTTACGATTCTGAATTAGAAAGAACTATCAGAAAAATAAAAAAAAATAAAAATATAGAAAAAGAAAAAATATTCAAGAAATGGCAAATCATCAAAATCAAAACGTTGGCATCCCTCAAGAATTAAGACCTTTAAGAGATTATGTTAACCCTGCAGTAGATGAACTTTGTGGTAATATTCAAAACCCTGCTGTAGCTGCTAATTCTTTTGAGTTTAAACCTGCTATTATCCAAATGGTGTCAAATAATCAGTTTGGGGGAGCAACAACTGAAGATCCTAATTTGCATATTGCTAATTTTGTAGAGTTGTGTGCTAATTTTAAATATGATGGTGTTTCGGATGATGCTATTAGACTTATAATTTTTCCTTTCTCACTAAGGGATAAAGCTAAAATGTGGTTACATTCGTTAGCACCTGGATCAATTAGAACTTGGGATGAACTGTCACAAAAATTCCTTGCTAAATATTTTCCACCATTTAAGACTGCTAAGTTGAGAAATGATGTAACATCTTTTTGCCAGTTTGAAGGAGAATCAATATATGAAGCATGAGAAAGATTCAAAGATCTCCTCAGGAAATGTCCACATCATGCGATACCAGATTGGTTAGTAATTCAAACTTTTTATAATGGATTAGTTGGATCTCTTAGATCAATCATCGATGCTGCTGCCGGTGGATCATTAATGTCAAAACCATTTTCTGATGCTTATGCTTTAATTGAAGAAATGGCTACTAATAATTTTCAATGGCCTTCTAAAAGGTTAAATCCTAAAAAGGTAGCCATTAATTATGAAAATGATGCTTTTTACAATGTTAGCAAATCAAGTTGATGCTGTATCAAGGAAGATAGACCAATTTGGGATGAATTTTTTTCAGCCAAATCTCATGATTGAAGAAAATTCATTTGGCCAAATGGTTGATTCTTATTCTTCACCAGAAACTGTGAATGCTATAATCAAACCTAACAACCCATATTCTAATTATTATAACCCAGGTTGGAAGAATCATCCAAAATTTAACTGGAATAACAATAATCAGGGTGGTGTTAATCAACAATGGGGGAACACCCATGTAAACCCATTGGGGAATTGGAATAATCAAGGTAATAATAATAATAAATTAACTTATCCTTCAGGTTATAACAATGCTTTACAAAATAAGGAGAAGAAGTTGACTATGGAAGAAATAGTATCACATATGGAAAATCAATTACAAATTCAAGGAGCAACCATCAGAAATATTAAAAATCAATTGGGATAAATTGCAAATGCCTTAAGTAATAGATCCCAAGGAATGCTTCCAAGTAATACTGAAGTGAATCCAAGAGAAAAGAATAAAAAACAAGTGAAAGCAATTCAACTGAAAAGTGGAAAAGAATTGGAAGGTAGAGTTCAAAAAAAACTGAAGTAGAGAAAGAAGAGATTGAAAGACCTAAAGAGGACGCTCCAAGAGGTTTTGAAAGACCTATTTCTCCACCTAAGGTTGATTTAAAAAAACCACCACCTCCATTTCCTCAAAGACTTCATCAACAAAAGTTGGATAAGCAATTTTCAAAATTCTTGGAGATATTAAAGAAGCTTACCATTAATATTCCATTTGCTGAAGCCCTAGAACAAATGCCAAGCTATGCAAAATTTATGAAGGATATTCTTAATAAAAAGAGTAAGTTTGAAGAAAATGAGACTGTTGCACTTAGTGAGGAGTGCTGTGCGATAATTCAGAAAAAGCTTCCTGAGAAACTTAAAGATCCTGGTAGTTTCACAATTCCATGTGCAATTGAAGAAAGATTCTGTGGAAAAACTTTATGTGATTTGGGTGCAAGCATTAACCTTATGACTCTATCAATATTCAAAAGACTGGGACTAGGAGAAATAACCCAGACTACTGTAACTCTGCAATTAGCAGATCGTTCGATCACATATCCTAAAAGAGTTATAGAAGATGTTTTGGTAAAAGTGGATCAATTTATTTTTCCTATGGATTTCATTGTGTTAGATATGGAGGAAGATAAAGAGATACCCATAATTTTGGGGAGACTTTTTCTAGCTACAGGTAGAGCCATGATAGATGTGTAAAAAGGGGAATTAACGATGAGGGTTAATGATCAGACTGTTACATTTAATATTTCAAAATCGATGAAATATCCTGCAAGAGGTAAAGAAGATGAGTGTTTTAGGATGGATGTTATCAAATATTTAAGTGAATGTCATTTCAAATCAACTTACGAAGAGAAAGATGAAAGAGAAGAATTTGAATATATGCAAGAAGAGGAGTTATTTGATTCTGAAGATTTTCAAGAAGAAGATTTAAAGTCTGTTCATGAAAGTTTTCAATTGTTTGATATGACTGAAAAAGATAAATCTTATGGTCCATCAAGTGAAAAACCTCCTGAACTTGAGTTAAAAATGCTTCCTGATCATTTGAAGTATGTTTTTCTAGGTGAATCCTCAACCTTGCCTTTTATAATTTCCTCTCAATTAATTGAAAAAGAAGAAGAGAGTTTGCTTGAAATTCTAAAGGAGCACAAGAAAGCCATTGGATGGACAATTGCTGATATTAAAGGAATCAGTCCTTCAATTTGTATGCACAGAATTCTTATGGAAGATAATAACAAACCGCGGGTTGATCCCCAAAGGAGATTAAATCCTATCATGAAAGAAGTTGTTAAGAAAGAAAATTTAAAGTGGTTGGATGCTGAAATTATCTAACCTATTTCAGATAGTGCATGGGTTAGTCTTATTCATTGTGTTCCTAAGAAAGGAGGAGTAACTGTGACTGTTAATGAAAAGAATGAAATGATACCAACAAGACAAGTTACAGGGTGAAGAATATGCATTGATTATAGAAAATTAAACCTTGCCACAAGGAAAGATCATTTTCCACTCCCTTTTCTAGATCAAATGTTGGATAGACTGGCTGGGCATAAATACTTTTGTTTTCTGGATAGCATACTTGTTACCACCAAATTTAAATTGCTCCTAAGGATCAAGAGAAAACTACATTTACCAGTCCTTATGGTACGTTTGCTTTTAGAAGAATGCCCTTTGGTTTATGTAATGCCCATGCTACATTTCAGAGATGTATGATGGCTATTTTTGTTATTTAATTGAAAAAGGGACTGAAGTTTTTATGGATGACTTTTCAGTGTTTGGAATTTCATTTGAATCACGTTTAGAACATCTATCTAAAGTTCTAAAATGCTGTGAAAAAACTAATTTGATCCTTAATTGGGAAAAATGCCAATTTATGGTAGCAGGATGAATTATTTTGGGACATCGAATTTCAGAAAAAGGTTTGGAGGTAGATTCTGTAAAAATTCAAGTTATATCTAATTTACCTTGCCCAACCAATATAAGGGGAATTAGAAGTTTTTTAGGACATGCTAGATTCTACAAGCGTTACATGAAAATTTTTTCAAAGATTACAAAACCTTTATGTCGTTTATTGGAAAAGGATTAAATTTTTAATTTTGATGATGATTGCTATAAAGCTTTTGAAACATTAAAAGAAAAATTAATCACTGCACCTGTAATAATTTCACCAAATTGGGAAAAACCTTTTAAATTAATGTGTGATGCTAGTGATTATGCTATTGGTACTGTCATGGGTCAGAAATATGATAAAATTTTGAAAGTAATTTATTATGCTAGTAAAACTCTTAATGAAGCTCAAATTAATTATACCACTACTGAGAAAGAGTTATTAGCTATAGTATTTGCTTTTGATAAATTTCAATCATATTTAATTGGAACTAAATGTGTTGTGAGTGCTGATCATTTTGCTATCAAATACTTAATGAGGAAAAATGATGCAAAACCGAGACTTATAAGATGGATTCTTCTTTTTCAAGAATTTGATTTTAAGATAGTAGATAGGAAGGGTTCTGATAATGAAATTGCTGATCATTTGTCCAGGCTTGAAATTGAAAAATCATTCTGTGATTTTGAAGAAATTAATGAATATTTTCCTGATGAAAAACTGTTCACTGTTAAAGAATGGAGTGTTCTGTGGTAAACAGACATAGTAAACTTTATTGTTAGTAATATTATACCCTATGATTTGACATATCATGAAAAGAAGAAATATCTGTCTGATGCTAAGACTTATTTTTGGGATGACCCATTTTTATATAAATAAGGAAAGGATCTTATAATTCGAAGATGTGTACCTTTGGAAGAGTCTTATGAAATTATTCAAAAATGTCATGATTCTGATAATGGGGGGCATTTTGGAAGTGATAAAACTGCATATAAAATATTACAATCCGGATTTTATTGGCCTACAATTTTTAAGGATGTGAATGTTTATATTAAAAATTGTGATTGATGTCAGCTCGTAGGCAATATTTCTAGAAGAAATGAGATGCCTCTCAATTATATGTTGGAAGTTGAAATATTTGATATTTGGGGATTAGATTTTGTGGGACCATTTACACCATCTTCTGGAAATGTTTATATTTTGATAGCAGTAGACTATGTTTCCAAATGGATTGAAGATATTGCTTTACCTCGATGTGATGCTCAAAGCGTTGCAAAGTTTTTAGAAAAGAATATATTTTGCAGATTTGGAATACTAAGAGTAATCATAACTGATGGAGGAAGTCATTTTAGAAATGCGATTATTGGGAAGTTAGCAAAGAAATATCATATTAATCTTCGCATTGTTACTGCTTACCATCTGCAGACAAGTGGTTTGGTTGAATTATCCAATCGTGAAATTAAAAGAATATTGGAAAAAAATGTTAATCCAAATAGAAAGGATTGGTCATTTAAACTGGATTATGCTTTGTGGGCTTATAGGACTGCTTATAGAACATCTATAGGAATGTCCCCATATAGGCTGATCTTTGGAAAAGCTTGTTATCTACCTTTTGAACTTGAGCATAAGGCTTATTGGGCTATTAAAGGGTTCAATTATAATTTGAATGATGCTGCTGAAAAAAGATTATTTCAATTGAATGAGCTTGAAGAAATAAGGAATGAATCTTATGAAAATGCTAAGATTTATAAGGAAAATATGAAGTTATGGCATGATCGGAAGATTCTTACCAAAAATCTTGCACCAGGACAACAAGTTTTGTTGTATAATGCTAGATTGAGAATATTTTCTGGAAAACTTAAGTCTAGATGGATGGGTCCATTTATTGTGATAAAAGTTTATTCTTGTGGAGCTGTAGATATTCAAGATCCTAAGACTGGAAAAATATTTAAAGTTAACGGACATAGACTTAAACCATTTTTTTAGTCAATAAATCTAAATCTGATGAGAATCTAATGTTGGGTCACTCAGAATGAGTTCTGGGTATGTCAGGCTGAAGACGTTAAAACAAGCGATTTGTGGGAGGCAGCCTATATTTAGCGGTGTGTTTGCTTTATGTTTGCTTTATGTTTGTTTTGTGTGTTTTGTTTGCTTTGTTTGCTTTGTTTTTATATTTTTGGTGGTAGTAATTTGTAGTTTTTAAACATAAGTGGAGTTTATTTGACCTTAATTGATGATTTGGAAAAGTCAGAATAAGAATTTGGACACTCAGTAGACCTGTGCTAAATTGTGCACTGGCGGCTAAGTGCCGACTAGGCGCTTAGGCGACACAGTTAAAAAAAACGTTAAAAATGTAAATTTAGAGCTTAGATCGTGGGGGAGAAGTTGTGGGAGTTATTTAGGAGATTCTAAACATGTTGGAGAATATTCTAGCATCTCCCAAGTCTATAAAAAGGACCTGCCTTAAGGAAAACACTTGCCCCGAGTCCTATTTTCATTTTTGAAGTCTAAGAAGAGAATTTTAAGCACCATGTCTTCTTGAGAGAACGAGATGAAGAAGAAGCAAGATTATGATAAAAGTAAGTTCATTAGTGATAGTTCTAATGAGTTATTTAATGGATATCTGGCTGTTAGCATTCAAGGTATTGCAGAGATGATTGCAAAGATTGAAGCCCGAGTGACTTCAATGGAAGTAAAGATCAATGATATTACTTTACATCTGGAGCACATGAGATGGCAACTCAAGATACAATTCAATCGTTCAAGGTATGTGGAAGAAAAAGATCAGGCGATGTTTGTGAAGAACAAATGGATTGAAGAAGATGATATAAGAATGAACAATGATCGCCCGTTCTATCAAATTTATATTCCTGAAGGGTCCAATGAGAATAATAGTGGTCCTGGTTATATTCCGCCTAATGGAGAGTGGATTTAAAAGTTTTTTGTTTCTATTTGTTTAGTGTCTTATATGTTATGTTATTGTTCTTGTGAGTTCATGTTTGGTTTGTTTAATGTTTTTATATATGCCTGATGACGTAATGGGTACATCTTAGAGATGTACACTTATCAATTTAAGATTATAGTGTCTTGTATTTTGAGAATTGTATCCTTTATGTTGGGATACAAATTCTAGTATTGTATTAAGTATTATGTTTGTTTTAATACAAGTTTGTTTTTGTGAAATTTGTGTGGAATCAATAGTTATTTAACTTTGATTTTGAGTATTAGAAGATTCATGTGGGGAAAAATAATTATTTTGGAGTAATTAATGGTAATTAACCAAGTGATTTAGTGCATATACCTTAATAATAAAAATTTGAGTATTGGTGGCTAAGCACCAAAGTGTCAGTGCTTACGCACCAGATTTCACGGCTAAGCGACGATAGTTCGCGCTTCGATGCCAGTTCGTGAAAATTGATTCCCAAAAGTTAAAAACCCAAAAATTATCATTTTCAACCGCCCCATCGTCCTCAACGTTTCCTTTGCCATGAAAGAGGAGCCTAGGGTATCATATTGTGGATCATTTAAGAGCCGATCTCAACAAAAATTGTTAGATTTGGATTCCTTGAGGTAAGAGCACTACTCCTAAGTAAAAATTTTTATTTTCACCATGTATTTTGAGTACATTTTGGAAGATCTTAAAATCACTATTCATGGTGAAAATTTTAGGAAAGTTTGATAAATTGATTGGATTTAGTGAAAATATCTTTTGGAAGATAATTTAGCAAGTTTAGTTTGATTTTGGAATTTATGGTGAATTTTTCGTGAATTTTTAGAGATAGCTCCAAAGTCAAAGCGTGCACGAGAAAAGACGATGTTTGATTCTGACAAATTTGTTAGTTTGAGGGCTGAGGAACGATACGTCGATGCATTGCAATCACGTAAGTTGATTCCTGAGCGAGTGTTTAGTAAGCCAGGAGAGGTGATTGAAGATATGATTGCAAGAAGAAACTAGCAGAATTACTGTTGCTTCTCCGCTGTTGTCGTTGTTTCTGTGGTAAGAGAATTTTATGCAAATTTACCTGCTGCAGAGGAAAATCAGGTGATGGTTAGGAGGCATGAAGTAAACTATTCTTTGGGTGCAATCAATACCTTTTATGGACTACCTCCTAACATGTTCTGTTTTTACTCTAATTATCATCCTTCGGAAGGAGAATTAGATGAGATTATGGACTTTCTGACTGATGGAAGAGGATTATGGAAAATTACAAATGATAGAAGAGTGAACTTTTCTGCTTCCAAATTGAATGTCATTTCTAAGGCATGGCATTATTTTATCTCATCTATGTTCTTACCTTCAAGTCATGCCAGTGAAGTGACGAGAGAAAGAGTGGTGTTGAACCATTGTATTCAGCATGGGAAGCTTATTGATATTGGAAGCATAAGTTTTTATTATGTTTTGAATCGTGCTAGATCAACCACGATTGCGGTATGAGATTTCCTTCCTTGATTCATTCACTATGTGAAAGATCTGGAGTGAAATTTGAAACCTGGGAAGAGGTACTTCAGCCATTGAGAGCAATTACCAGTGTAAACTTTGGAGCTTACACTGTACATTCAGAGTTTGGTTGGAGAGGAGGATTTGGTAGGGCTTCTACTACTTCGCCTCGTCGCATTCGCTTCTCGTGCTACTACTTCACGTGCTTCATCGCTCTCGATTCACGAGTCGGTTTATTAAGAAAGATTTTGAAAAAAGTGAGTCTTACTCGAGAGCATGTGAGAGATATGGATGGTAAGCTGGATAATGTTGAGAGATATATTGTAAAACATCATGAATATGAGGAGACATATCAGCAATATTTGGATATACTGATTAGAGGAGATCAGAGTGCTGAGATGCCACCTCATCCATTCTATATACCTTATGTGTTATCTAGAGATTGGAATGAGCAAGATGATGATGATGATGAGGATGAAGAGTAGATGTATGTGGTTTGTTTTAGTTGTTGTATTGATGTGTTGTGTCAATGTATAATTTATCTAGTATTTTGTTTGATGATTGTGTTGTGATGTGAACCTTGATAGTATGTAGATTGTAGTTGTATTGTTTATCTGTTATGCATATTCAGGTATTACTGTTGTTTTATTGTTGATTTATATGTTGTTGTGTGGTAGTGTGTAATAGTAAATGTTTTTATGTGTATGTTATGTCAGAGTTTTTAGTAGTATGTATTTTTAATTTCAAAAACTGTTAGGAAATTATAAACTACTATTAGAAACTTCTACTTAGGAAGACTACATGTTTAAAATTCTTCAAATTCCACTTTCATCTGTTATCTGTATCAATGTGTTATTTTAGTTGGTGTGTATTTGCTTTGAAAACCTCCACTACTGTAGAAGTCTTCTGAAATTTTTACTTTTGTTATTATTATAAAAAAAAGAAAAATGTTTTGAAAAACTAAATTTGATTTCATTTTACTCTTATATTTAAATCGTTATACTTGCATATTGGGATATTAAAAATTCCTACAAGCATGATATGTCAGTTCTTATTTCTCACCCTTGTATCATTTTTTATGCTTAAATGTTTTATCTTGATTAAAAATTTGAAGTTTGGGGGGGGGGATTTTAAAAACAAAGATTTTCAAAAACCTAAAATTTTATTTGATTCTCAAGAATACTTAAAAATAAATCTTATTTTTGATTGAGAACAATTATGTACATGAAGTTATATTAGGGGAACAAAATTTTGAATATAGAAATGAATAAAAGAATTTAGTTAAAATTTATAGTAATCATGAAAAACTTAAAGTTAAAATTTTCTTAATGAAGAGACACCAAGGCAAGTTTCGGTTTACTATTTAAAGAAAGTCTTAGGAAAGATTTAAGCTAGGCAATTCGAGGAGACTCTTCCACAGCATTTTGAAGAGTACTTCCATTGTTCTTCCACTACATTTTAAAAGTTTTTATTTAGAGTAGGAGTAGAGAGTAGAAAGGAGAAAAGGGTCGGAGTGAAGTATTCTTCTTCCCACTTCTTTTCTTTCTTTTAGTTTAGTTTTTATTGAAGTCTGAAGTATGTATTCTGAGTCAATGGAGTTGGGAGACTTGCTCTGAGAAGTAGTTTAGTGAAGACTCAAATTTTCAGAGAAACTTCCTTAGTCTTGTGGAGAGGATTTTCAGATAAGTGTTTACTTTTATTTAGTTTATTAATACTTTTTTTCTTTTATTATTTTTCTTATCGTTATTTTTAATTTCAAATCAATGCGTTTTTATATTTTCTTAATGCATTATGAGTAGTTTACTTTAACTTTTTTATTTCTTATATGGAGAAGTAATTAATTAAAGAGAATTGTTGTGGAAAGTATAAGTGTTTAAAAGTTTGAAGAAGTTGTGAAGATTGATTCTAATAACTTTGTTTACTTCTTAATTTGGCCTGTTAAGTTGTAAAATTTCTTGAGATTATGTAAGATCCAATGCGGTATTGTCTCATAAAGTTAGTAAGAATCACATGAAATTATATGGGTGAGAACTGTAGTTCATATAATTGAATGTAATATGATAAGATTTTTTTATAAAAGGGAGTAAAATTAGAGGATTTTAGAGTGACAGGCTAAAACCCCCCTAATTTGGTTGAAGTTTTAAGTTTTGCTATGAGAAGTTAGCCCCCAGGTGGTGGAAATCGAGGGAACTCTAGAGTGAGAGACTGGTATCTTCCCTGCCTAATCATGTTCAAAATAATATAAATTTCAAATTAACCTATGTTGTTTATATAACCAAGTAAGGGTAAAGAACACATTTGCTTTTATCTGTCACAACAAAAATTTGAATACTTCCACAACAATACTTTAAGAATTATTACTACTTAATGAAAGGAAATAAAAAGATATTCTAGTTAATAGTATTTTAAATCCAGTGTTATTAGCTATTGTAATTTTAATTTCTTGCTTTGCATTGTATTAAGAAAATTAAAAAAAAAGACATATCAACCTTCAAAACCTTTCAAAATTAAGACATACTTTTTTGAAAATAATTAAAGAAAGTAAAAAGATAATTTATTTATTTCCTTTAAAGATTTCACATTTTCCTTGTGGGTTCGTTATCTCGGGGCTTAATCAGAAAGTCCTATATTACTTGATAAATGATATGTATACTTGCGTAGTATCCCATATTATAAAATCATTATTTTTATATCTTAAATCATCAGTGCATTTATCCAGCGGAACCAAGTTTCTGGCATCCGTTGCACTTATATCAATCGGGGATCAGTATCCTCCTAGCCTAATTGCAGATTCAGTAACCAAGCATAGGATTAGTCAATGTTCTTTATGCCTGGACCAAAGGGTAAAGAAAAAGTATGCTCCTATTTGGCACAACACCATTATAAAACTAATTCTAATTATCTATTAACTTAAATATCTTAACGAAGGAGAAAGATTCTTGCTTATATATTTGAACTTAACTTTATTAGTATTAGTTAATTGTTAGAAGAACTAGTTTAATTTAAATTTCATATTATTGTCGATTGCATATTAGTGACAGATAGGCAATTTCAATTTATATGTGATTCTGAATTCATTTCTATAATCTTAGTCTATAGCCTCTAAAATATTCCCTGTGAGATAGATATCCAGGACTCCACTAGGTCGTTGTATTACTTGAGTGATACGTATACTTGCGTTTAAAGGTAACTCTGCGATTAAAGATTATAATATATAATTGTTACTAAAATTAAAACTACGCTCCAAGTCAAGTTTTTAGTGCTATTGCAAAGGATTTAGATCTTCTAGTAGTGGTGTTGAATTCTTATATTTTTAAGTATATTAAAAATCACAATCAGATTTCAACAGAGGCTCGAAAACTCTCCCAGTCTGACAATCTGAATTTCTCATCCGAACAAAATATTACTTTTACTTATAAGGGAGACCGTGCAGAAGGGCCTCATAAAGTCATGGTGGTCAATATATGGAGGGATACAGTCCCCGTCCTCATAAATATTTATAATGCAACTGTTAGGAATACAGTATGCAGGCAGGACATGCCACTCGACCATTCTTTTTACCATCTTTTTGATTCGTGGCGGCATCGAATCCTCATCGTGTTGTAGAAGCCCTACGGGATTACCCTGTCGATCCTTAGTGAAATTGTAGCAGCAGCCACATTGAATCGTGACTCTGCTCTTTCCTCTTTTCCATTTGTTCGGCTCTGTATATGTCGTCGGCCTCAGACAATCTACTTTGCCCATGTCTTGGAGAGCGAAGACACAATCCAGAATCTTTTCCAGATCATTCTTTGATAACACGTCTGTATATAGCTCGAGGCCTTCCAAGATGTCGATGAATTTTCCTTGTATTTCTTCATAATGTTGAAATTCCTTCTTTTTGATTCTTCTGATCTTTACAATCACGTAGTCTGGAACTCCTCGCTGTGGCGGAGGCAGAACAAATTATGGTACAGATGGCTTTACATTACGATGCTCCCTGCTCCTGAGTAGCATCGAGGCCGCTGCATATGCCTCGAACGTGCCATACTCCTCTAACTGTAGAATGTGACACTGCAGACACTCTGAAAATGCCCCTGTCATTGAAGGCTATCAGGGTAGACTCAAGTTGCAAGTCGGACACCCAGTAAACATTTCTTCCATCGGATCCCATGTCGGCGCGGAGTCCTCAGTGGTCTCTGGATCAGTGTTTGTGTACGGTGTGCTATCATCAATTTCGTTAATTTTCAGGTCATAAAAATCTTCCGGAATGGGTGTTTGCTCGGCGGCTAACTCTTGGACTTGTCTTCTCTCCATCAAGTTTAAGAGGCGACGCTTGTGGCGGTTTGCATTTCTTCTTTTAGTGCGTGTCAATGGTGCTTCTGGGACTCTCTCAGCTGAAGCAACAACAACATCACCCTCCAGAGTAGTGATCATGGACGGAACCTGAGTGTGTCTCCTGGAGAGGAGGTGTGAGTCAACGAAACCTCCAGTGCCTCCATGTCCTGATGTCTGTCCGGTCTCTCTGCGACAACTTTTCATCATCGACTTCATATCTGCAGTCTTCTAGTATGTATTCTTTCTCTTCAAGACGTAAGGTCCAAGCCGTCTTTTTTAAGCAAATGCCACATGACCGGACACTTCCTTCTTAAGAAGACAGGAAAAATGTCAGCAACTTACGCTTTGCATGAACAAGAACAATAACAAGGTTATTCTTATCGTTTATTAACAATTCTTTTGCAGTTATTTTAATGTATTTATCTTATTTAACACCATTTTGTATGATTAGGAATTTTAACAATTGTATTTTATCTTGTGAGAAAATTTATTTTATTCCATTAATTTTTATTTTATTACAAAGTTCGGACCCAGTCACAGATACTGACCGCATGGCTACATCAGAATTTATATTCTTCTTCATACATATCATGTGACGTAATACTTCTTTAGATATTTTCCTTTTATCTGCAACATGAGTCCATCCCCTTGGGAATCCACCAATTGGTACGACCCTCCTGAGAAAACTTGTTCCACTACAAATGGCCCTTCCCAGTCAGTTCAAATTTTCCAACTATCTTGCGGTGTACAGGAAAAGGTCTTCTAAGAATGAGGACAAGGTCACCAATTTTGAACGACCTAGGGTGAACCAATTTATCATAGGCTTGAATAATCTTTGCTTGGTAGAGTTATAAATTCTGTTATGCAAGTAATCTTTTTCCTTCAAGTCTTTCCAATTATGCAAGTCGGAGTTTGACATTCTCTTCTATTATGATTTAATTAGCAACAGCGACCCGGAGCGACAGTAGTTAAACTTCTAGTGGATCAACTGCCTTAGACCGGCACGCAAGTGCTTAAGGTGTAGACTGCGTTGGTGTTCTGACTGTCGTCCTGTAAGCCCATAAAGCTTCCAGGAACTTCTTGTGCCATCCTCTTTTGTTTTCGTCGAGTATCTTCTTTAAGACCTGCACAAGTGTCTTGTTAAAGGCTTTTGCCAAGCCATTTGCTCTGGGGTAATAGATTGTAGAGTATCTCCAATCTATCCCGTGTCTTCTGATGAAGTTGTTGATCTTCGTGCTCTTCAAAGCAGACACATTGTCTGAAATGATCCTTTGCAGCACATCAAAGAAGTAGACAAACTGATTCTTCAAGAATTGTATAACCTGCTACGCTGTGACTTCTCGTAGCTGCACTGCCTCAGCCTATTTAGAGAAGTAATCAGTAGCAAGTATAAATCTGTGTTCTTTTGAAGACGGAGGATCTATTAGACCCACTGTATCCGTCCCCAACACTCGAATGGCCACGAGGCAATCTTGGGGTGTAGAACATTTGGAGGTTGGTGCAAGACCACTCCATGCACCTGACACTGATGACATTTCTTCATTATTTCCATGAAGTCAGACATCATTGCTGGCCAATAATATCCGAGTCTCTTAATTTTCATTTTCATTTTTGGTCCTGACTGGTGAGCTCCACATAATCCGGCATGTACTTCTTTGACTATTTTCTGTGCTTCTGTTCTACTGAGACATCTAAGCCATATTTAATCGAAGGATCTCCTGTACAGAACAATATCAATTAAAGCCTACGACAAGGCCCTCTTCTAAATTTAATGAGCTGCTGACTTATCTGCTGGAAACCTTCCAGTTTGCAATTATTCCATTAATGACTGGTGCCAATCTTTGGTATCTTCTGACACAACAGTTACTATTTCTTCTTTTTCAAGCTCGTGCAAGCTGTCAAGGTTGATTTGTGACACAACTTGATGCCCTTGCATGGTAATATCTATAGGATCTTTGGGTGGACAAGCCAATTCTTTGGTAAGGTTTGTCAAATTGTCTACATAGGCACTGTCTACTTGAGGGATCCTATAGAATATTACACTTGGAATTTGCTCTAGCAGTTTCATCATGTATCGATGATATTCTTCTAATCTTGGTTTCAAAATTTTATACTAACTTGCCACTTGTTGTATGACGAGTTATGAGTTGCCATAAATGGCAATGTCTGTTATTTCCATTAATATTGCTAATTATAAACTGGTGATTAGAGCTTCATATTCTGCTTGGTTATTGGTACACGGCTCTGTCAGGTGGTAGGAATATCGTAGTATGGCCCGATCTGGTGTCATGAAGATCAGACTGATTCCTGCTTTGCCTAGTATTACTGTTTGTTGTCTTTTGTCTCTTATGGCTGATGACACCCCATCAAATTACATTTCCTAAAGTTGAGCATTGGGGTCTTCCACTTGCATTATATGTTCGTATGGTAGATCATCGTTGAGAGGGGACCCAGCTGGTAGTGGGTGCACTGCGATAAAATCTACGAGAATCTGCCTTTTGATAGAGTGAATGAGCATAAAAGTTATATCAAATTGTAATAATATCATTGAACACTTTGCTAAACTTCTAGAAAGTCTTGGTCGTGTCATTAAATATTGCAATGGATTAACTTTCGAGATCAAGTTGACCTTATGAGACAACATGTAATGTCTAAGCTTTTGTGTGACAAAAACCAAAGCTAGACATTGTTTTTCAATAGGAGGATACTTTGCTTCCACGGGTATTAGACGTCGACTCAGGTAGTAGAGTACGTTCTCTTTACCTTCATCATTGACTTGGGTAAGTGAGGCTCCGAGGGACTCATCTAAAGCCGCTGTATATAGTATTAATGGTCTACCTGAGATAGGGGCTGCCAAAATAGGAGGTGTCGTTAGGTATCGTTTAATATCTTTAAATGCCTGTTGACACAGATCTCCCCAAATGAATGTGACATGCTTTCGAAGTAAGTTCGATAAGGGTAGGCACATTCCTGATATATTAGATATAAAGAATTTTAAATATGTCAATTTGCCTTGAAAAGAACGTAGTTGTTTCAAGGTTCTGGGAGGAGGCATTTCTAAGATAGCATTAATTTTCTCAGGGTCGATTTTGATCCCCCGATGACGGACAATGAATCCTAAAAATTTTCCGGAGGTAACACCAAAAACACACTTTAACGGATTCATTTTTAGATTATATTGTCGTAATCGTTCAAATACGATCCTCAAATCATACATGTGATTTTCTTTTACTATGCTCTTGATGACCAAATCATCCACGTAGAACTCCACTTTGTTGTTAATGAGGTCATCAAAGATCTTTGTCATTGCTCTTTGATAAGTAGCTCCAGCGTTCTTTAATCCAAACGACGTTACGACGTAACAGTAGATCCCAATCAGAGTTCTGAAAGTTGTATGTTTTCATCTTGTAGACCATCTCGATTTAATTGTAACCTAACAATCCATCTATGAAGGAGAAAATTTCATGTGACGATGCAATGTCCGCTATTAATTCTGGTATCGGTAAAAGAAATTCATCTTTAAGACATACTTTATTTAAGTCACTGAAGTCGACACAGACTCGTATTTGTCCATTTTTCTCCTTGACTGGCATGATATTAGCTAACCATGTCAGATACTGCTCTTCTCGGACAAAGTTAGCATCTATAAATTTCTTTATTTCAATTGTAACTTGTTGTTCTATTTCGAGGCACATTCTCCTAGGAGCTTGCTTTACTAGTGTTGTACTTCGATCCACTCCTAGTCAGTGAACTGCAACCTCTGGGGATTGTCCAGGGATTTCGTCATAGCTCTAAGCGAAGCAATCCTTGAATTCTGACAGTAACTTGACCAAGTCTGTAAGCTCTTCTTTATTTAGTAACGAACTTATGAAAATGGTTCAGGGCTGCTCCCCAGCCCCAAGATTGATTTATTTTAATTCGTCTACAGTTGATTTGATTTCTTCTTCGAACTCTGACGGAGCATCATCTATTGGTTGATCTTCAAGTTCATCTTGAATTTCAAGGCAATCTTCCACTGGTTGACTAGTAACAACCATGCAAAATCCTGAGTCACCAACGAGTCCAATCGTACGAAACCCAAGACCTTATTTTGGGCTTAGTCTCTTTCCTTTTGTATTTCATAAATTTTCAAATGATTGTAGCTTATTTTTTGGCATTTACTTCGGCACATGTCCTTGTTGAATCAATTTTTGTACACATGGTGAAAAGTAACCAAAAGTTAATTCTATTAATTCATTAGAATCATTTTCTTCGAGAATTATACAAGGTTCAGAAGTAGAAGGAGAAGCTTTATAAAACTTGATTAGTTTAAAACCATCATTATGGACTTCCTTGACCTCCATACTCTCGATCTTTTGAGGATGGATCGGAGTTAGGGTCATGGCTTGAACATAATGGTTAATCCGATCATACATCAATTCATATTCATTCATTTCTATGTCATCCGGAGAGATCTCGAACTGAGGTTTCTTCTAACTTATCATCATTGTTTCTTTGTTGAATTCATCCTCTTCGGAGCTTCTTTCTATGTTGATGATGATCGTCGGCTACACCCATTCAATAGATTGGATAGTTCTTCCTCGACCACGTCCCTTGCCTCCACCTCGGATGCGTGGGCTAAATGAACCTCCACCAAATCATTGCGAAGGAGTGATGGGAGATTGTTAAAGCAGCGATGTGTAGTTCCGTTCTCGTGATCTTTATGAATCTTTGACTTTACTTGTTGCAACTTCTCTTGAAAGTATTGTTTTCATTAGGGGAGTGTAGTAGGCGGCATCTTCGTGGATGCCCATTTCATGTATTAAGAAAAGTTGTAAGTTTTCCTTAATGCAATGTTCTTGTCCATCTTTGTAGTACTTAATGCATTGGTGAAGCGACGATGGGACCATATTGTACTCGTGAAGCCATGGTTGACCAAGAAGGGAAGGGAATGAATTATCTACGTCGATGACATGGAATTTTGTGATTGTTACTAGATTTCTAACTTTCATTTGTAATGTTATAGATCTGAGGGCTCTTTCTCCTTTCTGGTTGAATCCTCTTAGCATTATTTTATCCGTAGTGAGCTCTCGTGCATCGATGTCCAAGTAAGATAACGTCTATAGATTGCTTATGTTGAGTGACACTCATGGATTTACCAACACCTTGGAAAGTACGAACCTATCAATGATGACAAGAATGTAGAGCGGATAGTTGTGATCTTCTGTACCGAGTAACAAATCATCATCAGTGAAGGTTACACTAGGATGTCCTTTCAAAGTACAATCTCCATCTAAGGATTTGTTAGCTAACTGTGCTAAGCAAATATCTGGATTAAGTAAAGGCTTGATCAGATTTTCTCTCATCTCCTTTGACAGAATCAGAGTGTCGTAAATGCTTAGTTTGGCTGGAAACTTCTTGAGATGTGCTAGTACATTGTAATCCACTTTATGTGACCTTTAAATCTCGTTTTGAATTTGTACTTCTTCTGTTGCTGGAGATATTCCTTCTTGAATAATCATCTGTTTTCTCTTATCTACCAGAGCTGTTCTTAGCGGGAACACCTTTCCACTTCTTAAATGTACTTCTGTTATTTCATCCTCCTCTGGACCCAGAGGTTCTCCTGATGTTGCAGTTGACTCTTCCGGTACTGTTTCTTTATCAGAAAGATCCAAGTTGATTGCAAGTGGAGTTCCTTTGCATTCGAGGACTGGTTCCTCAATCCTCGTGTTGTCGTAACCGATATTATCGATATCTTCTTCGTCTTTACCAACGTCTTCATTAAGAACAATCATGATTTGAGGATCATTTTGAGCGAAAATGGGCTAAGATAGGTTGTGATTAATCATGTTATCACTAGAGACAGTAAGAACGTAGCCAACATCGCTTCTATTATCATTATGAGACCCTGGAGGGGCATAAAGATAATCGTACAAAGTTAGGGGTTCGAGGGGTTTCACCCTTGAATCAGAGACAACCAATCTAACAGGGGTAGCCCCTATGCTACCCTTCGCGCTATCGTCCTTAATTCCACTCACGATCTCTTTCTTTCATCTTTCCTTCTATGGTGGCTGATGCAACTTTTTTTATATGCAAGGATATATGAATAATATATATATATATAATTTTTATAAATTTACAATGATCCAACGCAAGTATACATATCGTAGCAAGTAATACAGGGCTCTAATTGAGTCTGTTTCTCGATCCCATAGGGAAGGGAGGTAAGTGGTTCTTAGTCAAATTCTAGTTTACTACAAACAGCCTTAGTTTGGAAGGGTGATATAAGTGGTTTTTCTAACAACTACTCCTAAATGCAGATGATTATATGTAAGAATAATAACTACTCCCTAATGCAAATATTAATACTAATGATAACCCTTTTTCAGGAAATTGGTTTGGTTAATTTTGAGATAATAAAAACTATTATTCTCATGTAACGAATTGAATAATGTATAGGAATGAGATGCATTGAATATTGTATGTGCGAAATAGGAGCAATCCTATTCTTTACCCTCTTCCGAGTACCCCCTCTTCAGAGTACTATAAAGTACATTGGTAAATCCTAGGCTTAGTCCCTAAATCCAAGGTTAGGCTAGGAGGATACTGGCTGCCACTTCAGAGCTCCCACTTCCCTTCACCTGAAGGCTAACCCTAGCTTTAGTTACCAAACTTTAGGACCAAATTGGGGATCTCATCCTATCACCCTGAAACCTCCAATTCGACGCCCATGAAACCATATTTCCCTATTTATTTGTACTCAATTCCCATGAACTACACAATTCATTCACGAACATTGAATGTGGTTTCATTTTATTGAAAATTACACTGCCCTTTCGGGTTAATGCAATTACAACAAATTTTAACACTACTACGAGCTCTTTTTGTAATGTAACTGAAGAGCAAGTAAAAACCATCACATTTATAATTAAACTTCTTTTAAAAAGCATCCCAATATCCTAAACATGAATCCTACTCATTGCAAAAGAAAAGTAGAATGAAAACAATGACATAATTTTCTTTTGCCACTATTTCCAAACAAGAAGAAAGAGTAAGAGAAAGACATCACAAAGAATGAAGAAAACACAACATAAAATTTCATTTCAAAGCAAATCCACAAAATAAGTGTTTAAAAAATCATAAGATATTGAAGAACACAATATTTAGCTTTTTTTTCCTTGAAAGAAAGATGAAAATCTCTCCCATAAAGTCTCTGCGGATCCATGCAATGCTAGAACCTTCCCTTACAGATTCTCTCAAAATCCCCTCAAAAATCTCTCCAAAAAGATAGAAATCTACATTTCTACTCCTATTCTAAGATCTCTAATCATACTCCACGTTTTCCCTATCATCTCCCCCATTTTTTAGCTTCAAATTCGGTTTAAAATAGTGTAGGGACGAATTTCTCAAGAGGTGCTTGAAGAAACCGTCCAAAAAGTGTCCAGGTTCAATGTATATTGCCAATAACTACTCCTGGCGCCACTGGTGCCGTATTTGGACACTACTGGCGCCCAAATTTAGTGCCCTAGGGTTTCTGGTGCCGCTGGCGCCCATTCTGCACAACTCCACCATTTTGCTCTGTTTAACTCCGTTCTAGCTCTTATTCGCCCAGTTTCAGTTGCATTGCCTTCCTAACAGACAGCCCTACAAAATAAGCATAAAAATAACTTTTCTTTAAAGTGCAATGTCATTCAAAATTATGCAAGAAATTTAAAAGAGATTACATATAGAATGACTTATCGAAATGTGTCAGGCCAAAATTTGCTTTCTTGCTCTTTTTTGCTCCAAATTGGACAGTTTTTGTTTCTTTTTGCTCCAATCACAAATGTTCCTAAAACAAAAAAATACAATATACCTTCCTTTAAAGTGTAATATCATAAAAAATGAGTAAAATTATATAGCAAACAGCGTATATATTTTAGGCATGTCACTGGCCTCTTTGGTGGAATCTTCATCTTAGTTTAGGCTCATGGCGGATTCCGGGTAGCGGCTTACTTTGAAGTGGACATACTTTGAAGTGGACAGGATCTGATCCAGGACTCTTTTGAGCTCTGTTGACCTCATTTTTGATGAGTTCTTCTCTTCCCTCTTTAGTGCTTAGGATCTAGCCTTAGGTTTTTCCTTTGACTATCTTAGAGGACTAGAATTGGGACCCATCCTTTAGAAATTTAAACCACTTGTTGCCTCCCTGCAAACCCCACAAGCTTAATTGTAGACCCATACCCAACTTGACTCCTTGACTCATGTAGGTAATTCATATGGATGGACCTTAACCCCTAAGCCCCTGGCTAAGAGGGTTAGGAACAACATAGTGAATGCCTCAAATGAGTCCTCTCATGGCTCATATAGGCTTAACATGGCTTCATGGCTCAACCAAAGTACTTCCATTTCACTCATATTTGATCAATCTTCTTTTTTTTCAAAATTTCAATTTTTGACCTCGGGTCCCCGGCCCCACCAAATCTACCAAATGCCCTTGAAACTTCCCAAAATTTGCAAAATCACCTAAATTACCCAAAATTCCACAAAACTATTCCTAAACATTTCCCTCCACTCAAATTGATCATCCATAGCCAAAAATTCCAAAAATACCCCCCAATACCCTCCAAATACCCAAAATGCCCCTCTTAGCCAAAAAAATCCAAAAATTCAGAAAATTCCCAGAAAATTCCAAAAAATCCCAAATATTCCCAATTTCATTTTGTTCAACTACACCATGGGCTAATTTGGTCAATTCACCCCACTTTTGCCAAAACCCCTAATTTGACCAATTCTTAACCCAAATGAACCCAATGTCAAACCAAACCTCCCCAATTGACCCCAATTTTTGTCCAATTCAATTATAAACTTCAATTCAATATCCCCAATATCAATTTAGGCCAAATACAAGTCCAATTTGATTGGCATTTGGATTCAATTCCAATTTGGAGCCTAAAGCCCAATTTTGACCCATGACCTAAACTTGATCCAATTTGACCCAATTCAACTTCAATTGATCCCAAAATCTTTCCCAAACCTTCATAACATCCCCATAAACAAAACACTAACATGATTTGCCCAAAATTTGGACCCAAACCCCACTCAAATTCAACCCAAAACCAAAAGGCCCAATTTTGAGCTAAATCCAAACCTAACCCAAATAAGCCCAAATCCCAAAACCAAAACCCAACCAAAGTTGAAACCTCTTTGAAACACTCCAATAAACATTTCCCAACATTGGCCCAAATTAGCCCAATTTGACCTACATTGGCCCATTTACCAAAGAAGCCCAAATCCAACCCAATTCAAACCCAAATCACTCCAAACTCATTTCAAATCACTCATGACATATCCCTAAACCAAACCCAACAATTATTTGGCCCAAACTTCTACAAAATTCCCATCCATGAATTCATTCTTAAACCTAAAGGTCCATCCCCTTTAGCCTTCCTAAAAGCCCATCAAAAATGATTTCAAAAGGCCCAAAATTCATCCAAAGCCCACATGACACTTCCCTCATCATCCATTTAATCAAAATCACCCCTAAGTTTCAAAATCATCATTAAACCATTCCAAATCAAGCTTCATGAAAATTCTCCACCAAAGTACCAAAATTCCTAAATTCTACTTCCATGAAATCAAGCCAAGCCATCCTAAGCCATAGTGCAAGCCATGAAGCCATGCATGAGCCACATGGAAGCCATGAGAGCCTCTTTACATGTCACCATGCCATTTTGGGCAAAAGAAGGGGACTCTTTCCTTAATCTCCTAAAGTCATTATCCTTAACCATGATTCCCCTTAACCCAAATTTAAGCTAAATATTCTTAGAAAGAGACCTCACCAGCTTTGACCAGCTGACCTAACTTATTCTCTCAGCCTAAAACCAGGTCATGGGGAGGTGACCCATGCATGCCGGCCAGCCACCTGGATCGCCGGAAAACACCACACCCGAGAGCTCACATGTGAGCCAACATTGAAATTCCCCCTTGCTGAGCTGCCCCAAGTCCAGTGGCTGCCATGGCTGTTCTTCCCTTGACCTAAGCAGCTGATCCCAAGCCCTAACTCCCCCTGGGAGGCCCTCCAGCCTCTCCTATTTAAACCCCACCTCGTCTCGGCCAAGAGAGGTGCTGAAACAAACCTTAAGGAAACTCTACCAAAATTGTTCCAGATTACTCCCCACACATAGAGAACTTGATCTCCTTTGAAATCCCCCTACCATTTCCTCTCTGTGAGCTCAATTTCAGAGTTGAAATCCAAGCCCAAAACCAGGACACTTCTCCACAGTGAGCCAATCCCCAAATTGATTGGTCCTACACCTTCACCAGACTAAGAGAAGAGGTTTCCCCCTAAAAGCCCCCTCTCCAGGCCAGCCATTGCTTCTAGTCTCCAAGCTTTGTGATCGGCTGTGGGCACTTTCATACCTAGACAATTCACTAGGCCAAGGGACTTCATTTGGAGCTTTCTTGGACCCAATGGAACGTGACACAACTCTCAGATCGAAGCTTCACTTCTCTGAGCAAAGGTATGGACTCACTCTTCTTCCCGAGCTTCCAGAGATTCTCAATTTAGTTTGGGTCCATTTCAATACATGTTTACCGTATGGATGTGTTCATCTCTTCAAGATGAATCCATAGAGCATAAGAACTCAAAAATCCGTTGAGAATCGAGTGAGAAGTTAGGGTTAGAAGGTTGACGGTCACGGGTTCACACCAGTCTTAGACGATGACCAGGAGCCGTCAGATTGCGTGTGTATCGAGCGGACGGTCAGGATCGCGCCGGACAGAGTAATGGGACATGAACCGTGGGCCTCTGAAGCGCTGAGTCGGATGGTGGCGCCGAATCAAAACACGCCGCGTGGCCTTTCGGAGACGCCGAGGTTGAGTCAGCGCCGTGTGGATAAGTAGGAAATTAGGAATTTTCTTATTTATTTAATTACCAGAACTTTGAAAATCCATAACTTTGTGTAGAAAAATACTAAAAATAAAATAAAAATACTCTCTTGCTCAGTGAACAGAGGAGAATAATGTGGAAAAGAAATCATGTAATTTCACTAAGTATTTTATTTTGAATTATTTATTTACTCTCTGCACTATTTCAATTCTCCATGCATATAGGAAATTCACCATGGCATGAGACCATGAGAGCTTTTAAGCCTCTAAACATGGGAACATTCCCGAATTTTCCAAGGTCGAGGCCATCCCGTGAGAAGTTATTGATTTTTCAAATTCATGATGCTGTTTTGAGTATTTTAATTCCAATAATTAGCATGTTGAGAAATAAATTCTAGGAAAATTTGGTGATGTTTCTTATGACCGAAGGACCTAGGAAAAATAATTTTTGAGCTAATTCATTCTGAACAACCCTAATTGGCTTAAACACCCAAAAGTGAACTTTAATTAATTAGGGCTAACCATTCATCAAATTAACTAAAAAACAATTCTCCACTGTCCTTTAGGGATAGGAGAACACCACATATAAATTTGAAAACAATTGGACTTGATTAACCCCACCAAATGGGTTGATTAAGCCTCTTAAGCAAAAATGGGTAAAATTAAACTTTAAAAATTTATAACTCACAAAATACTTTTCAAAAATTCACAAAATTGGTTTTCGAGCCTCTCTGATATTAGAGGAATTTAGTAAAATTAAAATTATAATTTTCTAAAAAAGTTGATTTTTATCAATATTTTAATAATTTTAATAATTAAAAAATAATGAAAAACATAAAAATATTAAAAATCACCAAAATGTCATATTTTGAATTCTAAACACTTAAAAACAAACTAAATATTTTTCTTAAGTCCCTAGGATAAGATATTGAATTTTAAAGGTTTAATGTAATTTTTAATATTAAAAATGTATTTTTTCAACCTTTTCACTAAAATAATTCTAATAAATCAAAGAAAAATCAGAAAATTATAAAAATTGGTTTCTGGTTTCTCTAATATTAGAAAGATTTTTTAAAAATATAAAATTCATTTTTCAACCTTTATTTTATTTTTAAATTAATTAATACTCCAAAACTCAAAATAATTATAATAAATAAAATAAAATTTAAAAAAATTACCAAAATTTGTCCAAATGGTCCTCTGGTCATTAGGAATGGCCCATAATTTTCTTAAGGGCAGAAAAATTCCCTTGGTCATGTTATTGAGTTTCCCTTAAAAAACCCCTGTTTTCCATTAAAAAAAATTACATAAACAAATTAAATACAGAAAAATCACATTTTCTCCTTTAATGTCTTAATTGACATGTAAGTGAGGTCACATAAAAATTTCAAGTTCATTTGAGCTTAATTTAGTGAGTTATAGAATTATTAAGCTTGAAGGGCAAAATGGTAATTAAAATTTCCAACCTTTAATTAAAATTTTAGGATTAATCAAAAGGGAAGGGTAAAATATTTGATTTTAAACTGATTTTGGATAATTGAAACCTAAATGGTTAAGGGTAGAAACCCACCAATCATTTTAAGAATAATTAAAATAAATCTTAATTAATTAATTAATTAAATTCGGAAGATTAATAAAAAAATTGAAATTATAAAGTAGGGATATTATTTAAGAAGATGTTTATTCTTTAATTTAAAAATCCCTAAATAAATCACTTCAATAATACTTAATTCTTAATTAAAAGATTAAAATAATAATCCAAATTAAAATTAAATTAAAATTAAATTAAAGTAAATTAAATTAAATTAAATTAAAGTCAAATCAAATTAAATTAAATTAAACTAAATTATAAATTAAAATTAAATCAAATTAAATTAAAATTAAAATAAAATTAAATTGAATTAAAATAAAGTAAATTAAAATGAAATTAAATTGAAATTAAATTAAATTGAAATTAAATTTAAATTAAGGTAAATTAAATTAAATTAAATTAAATTAAATTAAATTAAAATCATTTAATAACAAACCTAAATGAAATTATTAAGAATTAAACCTAAAAATAACTTGAACACTATTCCAAACATAAACTAATTTTTTATAATTAAATCAAAATTAAAATTAAATCATTAAGTCTAAATCATAAAAATACTTAATAACTTGATTTGCCCTTTTAAAAGCTCTTATTATTATAACTCTTGAATGAAATATCAAGTGAAGTATTACCTCACTTATAGGATATTCAAATGTCCTAAGTTCACTCGAGCGAAAAGAATAACATTTAAACTCCCGGATGATTAATTCACTTGTATAATTAAATTCTCTTGGACTTAAAACGATTCTAGAAATATTGAAAAGATGTTTAAGACTCGTTTTAAGCACTTCCTCAATATGATAGGATGTTTATAAGAAAAATTGAACTTAATTGTTCTTTGATGAAGAAAATCGTCCTTAAACCAAAACACAGGAACCTAGACGTCATAGGAGATGACTAGCTATAGGATTAGAACTTTGATAGACAAGCAAAACTTTTCCCTTAGCTTTACCTAGGTACTTGATGAAACATTTAAGTGCTCTGATATGTGTTTTAAGTGCAGCTTGGGATGACGGGAAGACCCTACAGGTACGCTTTTATTTTATTGCAATTTACTTTATTGCAAATGCACTTTACTTTTCTTGCATGATAAACAGCTGTTGCATGAAAACCAAAACCTTTAGGGTAGTCCCGAAAATTGAAACCAAAACTAAATTAAAAGTCACTGCAAGATAAAAATCACCGCCACAACATTTCAAAATATAAAAACAACTCAAAATTTAATCACAAACAGAACACAAAACTACAATTGCAACTAAATTAAAATGTCTCGTTGAATGATCGGGAATACCTCGGATGATGTAACCCACGTGTTGCTAACAGGATTTTTCACAGTTTAAATGAAAGTGTGGAACTCATTCAGTTGAGTTTAGCAAATTCATACTGGACTAAGTGAATTCGATGAAAATAACGGTGCGGGATGACGGAACCGTGGGATCTTAATCGGTTCGTTTAATCAACCTTAAGATTTGTTTAATTAAAATATTAAAAACACTTGGATTTTAAGATTTTCTCTAAACCAAAACACTTCTCTCATCTCCTGATTTATGACTTCTAAAACTAAACCTCTGCAACAACAAGGAGCTCGGAGCATGGTGGGCAGCACTGCCATCGTTATCAATGAAAACCTGAGTTTACTTCAGCAAAACTTTCTTAGAATTAAATAATCAAGCCTTAGAATTTCGAGGTAGTTTGCCTAGTACAACATAAATCCTCAACTCTTCGTAAGGCATTTGCATGATAATATCATGTAAATTAAGCCCTAACTGGTCTTAGGACTCCGAGGTAGTCGTTTGGTACGACATAAACCCTCACATCTTCGAGGCTATTTGTATGGTTTTATCATATAAATATAAGTCCAAATTAATTAAAATTGGCAAGATTGAAATATCAGGTAATATTATGATTTTCTTAAATCCGAGCCAAACAATAGGATAGTTTGGGAAGTTGCCAAGATTCTTCTTGGATCCTCAGCTTCTCCTACTTATCTTTCTTTGGACTCCTGAAAATAATTGTTCCAAATTTGAGCTAATCCCTTTTGAAATTTCAAAAATCCAATCCTTTGAAAACCTTAAACTTTGAAATTCTTGAGAGCAAAACCACTGATCATTATCGAGAGTTTTCTTAGGTGATTCCCATCATTTAAGATGTAATTAACTATAGGGGCTTGCCCTTATAGGGAACTTTAAGAACACAGGTAATATAAACCCTGTTTAATTCATTTATATTAAGCAGGGGAATTTGTCAGCTTATAAAATTGGTTCGTAGACCAAACGGGTGTCACAAATCCTCTAGTTTATTTGACCGAGCCCCATCATCAAGCAGTGTGTCTACTCTCCGGGATAGATATACGGTTTGTGATGCGGTGTTCTTTTATATAAACTATTTGGGATGTGAGATTGGTTTAATTTCATATCTTAAAATTATTTTCAAAATCAAATACTACTTTCTAAACCATATATACATATTTAAATTAAATTTAAAATCTAAAATTTGCCGACAATTTGTGTTAGGCGACCCCTTTTCAAAATAAAACACTCAACCTAAAAATATGCCGACAAGCTCGTTCCAAATCGTACTCCATCCACCCTTACCGGCACATGGGTCGATTGGAAAGATTGGCTCTGCCGAAATCATATTGATAGAACCTTTTTCAGGTTCTTTCAAATATTCCTTTGGTATAGTTATATTCCCTTCTTCGTAATCGCCTTCAAGCCAATCCTTAAAATTGAAGTAACTTTCTATGGTGTGGGCTAGCATCGCATAGAAGGGACAAAAGTTGGGTTGATCCTTCTTGTCCATCTTTTCCTGCTTCCTCAGCTGGGGCAATCTGAACTCAGGCTTCTTCATTATGTTCTTAAACATCTTTGTTATGGTTGCCTTTGAAGGAGTAGTTCCTGCATAGCCGTTCTGACATTGTCAGACCTTGTCGTCCATCTGTCTTGAATGACCTCTGTTGCTGACCATACTGACTGTTCTACTGTACACGAGGCTGACCATACTGCTGAGACTGACTATGTTGCTGCTAGGAGTGCTTAACCCGAATCCTCTTCGGTTGCTTCTCTTTATCGATAGTTGCCACTATGCCAGATCTCTTTTCATATGCTTTGCAAGCCTTGTTTTCTCTGCTTACTCTGTAAGCTCCATATGCTTGACTTCTTCTTGTAAACTGCTGGCCTTGTTGAGTAGCTTCTCGAAGGATTTAATGGTGAGACCCTTAAGCATGAAAACCATGGGACCGTGGATACTCTTGACTAGAATCTCGATCGCGTGTTGTTCTTGTAGCTGAGGTTCATAGTTCATGCTGAAGTTTCTCCACCTTAAGATGTAGTCAACTGGAGTCTAGTCAGGCTTCTACCGCTCTATTATAAGATCTCCTATAGTAACATGGTGCTGGGAACCAGTGAATTATTTTACAAACATGTTTTCCATTTATGCAAATGTTTTTACTGATCCATTGAGAAGCTCGACATAACAATCAAATGCTATCCCTGACAAGCTGCTGATGAACTGTCAGAACAACAATGCTTCACTCTCTCCTGTATTGCAGCAACTGACTCTAAAGTGTGCCACATTCTGACGAGGATTTCCCGTCGCATCAAATTTCTTGAAAGTTGTGGGCAAGAAGCCTCTTGGGAAAGGCATGATATCGAACCCATCTGGGTAGGATCTACCCTTTGAAATTGATGCTCCACCATTGGACTGAGCCCAGGCCTCCTGAACTTGCTGTTCGATCATTTGCTTGATGTCCTTTTCTGGTGGACTCAAAGTTGGATCTTTTCTCATTGGTTCATCTTCATTGGCAGAAGCAACTTCTCTTCTTTCATCTGTAATGTGTATGATTTAAGGCTGGTTAATTTCTGGAGATGTTGCGAGTCATGACTATGATTGTCCGTGGAGTGTAGCCATGGCAGTCATGGAGGCGGTCATCTCCTCTATTCTATTTTCTAGATGAATAATGTGCTCATCTCTTGTTAGTATGACCTTCTGAAGCTCATCTGCAGTGTTCTCCTCACTAGGAGCATCGCACGCAGATGACATAGACTGAGTTTCAATCATGTTGATTTCCATGAATTCATCGTCGATGTAGTCTGACAGGAAGTAATCCTCATCATTGATATCAAACCCTTGTTGTTTGGGTAATTCAGAAATTTCTGCTCGGAGCTTTTGAACTTTATCATCGATTGTTTTATCTTATGTTAATTTCAAACCTATTAGCTTTACTTGATTGTCACTCTTCTCTGCTACTGACTTAGTGGTAGTGGCAATGAGAACATCAGACTCATGATCCATCTGGTGGTCAACAAACCTTTCAGTATGTACTTGTGCAACTAACTTCGGTAACCACACTTTTCTTTTGAAATTCGATGCCTTGAGAGAAAGTGCTCGGCGGATACATTGAAGTAGTGAGGGAGATTGTGTTCCCTAGAGTGCAGACCATGCACAAAGGAGAATAATCCTCTCATGTTCTTTCTCTTCCTAGGTTTTTCATGATCATTGGTAGCTGGTACTTTCGGACCCAGCCGGGACTTGACTGATCTGCGTACTGCCGGTGTCGGAACTGTAGTAGTAACATTTATAGTAGCATCAACATGTTTCTCTAAATGGTGTTTGACGGATACTCGGACGACCTCTCCCTTTTCAGAATTTCATCCTTTATTTAGAGGAATATTGCACATCTCATCCTCTTGAGGAGCTTAGTAACAGAGCATACTTCATTTTTAGCCAACCTTCGAAGAAGGATATAAGCTCGGGTAATGGGTGTGGGTCTATCCCTCACCTCATCATGACCAGGTGGTAATGGTAGCGTAGCTGCAATCATGTGAAAGCTTTCATCTCCTGTAGTGTTGACTAATGGGTGGAACCTACTCCCTCGAAGGAGACGAGAGGTATCTGGTAGGCTAAGTTCCACCTGTTGAGGAATCTGATCAATCATTGGCAGGATTGTAACTTGTGCCCTGACAGCTTTGAGACTTCTTTGATTGCAGTTCCTCCTTTGAGATCTGCTTGGAGGGGGGACCTTGAAACAAGAACCAATCGCAAAAACTAACGGTGGGGCAAGAAAGGCGTTGTCGGAGTCTTCTTCATGCAGAACCTCTTACCCTTTGGCAGATGAGAAAGTAGATGCAGTGACGACAAAACTAGTTGTGCTGGGGGTGGCAACTCTCCTAGGCATGGAGACGACTGACTTGACAGTAGTAGAAGAAACTTTCACTTTCTTAGCAGAAGGGAAATCATGGTGGGAGTTCTTGTCGAACTCAGCAGACGATGCATGAACTTCTAGAGTGGCAACTTTCATGACCACAAACGGCGCATTCCCAAGTACTACTTCAAACTCATTTAAACCAGTACCGAGTTGAATCATTGGTGCTGCAACATGGGCTTCGCGGGAGGAGGGCAAGTTGCAGGAGAAAGTCAGTGTGGCGATTGACATTTCGACTGTCTAAGGAAAAGAATTTCGGAATTTAGTGAAGGTCTAAACCTTTGAATCATAATGCGAATACTATGAAAATGAAAGAATGTTCTATGAACTAGGCACAATTTCATTTCATCTTAATACTTTATTATTATCTTGTTATGTTTGTTAAAAAGGAGTTTTAAGATTTTAAGGAAGAATGGGTCAATTTGCCAAGGGCAAGATTGAGCCAAGGAGGCATAATGAGGAAGTGAAGTATGGGACCCCATCCGAGATCCTCATCACGACACACATTGCCCTGATGAAACTTGTTCACCGACAAACCTATTGGGGGTCTGACCACACAAAAATCAAGAAGGAACCTAAAGATCTCTGAACCCCCTCTATTTAAAGATGGTTAAACAAATGGTCCTGAAATCAAGGAATGTTGATCTTACAAAAGAACTGGGTAAAGCATATCAACGGAGGAATGGTAATCTGGTTCATGAGGGACATGAACACATTACAGATGTATGAATATAATATTTCCTGATCTTAATGAAGAGAGAAACTAATCTCCAGAGGAGTCGCCAGAAAACTGTCAGTCTTTAAAGCATCGTAAAGAGTTTAAATGTATAGTTTTAAGAAATAGGGTTTTGATTTAATTTAATATATTTGAATTTTTTAAAATATCATTTTAATTTTGAAGAATACAAAATCAAATCAATCTCATATAAGTGATAGTTTAAATAATCGAGCACTTTACCATAAGACATGTATCTATCTCGAAGAAAAAATAAATTATTTAGCGATAAGACTTGATCAAATAAACTAAAGAATTCATGACATCTGTTTGGCCTGCGAACTATTGTTGACCGATAATTTCCCTTATCTAATATGAAGGAATCAGATAGGGTTTATATTAATCTGGGGTTTTTAAGTTTCTTATAAGAGCAAGCCCCTGTGGTTAATTACATCTTAGATAACCGAAGTCATCTAAGAAAACTCTTGATATAGATCATGAAATATTGTACCCATGACTTCCAAAAGGGTAAGGTTCTTCAAGAAAATGAGATGGTAGGAAATCCAATAGGTGAGTGGCTCAAATTTTTGGAACAATTTTTGTAGGAATTCAAAGGAAGGAAAGACTAGGGGAAAGACATAGATCCAAGAGAGATCTTGGTTCTTTCCCAAACTATCCTATTGCCTGGATTTGATTTGAAATATTTATTTAATGTATTATCCTACCAATTTTATTATTTAGGATTTATGTTCACTTGATACCGATCATGTGAATAGTCTGGAAGATGGGAGGGTTTATGTCATATCTGATGACAACTTCGGAATCCTAAGACGAGTTAGTACTTATATTGCACAACATAGTAGTGCAAAGGCCCAAAGAGATAAGGTGAGGGTTTATGCTACACTAGGTAAGCTACCTCGAAGTCCTATGGGTTGTTATTTTAATTTCTAAGGAGTTTTGCTGTTGAAGATGGTCGTGTTGTCCACTATGAAAGCTCCAAGCTCCTCGTCATAGCAGGTTTAGTTTAATGAAATGTCAATTGCAAGAAAAGAGAAGTGTCATATTTTTGAAATATATAAATTGAGGTGTCTTAATATTTTATTTGGAGAATATTAAAGTTGATTATAGAGACACCGGTTAAGATCCCACAGTTCCATCATCCCGACACCACTATTTTCATCGGATTCACTTAGTCCAAATGAATTTGCTAAACTCAACTGAAGTGAGTTCCACACTTTCATTTAGACCGTGGGAATATTCCGTTAGCAACAGGTAGGTTACCTCCTCTGAGGGATTCTCGATCATCCAACGAGATATTTTAATTTAGTTGTGATTATGATTTTTGTTTGGTTTGTGAATAAGTTTTGAGTTGTTTTATATTTTGACTGATGTAGCGGTGAATTTTTATCTTGTCTTGATATTTAAGTTTTTAATTTATTTTAATTTTGATTTTGCGACTATCCTAAAAGTTTTGGTTTTCATGTAGGATGACATTGCTGTTTAACATGCAAGCTTATAAGCAAGAAAAAGTATGGAAACTGCAGAAAGGAAAGCATTGTAAACTTGTATAAGTGTACCTGGCTAGTCTTCTCATTCCTCCAACTGAGACTTTAGTATTTTTGCAATAAACAATTATTTTTTGCAGGCAAGTAAAACCCTCTGGATAGGTTCGTCACAGGCCTACCAAACCCTATGTCATAACTTGGTGGGTCCTATTCATTTATTTGATAGATTTTTTTCATTTAATGAATATGATAGATCCAGTTGTCCTACAAGGTGTCCAGAAGATTTGTTAAAAGGATCTAGGAGGTACTGATCCACTTAAAAAATACTCATTTTTATGCCTTATTTATGATTCAATTCTTAAGGATATTATGCTTTAATGAAAGGTATTTTTATGGTTTTGGATGGAGGTGATAAAAAAATATTTTAAGAAGGAAAAGGAGTAAAAAGGAGCAAAAATGGAGCTAGAAGAGCAAAGTTGTCAAAATTATAGGCCTGGCGCCTAAGCGTCAGCTCGATACAAAAACAGATAATATTTTTGACGACTTTGGGTAGTTATTTCGACGGTGTTAAGCGGTTATCAGACCTTCTAGAAGACTGGAAGTTACTCCTAATATATAAGACATGAGATACAATGCATTTAGACACAGGAAAATGGTTTTAATCAAAAAGAGGTGCGATCCAAAGTGAAGAGGTGCAAAGACCTGGTCACGGACTCTGACGCCTAAACGCCTGATTCCGGCGCCTGGGCGTGACAGTTACCTTCTAGAAGATACATAGTATTTGGATGAGTTTTGAAGAGATGCCTTAAGCAACCCCTGGTCAAATTCAGAGCTTTATAAATAGGAGCCCATTCTACAGAGAAAAGTGCACCCAATCCACCCAAAGCTCTCCACGCTTGAAAATAGTTTTAGGGAGCCACCTTCTTTAGTATTTAGAGAGTTTATTTTGAGTGTTAAGTGTGATTTTAGTAGTGTTGTTTCTGTTGAAGTCTTTTATCATTGAATTGGAGTCAGTAGGAGTCAGCGGATCACTTGAAGGAACATTTCAGATAAGTATTTGTAACTTGGTTCAAAGTTTTATAAATATGTTTTGTTGTGTGAATTCAATGTGTTCTGATTTATTAGTTTTCTTTCTCCTTTCAACTATGAAAAGATAATAAGATAATTGAATTTTGTTGAAGAATTTAACTTAAAATATTTATAAAAATTTTGATGATATTAATACCTGATCTTAAATTACTTTTTAGACTGGCCATTTAAATTGTTAAAACCTGTTGAAGAATTTTGAGATCTATCTGGAAATGAGTTCTTAACTTGTAGATATCACATGAATCCATGGGCAGTCGAAGGCTTTATGCGGGTTATTCAATGTGAAGTGCAAATAAATAGAAAGATATGGTTTATTGGGCGTAGAATTAATTATTTTTTAGAGTGACAGACTAGATTCTAATAATTTGATCTATAGAAAGGGAACGGGTCACTAGTAGGCCGACCACAACCACCCTTGGACATCTAGTAGTATGAGCCTAGATTAACCCATTCTACTAATAAAACATCCTGAACCGATCTATAAATTAGTCAATATTCTTTATGCCTTGACCAAAGGGTAAAGAATAAGAATGCTTCTATTTGGCACAATACCATAATTTAAATTCTCCACAAATGATAATTATTTTAAAAATCTTAGATTAGTTGAAAAGGAGAAAGTTGTTTTAAATATACCTGCATTAATGTTTATTCAATTATTGCTTGCTTACATTTAGTAAAGTTTTTATTAAATTTAAAATCTAAATTTTGAAAAGAAATAAAAATAATAATTACTTTTAATTTGAAAAATATAAAATATTTCTTGATTTTTTCAAAACCTTCCCTGTGGGATCGATAATCAGAACTCCAATAGAGTTCTGTATTACTTGAAACGATACTTATACTTGCATTTGAAATTGTGACTTTTAAAATAATTAATATAAATATTTAATCATAAATTCTTACATAAATATAAGATGTACGGTCACACACCAAGTTTTTGGCTCCGTCGTCGGGGAAGAAAGAGGAAAATAAGGAATTAAGTTAAAAAGACAATTTTTACATTTCTCAAATTAAAATAATTTATACACTTTTTATTTCTTTAAATAAAAATACAAAAACATTTACAAATTAAAAAAAAATACCAAAAAAATTTTAATTTTTATGCGTAGTTTTGGATCTGAAGAATTATTACTTTTTTATTCTGAATTAGAAAGAACAGTTAAAGAATTAGAAAAGGAAAAGAAAATTCAAAAATATCAGGAAATGACTAACTTACATAATAATAATCAAAATCCAATAGAAATTAATGAACAAAATGTTTATAAACCATTAAGGGATTATGCAAACCCTACAGCTGATGAACTTCATATTAGTATTCAAATACCAGCTGTAGATGCTAATTCTTTCGAGCTTAAACCTTCTATTATTCAAATGTTTCAAAATAATCAATTTGGAGGAACACCAAATGAGGATCCAAATTTACACCTTGTTAGTTTCTTAGAACATTGTGCTACCTTTAAATATAATAATGTTTCTGATGATGCTATTAGGCTTAGACTCTTTCCTTTTTCCTTAAAAGATAAAGAAAAGATGTGGCTTAATTCATTAGCAACTTGTTCTATTAAAACTTTGGCAGATATGACACAAAAAGTCCTTGCTAAATTTTTTCCTCCTTCTAAAACTACTAAATTAAGAAATGATATTACTTCATTTATGCAATTTGATGGAGAAACAATTTATGAAGCTTGGGAAAGATTTAAAGTACTATTAAGAAAATGTCCTCATCATGCTTTACCAAATTAGTTAATTATTCAAACATTTTATAATGGACTTATTGGATCACTTAGATCTATTATAGATGTTGCTGCCGGTGGTTCTTTAATGGCTAAGACATTTGAAGAAGCTTATACTTTAATTGAAGAAATGACTAATAATAATTTTCAATGGCCTTCTGAAAGGGTTAATCCTAAAAGAATGGCAAGTTTTAAAGATAATGAAGCCTTTTCTATTTTAGCTTCATAAGTGGCTGCGATATATAAGAAATTGGATAATTTTGCTATTAATATGTCGCATGTAAGTAATGATAATTCTGCAAATACTGATGATTCAAACAATAGAAAATTTGTAAGTTATTGCTAGTAAAACTAATAACCCTTATTCTAATTATTATAATCCAGGTTGGAAAAATCATCCTAATTTTAATTGGAATAATGGACATCAACAATGGAGTAATAATCATGTTAATCCTACCGGAAATTGGAACAATCAAATAAATTCAAACTTAAGACCAACTTATCCTCCTGGTTTTAACAATCAGAAGAAAAAGTTATCTATAGAAGAATTGATCTTGCAACTAGGTAATCATCTACAAATTCAAAACACTGCTATTCATAATATTGAGAATCAGATGGGTCAAATTGCTAATTTTATTAATTACAGACCTCAAGGAACACTACCTAGCAATGTCGAAATAAATCCTAACGAAACTGGGAAAGAACATGAACAAGCAAAAGCTGTACAACTTAGAAGTGGAAACGAATTAAAAGAGAAAATTCGGAATGAAATTAAAAAAGAGAGAGAGGTAGAAGAGAGTGAAAAACCTAAAGAAACTCTTTCTCCAAGTAAAGATCGGACTGTAATTCCTATTGAAGTGGAAGTTGAAAGACCACCATCACCTTTTTCTCAAAGACTAAAACAACAGAATCTTGACCATCAATTTTCTAAGTTCTTTGAGATTTTTAAGAAACGTACCATCAACATTCCTTTTGTTGAAGCTTTGGAACAAATGCCAAGCTATGCAAAATTTATGAAGGATATTTTAAGCAAGAAAAGGAAATTTGAAGCTTATGAAACTGTTGTATTAAGTGAAGAATGTAGTGCAATAATTCAGAAGAAATTGCCTCAGAAACTTAAAGATCCTGGATGTTTCACTATACCATGTGCTATTGGAGAAAAATTTTGTAGAAAAGCCTTATGTGATTTAGGATCAAGTATTAATCTCATGCCATTTTAAATCTTTCGAAGGTTAGATTTATGAGAGATTTCTCCCACCACTGTAACCCTTCAGATAGCTGATCGATCTATCACTTATCCTAAAGGAGTTATAGAGGATGTTCTTGTTAAAGTAGATAAATTTATCTTTCCTGTGGATTTCATTGTGCTAGATATGGAAGAAGATAAATAAATACCTATTATTTTAGGGAGACCTTTTCTAGCTACCGGACTTGCTATGATTGATGTGCAAAAAGGAGAATTAACAATGAGAATTAATGATCAAGAGATAACATTTAATGTTCTGAAATCAATGAGGTATCCTGATAAAGAAAAATGCTATCGATTGAATATTTTTGATTATATAGTTGAAAAGCATTATCAAGAAAATGTAAGGTCAATTCTGAATAAAAAATGATGAATCTGTAATATATAATGAGTCATTAACTGAAGAAATTGAAGAAGAAAATGAAGAAAAATTATCTGAAGAAACTCATTATGTTCATGAAAACTGGGAAATTTTAGGCATAACTAAAAATGATATACTTTTACCCTCAATTGAAAAAGCCCCTGAACTGGAATTAAAAATGTTACCTGCACATTTAAAGTATGCATTTCTTGGAAATTCATTAATTTTACATGTAGTTATATCTTCAGAACTAAGCAAAGATCAAGAAGAAAAATTAATAGGAGTTCTGAAGAATTATAAGAAAGCTTTTGGTTGGACTGTTGCAGATATAAAAGGAATAAGCCCTTCAATCTGTATGAATAGGATTCTAAAGGAAGAAAATTGTAAACCCACTATTGAACCTCAAAGAAGATTGAAACCAATTATGAATGAGGTTGTAAAAAAGAGATTTTAAAATGGTTAGATTTTGGAATTATTTATCCTATCTCGGATAGTCAATGGTTAAGTCTTATTCATTGTGTTCCGAAGAAAGGAGGAGTAACTATCATTGTTAATGAAAAAAAAAGAATTGATCCCTACAAGACAAGTTACTGGATGGCGAATTTGCATTGATTATCAAAAATTAAACAACGCCACAAGAAAGGATCATTTTCCTTTACCTTTCATGGATCAAATGTTGGATTAATTAGCTGGACACTCATATTTCTATTTTCTGGATGGATATTCTGGTTATCATCAATTACCCGTTGTTCCTGAGCTCCAAGAGAAAATAACATTTACAAGTCCTTATGGAACATTTGCCTTTAGAAGAATGTCTTTCAGTTTATGTAATGCACCTGCAGCTTTTCAAAGATGTATGATGTCAATAATCTGTGATTTAATTGATAATGGAATTGAAGTATTTATGGACGCTTTTTCAATTTTTGGAACTTTTTTTGAGTCTTGCTTGGAAAATATAACGAAAGTTTTGAAATGATGTGAAGAAACAAATCTGGTTCTAAACTGGGAAAAATGTCAATTTATGGTCATAGAAGGAATTGTACTTGGACATAAAATTTCACAAATAGGTATGGTAGTTGATCAGGCAAAGTGAAAATTATTGATGAACTTCATCCACCTACTACCATTACTGATATGAGAAGTTTTCTAGGTCATGCTGGATTTTATAGAAGATATAAAGGATTTTCTAAAATTGCTAAACCTCTTTGTCATTTATTATAAAAAGAAGCCAAATTTGAATTTAATGAAGATTGTCTGAATGCGTTCAATATTCTAAAAGAAAAATTAATCAGTGCACCTGTTATTGTTGCATCTGATTGGAGTAAACCTTTTAAATTAATATGTGATGCAAGTGATTATGCAATTGGAGCTGTAATGGGACAAAAATAAGAGAAAATTTTCAAAGTTATATATTACGCTAGTAAAACTCAAAATGAAACTCAAATAAATTACACTACTACTAAAAAAGAGCTTTTAGCAATAATATATGCCTTTTATATATTTAGACCCTATCTTCTTGGGATGAAATGTATCGTACATACGGATCATTCTGTTATTAAGTATTTAATGTCTAAAAAGGATGCTAAACCTAGATTGATCAGATGGGTTTTACTTTTACAAGAATTTTATTTTCAAATTGTGGACAGAAAAGGAACTGAAAACCAAATTGCTGATCCTTTATCAGGAATTAAAAATAATAGCGAGAAAATTTATGAAGAAAATATAAATGAGAAATTCCCTGATGAACAGCTATATGTTATTCAAGGATTACAAATGTCTTGGTGTGCAGATATAGATAACTATTTGGTTAGCAATATTTCACCATATGGGTTGCAAATATATTAAGAAATTCAAGAATGATTGTAAATTGTATATTTGGGAAGATCCTCATTTATTTAAAATAAGAAGAGATTATGTGATTCGAAGATGTGTACCTTATGAAGAAACTTTTGTAATTATTCAAAAATGTCACGATTCTGAATTTAGAGGACACTTTGGAGTGGATAAAACTGCATTTAAAATTTTAATTTCTGGATTCTATTGGCCTACATTATTCCAAGATGTTGGATATTATATGAAAACTCGTGATCGATGTCAAAAAATGGGAAATATATCCAGAAAAGATGAAATGCACCTAAATTGTATATTAGAAATTGAAATTTTTGATGTATAGGGTTTAGACTTTATGGGACCTTTCGTACCATCATCTGGAAAGATTTATATTTTATTAGCAGTGGATTATGTTTCAAAGTGGATCGAAGCTGTAGCTTTACCTAACTATGATTCTAAAATTATTTTGAAATTTTTAAAGACAATGATTTTTACAAGATTTGGAATGCCAAGGGTAATTATCACAGATGGGGGAAGTCATTTCAAAAATATAAGAATTCAATCATTACTAGAAAAATTCGGAATTAAACATAGAATTGCAACTGCTTATCACCCACAAAAAAGTGGAATGGCTGAGGTATCAAACAGAGAAATTAAAAGAATATTAGAGAAGACTGTTAATCCTAAAGAACTGACTGGGTTGATAGACTTGATTCTGCATTATGGTCTTATAGAACTGCTTATAAGACACCTATCGGAATGTCACCGTATCGGTTAATTTATGGTAAACATTGTCATCTACCTGTTGAACTGGAACATAAAGCTTACTGGGCGATAAAGGAGTTCAATTATGATTTGAATGCTGCAGGAGAGAAACGATTATTACAACTGAATGAAATGGAAGAGATAAGAAATGAGTCCTATGAAAATGCAAAGATTTATAAAGAAAGAATGAAGAAATTGCATGACAAAAAGATTTCAAGGAAAATATTTGAGTCTGGACAAAAAGTGTTATTATTTAATGCTCGTTTAAGGTTTTTTTCTGGAAAATTAAGATATAACTGGATTTTACCATTTATAATTGAGAAAGTATACCCTTATGGAGCTGTGGATATTAAAGATCCCAAAACTGGAAAATATTTAAAGTTAACAGATTAAGACTGAAGCCTTATATAAGAGAAATGAAACCAAATTACAAAGAGGCTTACGAACTGAGTCTACCCGACTAATTCAACTGATTAGGTCGAGCTGACGACATTAAACCAAACGCTTTGTGGGAGGCAACCCATTTTGTTATCATTGTGATTGCTTGTGATTTGAATTTATCTTTTTCGATGATTATGTGAATCACACCCTTTTATTAGACCTATTTTTAAGACCAAAAGTTGGCGCCTAAGCGTTAGAATATCCTGTATGTATCGATGATCCGGTGCCTAGGCGCCAGATTCCGGCACCTAAGCACCACTATTACAGATCGTGTAAAAATCAAAAATTTCAATTTTTCACACGAAATCTCCTTATATATTGCCCTATCTTCGTCCCCAATCACATAGAAACCATAATTTCGACCAGAGCAATCCATTTTAGAGGAGTTAAGAGGAGTTTGGAAGCAATAGATAGAGGAAATCATGGAAATGAGGTAAGAGACAAATCACCCAAGGATCTTCAACCTTATTTTAATGGTTTTATTGCAGTTAGTATGGAGAGATTATTTAGTCATCTAGAAAAGATTGAAGCGGAACTTCAAAGCATTGGGAATCGTTTGCATGAGATGTATCATCAAATTGAGCATGTGGAATAGCAATCAAAACTTCAATTTGATCATATGACAGCTGATCACAGAAAAATATGATAAGAAATTCATACCTATTTTTATGAAATTGCACTTTAAAGAAAGATATTTTCTTTATTTTATTGTAGGAACGAAGATTTATAAGTGATGGAAGAAAAAATCATAATATAGAGCAAATTTGGATCAAAAAGGGAGAAATACAAGCAAAATGAACTAAGTCGCCGACGGTGAAATCGAACCCGCCGACGGCGAGATTATGAAGTGAATTTCTTAAAGGTTTTCAACTACCTCACCGACAGCAAGCCAGAGCCCGCCGACAGCGAGATCGCGCAGATTGAAGACCTTCTAGAAGCCCCACTGACGGCGAGGTCGTTTCTCGCCGACGGCGAGACAGTTCAAAATGCCAGATACATTGAAGCTGGAAGCCTTTTGAAGAGGTGCTTAAGTACCCCTTGGACCTTTGTCTACCTCTATAAATAGAGGACAAATTTTAGTATGTGGTGTGTCTATTTTAGGAGTCTTAGAGTATTCTATTAGTGTGCTTTTGAGTCTAAGTTGTAGCTTAGTGTGAGTAAGTGTAAGTAGTGAGTTAAGAAGTGTCGTCGTACTAGAAGAAAAGTCAAAGGAACTTCGAGGAGTCTCGCTAGGGAGGAAATTAAGATAAGTATCTTTGTTTATTGTTGTTAACTTTAAATGAAATTCGTGCTTTGTTTAATTCCCATGCATTCTGAGTAGTTTTCTTAGTCTTTCTCCTTGTTTATGAAATTATGTGAGTTGATGAAATTAAAAAGAAGTGCCTAATATATTAAAATAAATTTTGATAATATTTTACTTAAAACTTAATTTACCTTCAATCTGGCCAATTGAATTGTTAAAATATGTTGAATTATCAACTATAGTAAAGATTACATCCAATATTCAGGGAAGTCAAAAGCCATGGAAGGAGGGTGCAAATAAATAGGGAAATATTATTTATCGGACGTAGAATTGGACATTTTAGTGTGACAGACTAAAATATTCAATTTGGTCCTATTGTTTGAGAGTCGAAGTGTAGATGTTAGCCCTCGAGTGAGGGGAACGTGGGAGCTCGAAGTGGCGGCACGGTATCCTCCCGCCCAAGCCGCGATTCGGTAATCAAGCATAGGACTAGTCAATGTTCTTTGCACCTGGACCAAAGAGTAAAGAATAGGAATGCTCCTATTTGTCACAATATAATAAAAAAAAGAAGAAAAAAAATCTATTTGAATTCATCATTCACTTAAGTTTCTAAAAATAAGGGGAATGATACTTTTCAACTTTATTTAAAGCATTAGTTTACTTTAGATCGTTTTAGTTAAGTATTTTAAAATTCGTATACTATATTAGTAAGTAAATCCTTTTAAATTTAGTTGTTACAAATCTTTTAAAACTTCCCTGTGGGATCGATAACCGGGACTCCACTAGAGCCCTGTATTACTTGATACGATACGTATACTTACGTAGAATCCACATTATACATTCCATCATAAAATTAAATATATATTAAGCGGGATCAAGTTTTTAGTGTCGTTGCTATTTTTGTAAGTATTAAAAAGTGGGTCAGCAGCCTATCAAGATGCTCAAGTTGCAATGTACGAGAAGAACAAGTGGATTGATAAAAAGACAGCTTTGGAATTTCCAAGGGCGTTGGTTTTCTATCCATTTGGTCCTAGAGAACTTCATTGCGAAAGAGATGGTAATTGAAGATTGGTGTTGAATAGATCTTATATGTGTTCTAGGTGTGATTGAGTCTAGTTCTAGTGTGTCGAATATCGAGTTTGTGTGATTTGCTTAATTGTTCAATGTGTGTTGTTGGATTGAAAATTTTCTTTGAATTTATGTTGTTTGTCTTATTTATAGAATGATGAACCTTGTTATAGTCTTGTTCTGGAATTTATTATGTTTGGAATGAAAATTATGAATTGGAGTTGAAGAGTTTAGTTATATTTTGTGTTTGAAATGTGGATCTACGTTATCATTTTAAATCATTTTTGGAAATGCTTGGAGGATATAAATTGGATTATTCTCTCATAAGAGTAATTAGAAGTCAAATTTGATATGTTTTGGTGGAAAATATAAAATATAAATCGAATTTTTGGTAAGGCGAGTCTGGCGCCTAGGCGTCAGAATTCGGCGCTTAAGCGACGGTTCGGTCTGAACTGAAACTTCATCTTCTTAAAGACCACCATGCCATTTTGGATGCCTAAGCTTGCCTTTTCTCCCGTTTTCGCTAAAATAGACCCTAGAGATCCCATTTCAGGATGGTTTTCAAATTTTTAAGCTTGAAATCACTCAATTTCTTCATCCCAAGGTCAGATCTACATTCTAAACCAATTATTTTCGATTCTCACCATGGATTTTGTTCTCATTGAGGAAAAACTGAAATTTTAAGAACAAATTGATTTTTAGAGTTAAATCCATTGATTTTTATGTTCTTTCAAGTTTGAAAAGCTTAAATTAGTTTATTTCCTTTGATCCTATAAATTTATTTTGTGTTTTAATTTCAGGTTTAGATTGCACCCAAATCTAAGCGAGGAAAGGAACGAGAAAATTTTAATCGTAGCAAGTTTGTCACTGCTGCTGCATATTTTTTAGTACAATGATTTTGTTACGAGCAGGAAGTTCATCTCGGAATGCAGATTTTACAATCTGGGAGGAAGGATTGAGAAAATAATCATTGCACTCAACTTGCAACATTTCTGTTATTTCACTGCTGTTGTTATTATCCCTATTGTCAGGGAGTTTTATGCCAATTTCGTGGATGCTGAAGAGTATAAGTTTTTTGTAAGAGGAGTTGGAGTAGGATTCTCTCCAGAGCGTATAAAAATTTTCTACGGCCTGCTGCCGAGCATCGAGTGCTAATACTCTGGATTATCTCCATCTGAGGGAGATTTAGAGATGATTATTGCTTACCTGACTGATGGTACTGGAGCTTGGAAGATCAGGAACGGAAAAAGGGTAAATTTTCATCTTCTAAGCTTAATGTTGTTTCAAAAACATGGCATTATTTTATTTCTGCTCGTGTCCTTCCACCCAAATATTTGAGCGAGGTTACCAAGGATAGAGCTATCCTCAATTTTTGCATACAAGAGAGGAGGCCAATTGATGTAGGGAGTATCATTAATGACTCTGTAGAAGCCACTGCTCATTCTAGAATTTCTGTTGGACTTGGATTTCCATCTTTGATATATTCTCTGTGTGAAAGTACTGCAGTAGTTGAGCTTTCTGAGGAAAAGTTTAAGTCTACAAAGCCTATAAGAATAGAAAGCGTCAGTATCTATGATCGACTTCGAGGTAAGAGTTCTACTGCACCTTCTAGTTCATTACCTGTTGACCTCATTTTTGATGAGGTCTTTTCTCTTCTCTCTCCTTAGTACTTAGGATCTAGCCTTAGGCTTTCCCTTCGACTATCTTAGAGGACTAGAAATGGAACCCACCACTTAGAAATTCAAACACCTCTTAACTCCCTGCAAACCCCATAAGTTTGATTGTAAACCCCTAAGTCACTTGGAGGGTTAAGATCAAATGTGGAGGGACTCTTTGGCCTTAGGACTACCCTGGGAGGCCTGGTCTAGTGAGGGTTGACCTGCACACATTAAACTTTCACACACATTCCAAATCCTAAAACCATTCATACCTAGCTTGACTTCCTGACTCATGTAGGTAATTCATATGAATGGACCTTAACCCCTAGGCCCTTGGCTAAGAGGGTTATGAACAACATAGTGAATGCCTCAAATGAGTCCTCTCATGGCTCTTATGGGCTTGATATGGCTTCATGGCTCAACCGAAGTGATTCCATTCTACTCAAACTTGATTAATCTTTATTTTTTTCAAAATTTCAATTTTTGACCCCCGGGGCCCTACATCCACCAAACTTACCAGATGCCCTTGAAGGTGCCCAAAATTTGCAAAAATTACCTAATTTACCCAAAATTCCTCAAACCCAATCCTAAATATTTCCCACCATTCAAATTGATCATCCTTAGCCAAATATACAAAAATTTCCAAAAATACCCCCCAATACCCTCCAAATACCCAAAATGCTTTTTTAGCTCAAAAAATCCATAAATTTCAAAAATTCCTAGAAAATTTCAGTAAATCCCAAATATTCCCAATTTAATTTTGTTCACCAACACCATGGGCCAATTTTTTTAATTTAAACCACTTTTACCAAAACCCCCAATTTGGCCCATTTTTAACCAAAGTAAGCCTAATGTCAAACCAAAGCAACCCAATTGACCTCAATGTGGATCCAATTCAATTCTAAACTTCAATTCAATATCCCCAATATCAATTTAGACCAAATCCAAGCCCAATTTGATTAACATTTGGATCCAATTTCAATTTGATGCTTAAAGCCCAATTTTAGCCCATGACCTAAACTTAGCCCAAACTAACCCAACTCAACTCCAATTAATCCCAAATATTTTCCTAAACCTTCCTAATATCTCCACAATCAAAACACTAATAAGATTTGCCCCAAATTTGAACCTAAACTCCACCTAAACCTAACCCAAAACTAAAATCCCCATTTTTGGCCTAAACCCACCATAAACCCAAATGGGCCCAAATCTCAAAATCAAAGCCCAACCAAAGTCGAAAACTCTTTGTGACACTCCCATAAGCATTTCTCAACATTAATTTTACATCAAATCTAACATTAGCCCAACCTTAGCCCAAGTTAGCCCAATTTGACCCACTTTGGCCCCTTTACCAAAAAGTCCCAAATCAAACCCAATTCAACTCCAAATCACCTCAAATTTGTTTCAAATCACTCATGACACATCCCTAAACTAAACCCAACATTTATTTGGCATGGTCCTTTACAAAATTTACATCCACCAATTTGTTTTCAAACATAAAGGCCCACTTTCTTAAACTAATCTAAAAGCCCATCCACAATGATTTCAAAAAGCCCAAATTTGGCTCTAAAGCTCACATGACAAATTCTCCTCACCATACCTTTAATTGAAATCATCCCTAAGTCCTAAACCAATGATCAAATAATTCTAAATAAAGCTTCATCCAAATTTCCACCAAAATGATAAAAATCCCTAAAACCTGCTTCCATGAAATTGACTAAGCTTGGCCCCAAGCAAAATGGAGCCATTGAGCCATGCATAAGCCATATGCAAGCCATGGGGAGCCCTTTCCACCTCACCATGCCATTAATGGCAAGAAGGGGGGATCTTTCTTAAACATTCATTAAGAATTTTAACCTCATTTATGCAACACTCTAAACCAAGCTTAGCCACCTCACCATGGATGGAGACCACACCACCTCCTCTAAGCTGACTCACCTGACCTCCCTCAGCCCAAAATCAGAGCTTTGGATGGTGCACCAAGACCTAAACAATGGCTAAACCAAAATGAGCCTAAAATGACTCTTCCCCTTACCACTTAAATCAAACCTCTTTACACTTGGCATTGGCCAATTGAACCCACAAAATTCAAGCCCTGACCCTCCTGATCAGGATGGTTACCTGACCTTGGCCTGCCAGCCACTAGGCCGCTAAAAATGTCATGGCCGAGGAGCTTGGAATGAGCCAAATTTCAAATTATCACTCGCTGAGTTGTCCCAGGCCCAATGGCCACCACAGCTCTTCATCTCCTCCCCTAGGCAGCTGATCTCAGCCATCAATTGCCCTCCGGAAGCCCCGACCAAGGCTATTTAAACAAGCGACCCCTCTCGGCCAAAAGGTCGGTCGAAATCGACCTTCACATAATCCCTCCAAACTCCTCACAGAGCTTCCCCTAGCCAAGAGCAATTCATCCCCACTGTTCTCCTACCCTAAACCCCATTGATTGAGCTCAATTTTGGAGCTCAATTCTCAGCCCATAATAGGACATCCTTGGAACCTCCACCAAAATCAAATTAAACTCACCTACACCTTCACAGGACCAAGAGAAGGAGTTCCCTAGTGAAAGCCCCCTCACCAGGCCAGCCATCCTCTCTATCAGCCAAGCTTTGAAATCGGCCTTGGTCACTTTCATACCTAGGCAATTCCCCACAGCTAGAGACTTCATCTGGAACTTCCTTGGGTGCAATCGAAGGTACCACAACTCTCTGATTGAAGCTTCACTTCTTAGAGCTAAGGTATGGACCCTTTCTTCCTCCCGAGCGTCCAGCGATTCCCTATTTTGGTTGGCTTAATTTCATAGCACATAAACCATATGGATGTGTTCGTCTCTTCAAGACGAATCCATAGAGTATAAGAACATGAAAATTCGTTGAGAAATGAGAGAGATCTTAGTGTTTTAGTGTTGACGGTCACGGGTGCATACCAGTCGTAGACGATGACCAGGCGTCGTCCGATCGCGCGTGTATCGAGTGGATGGTGCAGATTGCGCCGGATAGAAGGAATGGAGTGAGACTGCAGGCTGCGTGGAATCCGTGTCAGATGGCGGCGTCGAATGGGAGCGCGCCGCGTGGGCCTTCAGAGCTACCGAGGTTGACGCAGCGCTGACTGGGTTAAGTAAGAAAATAGGTTATTTTCTATTTTTTAAATACCCAGAAATTGAAAATTCTATATCTTTTCATAGAAAAATCACAAAAATAAAATAAAAATACCCTCTTGCTCAGTTAAAAGAGGAGAATAATGTGGAATAAAGAATTGAGTTAATTTGATGAGTATTTTATTTTTAATTAATTATTTACTCATTTCAGTATTTTAATTCTCCATTTACATAGATAATTCATCACGGCATGAGACCATACAGCTTTTGAAGCCTCTGATCTTGGGAACATTCCCTCAACTTCTCAAGGTCAGAGGCTATCTCTATGGAAAGTTATGTATTTTTCAAGTTTATGTCACTGTTTTTGGTATTTTAATTCCATTAATTAGCATATTGCTTAGAAAATTCTAGGAAAATTTGGGGAAGTTTTCTAGGACCAGATGACCCTAGGATAATTATGTTTTGAGTTAATTAATTAAGAATAACCCTAATTGGCCTAATTACTCAAAACTGAACTTTAATTAATTAGGGTTAACCACACATCAAAATAACTTGAAAATAATTATCCACAAATCTTTAGGATCAGAGAGACCTCACATAAAAATTTGGGATCAATTGGAAATGTTTAACCCCACTAAATGAATTAATTAGGTCACATGAGTAAAATTAAACTTTAAAAATTCATAACTCCGAAAATACATTTTAAAAATTCACAAAATTGGTTTAGTGGGCTCTTTCATATCAGAGGAGTCAAAAAAAGTTTAAATTGTAAATTTTCAAAAATCTTCATTTTTCACCATATTTTAATATTTTAAATAAGTAAAAAATAATAAAAAACACAAAAATAACAAAAATCATAAAAATGTCATATTTTGACTCCTAATCACTTAGGAACAAACCAAATATTTTTCCCAAGTCTCAAAGTAAAGATATTGAATTTTAAATGCTTAAGATAATTTTTTAATATTAAAAATGGATTTTTCAACCTTTTCACTAAATTAATTCTAGTAAATCAAAGAAAATTCATAAAAATAAAAAACTTGTTTCTCTGAACTCCTTGAGGTAAGAGAGACTTAGGAAAAATATAAAATTCATTTTTCAACTTTAATTTAATTTTATAATTAATTAACACTTCAAAAATCAAAATAATTATAATAGATAAAATATAATTGAAAAAATCTCCAAAATTGGTCCAAGTGGTTCCCTGGTCAGAAGAAACATCCTATAATTTTCCTAATGACAGAAATCTTACCTTGGTCATGTTGTTGAATTTTCATTGAAAACCCTTATTTTTCACAAAAATAATTAAATAAATTAAATTAAATTCAGAAAAATCATATTTTCCCCTCTAATATCTTAATTGGCATATGAGTGAAGTGACATAAAAATTTCAAGTTCATTTGAGCTCAATTTAATGAGTTATGAAATAAATAAGCTTAAGAGGGCATAAAGGTAATTAAAAAAAATTTTAACCCTAATTAATGTTTAGGTCTAATCAGAGGGAGGGTAAAATATCTGATCTTAAATTTTCTCATAAATGATTGAAACTTAGGGAATTAAGGGGTAAAAACCCACTAATTATCTTTAAAATATTTGAAGTGAATTTAATTAATTAAATAATTTAAATTTTGAAAGATTAAATTAAAATTTGGATTATTAAGGTTAGGGATATAACTTTGGAAGATATTAATTCTTTAATTTAAAAGTCCCTATATAAATCACTTCAATAAGATCTAATTCTTAATTAAACTTAAAATAATAATGAAATTAATAAATTAAAAATTAAAAGAAAATAACCCTTAATTAAATTAATATTTAAAATATTAAGAGATTTAATAATTAAATTAAATTTAATTTAAAAATTAATTCAACATCACTTAATAACAAACTTAAAGCAAATTTGAAATATTAAATAATATTGAAAAAATTCATAATTAAGCATATAAAACAAATTAAGCTAATCAAAACTAACCTAAAACATCGTAATTAACCTAAATCAAACCATCAAAAATATTTGAATAATTCAAACACTTCTAAGTAAATTTAAAACATCATAATTAATCTGAAATATTAAGATAATAAAAAAAGGGTTTAAAGATTTAAACTAAATTTAAAACAACTTGAACACTATTCCAAACTTAACATTATAAAAATTTCATAACTAAATTAAACCACTTTAAATCATCAATTTCAATTTTAAATCATTAAAATCTTTAATAAACTGATTTGCCCTTAGAGGCTTTTGTTATCATAAATCTTAAATGGAGCATCAAGTGAAATGTCACTTTACTTATAAGATAATCAAACATCCTAATTCACTGAGCAAGAAACAAACTAAACTAAATTTCTGGACGATTGATTCATCTCTACAATAAAAGTTCATTTAGACTCGAAATAATTTTAGAAGTATTGAAAAGATGTTTAGAACCTGTTTTAAACACTTAGAGGTGTTTTAAGAAGAATAATTGAACTTAATTATTCTTTGATGAAGAAAATCATCCATAAAACAAAAGAACCTAGACGTCATAGGAATTGACTAGCTATAGGATTAGGACTTTGGTAGACAACCAGAACCTTTCCCTTAGCTTTACCTAGGTATTTGTAATAAGCATTTAAATGCTTTTAACATGTGTTTTAAGTGTAGCTTGGAATGACGGGAAGACCCTCCGGGTACGCTTTTATGTTATTGCAAGTTACTTACATGTACTGCGCTTTACCTTTCTTGCATGTTAAACAAGATTGTTGCATGAAAGCTGAAACCTTTAGGATAGCCACAAAACTGAAACCCAAAACTCAAATCAAAACAAGATAAAATTCACCGCCACAACATTCAAAATAAAAAACAACTCAAAATTTAATCACAAACAGAACAACAAAACTACAATTGCAATTAAACTAAAACATCTTGTTGGATGATCAGGAATACCTCGGATGATGTAACCTACGTGTTGCTAATGGGATTTCCCATTGTTTAAATGAAAGTGTGGAACTCATTCAGTTGAGTTTAGTAAATTCATCTGGACTAAGTGAATCCGATAAAAATAACGGTGTCGGAATGATGGAACTGTGGGATCTTAACCGGTGTTGTTATAATCAACTTTAAGATTCCCCTAATAAAACATTAAAGACATTTGAACCTTAAGACTTTTCTAAACCAAAACACTTTTCTCATCTCCTGATTTTCACCTTCTAAAACTAAACCTCTGCAACGACAAGAAGCTTCGAGCATAGTGAGCGTACTCGGCCATCGTCGTCAAGAAACTGGAATCTACATCAGCAAAACCTTTCCTAGAATTAAATAACCAAGACATAGGATTTCGAGGTAGTTTGCCTAGTGCAACATAAATCCTCAACTTTTTGTTAGGCATTTGCATAGTTGTGTTATGCAAATTAAGCCCTAACCGGTCTTAGGATTCCAAGGTAGTCGTTCGGTACGACATAAACCCTAACATCTCTGAGGCTAGTTATGTGACTTTATCATACAAATATAAGTCCTAATTATTTAAAATTAGCAGGATTACAACATTAAATAAACTCTCAAATTGAAGCCAAACAATAGGATAGTCGAGAAGTCATCGAAGTTCACTTCGGGTCTGTGACATCCCCTACTTCTCCTCCATTGGATTCCTAAAAATAAACCGTTCCAAATTTGAGCCATTCCTTATTGGAATTTCCAAAATCCAATTTGTTTGAAAACCGTAAACTTTGAAATTCTTGAGAGCAAAACCACTGATCATAATCGAGAGTTTTCTTAAGTGTCTTCAGACATTTAATATATAATTAACTATAGGGGCTTGCCCTTATAGGGAACTTTAAGAACCCAGGTAATATAAACCCTGTTTAATTCCTTTATATTTAGCAGGGGAACTTGTCGGCTTATAAAATTGGTTCGCAGACCAAACGGATGTCACAAATCTTCTAGTTTATTTAATCAATCCCCATCATCAAGCAATGTTTCTATTTTTCGGGATAGATACACGGTTTGTGATGCGGTGCTCGTTTATATAAACTATTCGAGATGTGAGATCGGTTCAATTTCATATCATAATTTTTTTTCTTTTTTTTTTAACTTATTTTCGAAATCAAATGCTACTTTCTAAATTATACATATTTAAATTAAATTTAAAATCTAAAATTCACCGACAACTTCTGTCAGGCGACCACTTCTTAAAATTAAACTTACAACCTAAAAATATGCTAACATTACCTACTTATTGTAGAGCTTCTACTTCTAGACCTTCTACTTCTATTGCTGAGCCACCATCTAGTTTCTGGGAATCCATGCATGATAAGTTTATGGAGCAGCATAATGAGTTATTTCTAACTCATTGTAGAGTAGATACAATCGATAAGAAGATCGATCATCTTTCAGAGTACACCCAAAGGAAGAGTGATTATGATGCTGAGTATTCTGAGTCTTTAGTTAAATTCTTGAAGGGTGACCATGGTGTTCAGTTCCCTACCTGTCCTAGGTTTTCACCGTATGTTGATCCGAAGGATGTGGAATTTTCTTTTGTTGATGACGATGACGAGGCTGCAGACAGTGATTAGTAGCTTGATATACCTCTTGAGATGTGTTGATTTTGTTTTTAGTTTATTTCTTATTTGTTAGTACTGATTAGTTTAATTTTATTCTTGTTTGTTAGTGTTGATTTGTTTAATTAGCTTTGTGTGAACTTTTTGATGTTGAGACTGTTTTAGATCATCTGATGTGTTATAGACTGAAATATGGATGATTTTTTTCTATGATAAATGTTTATTTATGTTTTAACTTACTATTTAGTATTCCCGAATAGTTAGTAACGTTGATTGTTTTAAATATATATATATATATATATATATATATATATATATATTGTAGAAGTTAACTCCTCGCTCTAGCTTAATCATTTTTGTTACATACATATTAAAGCATGTGTAGAATTAGAAAATAGTTTTTCCTTACTACATCATTATTGTACCTAGATAAATTCCTGTTTATTTATTTCCCTCGTGCTTTAGAAAATTTTATGATTCATTTTTATACCAAAGCTGAAGTTTAGGGGAAGAGAAAACATTTTTTAAATTTAAATATTATTTGTCCTTAATGAACTAATATTTTCTTTAAAAATATTAGCATAACATAAGGAATGAAAAATCTATTTAAGATTACTTAAATTTTTGAATTCATAAATAATTTAGTAAACTTAACTAAAATTTCAATAATTTTGATTGATTTAAGAATAAGAATTATTTAACTTAAAGAATAACAAGATTAAGAATTTTTCTATTTATAGTAAAGAGAAATGTATTTTTGAAATACTAAGGAATCAAGATTATTAGTTGAAAAAGAAAAATGATTGAAAAACAATCCAAAAGAAAAAAAAAACAAAGAAGAGTGAGGAGAAGTTTAAGGAAACGTCTAATAAAAAATTGGCTTTACTTGAATTATCCTATAGGAAGAAAACTGATTACATTTTTAACTTAATTTTTATGAACAAATATTTTTATTTGAAAAATGTTTCATGAAAGTCTTTTTCTTGTAAATATTCTATGTGACCTTAATATGATAAATTACAATTATTCTTGAAATAAATGAAAAATTGGAAGTCTTATGATTTGGTAGTTAAGTATTCTTTAAATTCTTAAAATTAACCTTAATTAGTGAAATTTAGTTGATGATTTGCTAAAGCATTTATAAAACCAAAAATTTAAAGAAATCTTAAATATTTAAACTTCATTCCAAATGTTATATATTTTATATGATTAAAGGGTTACTTGAAGACAAGTAACATTTAAGTTTAGGGGAATTTGATCCACTCAAAAAAATACCCATTTTATGCCTTATTTATGATTCAATTGTTAAGGATATTATGCTTTAATGAAAGGTATTTTTTATGTTTTTGGATGTAGGTGATAAAAAAAGAGTTTAAGAATGAAAAAGGAGCAAAAAGGAGCAAAAATGGAGCTAAAAGAGCAAAGCTGTCAAAATTATAGGCCTGGCGCCTAGGCGCCAGAATCCGGAGCCTAAGCGCCAGCTCGATACGGAAACAGATGATGTTAAGTGGTTATCAGACCTTCTAGAAGACTGGAAGTTACTCCTAATTTATAGGACGTGATAAAATGCATTTGGACACAAGAAAACGGTTTTAATCACAAAGAGGTGTGATCCAAAGTGAAGAAGTGCGAAGACCTAGTCACGGACTCCGGCGCTTAGGCGCCAGATTCCGGTACCTAGGCTCGACAGTTACCTTCTATAAGATACATTGTATTTGGATGAATTTTGATGAGATGCCTTAAGCAACCTCTGGTTAAATTCGAAGCTCCATAAATAGGAGCCCATTCTACAGAGAAAAGTGCACCCAATCCACCCAAAGCTCTCCAAGCTTGAAAATAGTTTTAGGGAGCCACTTTCTTTAGTATTTAGAGAGTTTATTTTGAGTGTTAAGTGTGAGTTTATTAGTGTTCTTACTGTTGAAGCCTTTCATCATTGCATTGGAGTCAGTAAGAGTCAGCAAATCACTTGAAGGAACATTCCAGATAAGTATTTGTAACTTGGTTCAAAGTTTTATAAATATGTTTTGTTGTGTGAATTCAATGTATTCTGAGTAGTTAGTTTTCTTTCTCCTTTTAATTATGAAAAGATAATAAGATAATTGAATTTTGTTGGAGAATTTAACTTAAAATATTTATAAAACTTGTGATGATATTAATACGTGATCTAAATTTACTTTTTAAACTGGTCATTTAAATTGTTAAAACTTGTTGAAGAATTTCGAAACCTATCCAGAGTTGAGTTCTTAACTTGTAGATATCACATGAATCCTTGGGTAGTCGAAGGCTTTATGTGGGTTATTCAAGGTGAAGTGCAAATAAATAGGAAGATATGATTTATTGGGTGTAAAATTAATTAGTTTTTAGAGTGACAGACTAAATTCTAATAATTTGATCTATAGAAAGGGAACGGGTCACTGGTAGGGCCGACCATAGCCACCCTTGGACATCTAGTAGTGTGAGTCTAGATTAACTCATTCTACTAATAAAACATCCTGAACCGATTTATAGATTAGTCAATGTTCTCTATGCCTTGACCAAAGGGTAAAGAATATGAATGCTTCTATTTGGCACAATACCATAATCTAAATTCTCCACAAATGATAATTATTCTAAAAATCTTGGATTAATTGAAAAAGAGAGAGTTGTTTTAAATATACCTGCATTAATCTTTATTCAATTATTGCTTGCTTACATTTAGTAAATTTTTTATTAAATTTAAAATCTGAATTTTGAAAAGAAATAAAAATAATAATTATTTTTAATTTGAAAAATATAAAATATTTTTCTTAATTTTCTCAAAACCTTCCAGGTGGGATCGATAACCAAGACTCCAATAGAGCCCTGTATTACTTGAAACGATACGTATACTTGCGTTTGAAATTGTGACTTTTACAATAATTAATATAAATATTTAATCATAAATTCATAAATTCTTACATAAGTAAAAGATGTACGGTCACACATCAGGTACCTGGACATTTCACAATCCTTTTAAGCTTTCTTGAGTTCATTTAAACTTATCATAATTATTAAATGATTCATCCTATTTATAACCTTATGCTCGGTGAGCCAATGTTCTAGTCATCCCGAAAGGCAGGGTAGTTATCATTTGGTGTTTTACTTAGGAATTATGTAAGTGGGCCTTTAGAGGCAAACTTAATTTATGGAAGAATTTATCAATTTTTGATGGGCTTGTAATGTTTCAAAAGTAGTTTTGGATTAACTGTGTTTCCTTTTCTATTTATCATTAGTCAATTTTTCAATTAAACCTAGCTCACTACTAAGCCCTTAAGATTTTAGTGGGTGTATTTATGTCTTTAGAAAAAAAGTTTAATGACCTGCATGATTATGATTCTTATAAAAATATTGAATAATCATTTAAACATCAAATAGGGGGTATTAAATTAGTGGAATACTAACTTCCAAAATCGACCCCTAACCTTAAGGATCTTTTGATTTAGTTCTCTTCCAAATTATGATGATTAATTAAATCATAAATTTTATCCTTTAATTTAAAAAAAATGAAATGGGTTTCTACCATTTACCCTTCTATATTTCAATCATCCAATCATAATGATTAAGATCATTTATTAACATTTTCCCACTTTAATTAAGCCTAAAAATTGATTAAGGCTAAATTCTTTAAAAATGCAATTTTACCCCTAAAGGCCTTATCACTCCATAATTCATTAAGTTTAACTCAAATGACTTTGAAATTTTTATGTACCTCCACTTATGGGTCAATTAAAAAATCAGAGGAGAAAATGTGATTTTTAAAACTTCAATTTAATTTATATCTTTATTTTAAGGTAGGAATAGGAATTTTCAATGAAAATTCGGTAATTCGTCCAAAACAAAACATTTGACTTTGAAATTTTTATTAGAGATAGACCTAGACCAGAGGACCACTTGGACCAAATTTCATCATTTTTTAGCTTTAATTTGATTATAAAAAATATTTTAATTTTTGGAGTATTAATTAAATATAAAATATTATTTAAGTTGAAAACTAAGTTTTGTTTTTTTTACTTAAACCTCTTTGAGGTCAAGAAACCAAGAGAACCAAATTTCATATTTTTTTATTTTTATTTTAATTATTATAATTATTTTAGTGAAAATTTAAAGAAATTCCATCTTAGCCTTTAAAAATTGATTTTAACCCTTTAAAAATTAATATCTTTTCTTAGAAAATTAAGAAAAATGTCCCAATTATTCCAAAATGCTTAGGAGACAATTTAGGACATTTCCAACTATTTTTATTAATTTTATATTTTTTATGAATTTTTAATTATTTAAATATTAAAATAAGTCTCAAAATTGAAAATTTTATTTTAATTACACATTTATTTTTTAAAGACTCCTCTGATCTCAGCGAACTCCCTAAATTAATTTGGTGAAATTTTGAAGTGTATTTTAATAATTATAATTATTTAATTGCCAAAAATGTGAATTAACTTGAAAGTTTCATTTATGTATTCAAATTAATTCCACCTAATTTGAAATTTATATAGGGGGTTCCTCTGATCTTAAATTACAGTAGAGAATAAAAATCAAGTTATTTTTATTTATATTTAGTCAAATTTATTTTTACTTCATTTTTAAGTCTTAATTGCCTTTAGGGTTGTACTTAATGATTTAAGACAAGTTTTCATTTTTCTTAGGGTCCTCTGGTCACAAGTAACCAACAAAAATTTATCTTACATTTTTCTGATTAATATTATATGTATTATAATTATTTTACCAAAACAGCTATGATAAATTAAAAAATAGAGATATCTATCTAGAAGTCTCCTCTGAATTTGGAAAAATCAGGGAAGGTCCCTTTAGATTGAGGCAACAACATACCAAAATATCAAGCAATGATGAAATGTCTAAGCCAATAGAGAATCAAACGACTCTAGACAGTATTTAATTAATTAAAAATAAGACATGCATCAAATAACCTTCAAACCATTTCCACATTATTCTGCTCTGTCACTGAGCACTAAATAATTTTTCATTTATTTTTATAATTTTTCTACACCAAGTTATGGATTTTTAAAGTTGTACTGAATTAAATAATTCAAATAAATCCTATTTTCTCACTTAAACATGCGGCGCAGATTGGATTCTCAGTAGCTCTGAACGACCACACGATGTGCTCCTATTCGACGCCGCCATCTGAATAAACGTCCACACAGCCGCTCTTTATGTATATTATCTTCATCTAACTCCATCCCAGCCCTCGATTCAATATACGCGTGATCTGACGATTCTACTTCATCGTCATCGACCAGTCTTTCCCGAGAGCCGTCCACCTTCTAGACCTAAGTACTCGAGCTAGACTCAACCAAATCACATGGGGTTTGTTCCTAGAGCTTCATCTGACCTAGACGAACCTATCCACATGATTTATATGGTATGAAATACGTTCTACACATGTATAAGATCAGAACAAGCTTGGGAGGAATAATGAGTTCAATACCATTGTTTAAGAGGTGAGGACTCAATCAGATGGTTATGGCAACTTTGATTGGTCCCAACGAACCTCCATATGGAGCGTTGTGCTGTGGTGAAATGTTTGAACCTGAATTCGACCAAGGCCAATTTCAGGTGTTGATCAAGTTTGGTGCAGAGGATCTCTATGATGGGGCTTTGATGGGGGATCTTCTTCTTCTTCTGATGCTGTAAAGGTGTGGGTGCAATTAATTTAAGTTTAGTGCACTATGGAGCTGTGGTGGAGTTTGTCCTGATTTCGGATGAGATTTTAGTGGATAAGTTACTCTCATATAAGGGGAATCAGAGGGGGGAATGGTTGGAATGAGCTTAGGGAGGTCTGGAGAGGCTCTGGTGAAGTTTTGGCAGAGTTTCCTTAGGAAATTTTCAGCACCTGGATTTGGCCATGAGGGATGGCTTTTATAGCCATGGCCAATTGTCTGAGCTTAGGCCTGACTTTGGGTGCTTTAGGCCGCTTAGGGTGAGGGCTGAGCAATGTCATTGATTGCTGACCTCACTAACATAGCTCAATTTTGAGTTTAAGGGGATATGGGGGGGTTCTTGGGCTGAGTCTTTCCAGTGGCTAGGGTGGCCAGCAAGGACAGGGAAAGTGGTTGGCAGAAGCATGAGGATGTAAGGAAGGCCACAATGCATTTAATTAAGCATGATGATTGCTTACTCAAGGGTTAAGGGGAAACTTGGGCCAGCCAAAAAGGGGAGCACCCATTGGTCCCTAGTGAGGGATCTTTGGTCCATGGCTCAATGAGCTTGGGTTGGGTCAGGTCAGACTAGTCCTAGGGGTCCTAAGCTGGGCTGCCATGAAGTTGATTTGGTCAATTTGGTTCAATTTAAGTGAAATTGGGTTATGGGTTCAATTTAGGTCACACTGGGTTTAGATTGGACTAGGCTTGGTTTTGACTTGGGTTAGACCAAATTGATTGTTCAAAATGATGTATATGATTGTCCTAAAGTGTTTGAAAGAGGATTGGAGTGGTTTTGAATAGGTTTGGGGGTTCAAATTGGCTTGATTTTAGATTTTGGTCAATTTGGGGCAAGTTGGGTTAACTTGGGTTTTGGTTAAGCTATGGTTGGGTCCAAGGCCAATTCAAGCTTCCAAATGGTCTAAGGGGCTGTTATAAAGAGTTCCCAATATTAACTGAGTGGAAATTTTAGGGTCAGTGTACTCAATTTGGTGGATTTTGGGCATATGGCATGTTTGGGTCTAAAATTGGGAAATTTGGCTCAAATGGGTTTGAGTGAGGCTTAGGCTCCAATTGGAGGTAATTTATGGTTCATTTTTGTTTAGGGGATTGTTATAAAGAGTTTACAACATCTTTGGGAGAGAATTGATTGTCATTGAGTCAATTTGGAGGATTTGGGTCACTTAGGCAAAATTGGAGATTTTGGATTTTAAGTGAAATTGAACTCAAATGTGAGTCAAATTGAGCTTGGATTTGGTTTAGATTGAGGCTAGAGATGTTGAATTAAAATTTGGAATTGTAATTGGGCAAAATTAGGGCCAATTGGGTGGACATTGGATTTAATTTGGGCACTTTTGGGTTAAATGGGTCAAATTAGGGCTTTTAGTTAAATTGGGCTAAATTGGTAAAATTTGGTCATGTGGTAGTCAAGAGAAATGAAATTAGAAATATTTGGGAGGATTTAGAAATTTTTGGGAATTTTTGGAATTTTTGGATTTCTAGGCTAGGAAGGGTATTTCGGTAATTTTGTAAATTTTGGGGGTATTTTGGAAATTTTGGTAAATTTGGATGATTTTTTTCAATATGAGTGGTAGGGAATATTTTTAAATAGTGTTTGGAGAAAAAAGGGTAATTTGAGTAATTTTGGAAATTTTGAGGGATTTTAGGGTTTTAGGGGTATTTTGGGTAGATTTAGAAGCAAGGGGTCAAAAATTGAAATTTTTAAAAATTAAGGTTGATTGGTGGTGAGTAGTATGGACTTGTTTAGATTGACCTATGGACCAAAGGTAACCCTCTTTTGGACCTCTATGTGTTGGTACTAATCAGACCTTTATCTTGGGGCTAAGAGCTTGGAGAAAACCACACACATGAGTTTCCAAAGAGTTAGGAGGCCAGGGTGAGATGTGTTTTGCTTAGGTTTGTGAGTGTGAAATGTGTTTAAGCTCCAGACCTCCCAAGGTAGATCCTAAGGTCTGATCACCTATAGAAGACTTCCCCTGGGCTTCCTTATGCTTTGGTCTCTTCTTCCCAAAAGCTGGACGTTAGACCTTAAGCATATGAAAACTCCCAGTGAAGTGAGAAAAGTTTGAATTTGTAAGGGGGAGAGTTCCAAGGCTAGTATTCTAAGAAAGTTACCAGGAAAGTCCTATGGCTAGACCCTTGACTATTCTAAAGAGAAACTAGACCTCAACCCAAAGTGAGGTCAACAGATGAATGTGAAGTAGAAGCATGAGAAGTAGAAGCAACATTACTAGGAGCTCTAACAAATCCTCCCTTCCAGCCAAATTCTGAATGCACAGTGTAAGTGTTCACATTTACACTGGTAATAGGTCTATGTGGCCAAAGGACTTCTTTCCAAGTTTCAAACTTAACTCCAGACCGCTCACAAAGTTAATGAATCAGGGAAGGAAGTCCCATACCGGCAGTAGTAGTAGCTCTAACACAGTTCAAAACATAATAAAAAATGATAGCTCCAATGTCTAAAGGCTTTCCCTGCTAAATACAATGGTTTAGAATAGCTCTCTCTCTCGTAACTTACTTGACTTAAAGGCAATAGCTTAGATGAGATAAAGTAATGTTATGCTTTAGAAGTGTCATTCAACTTAGAGGCTTGAAAATTTACTCTAGTTTCATTTGTTATCTTCCACAAACCCCTTCCATCAGTAAAAAAAAGACATGATCTCATCTAACTCTCCCTCAGAAGGATGATAATTGTCATAAAAACAAAACATCTAACGAGGCAATAGGTAAAAACTATTAATTATCACAGGAGAAAAATCTACTTGCCGACCTCTAACCATTACCAAATTGTCTTCTACTGCTGGTAAGTTTGTATAAAACTATCTATCTACAGAAACAACAGCAACAGCGGAGAAGCAACAATAATTTTCCCAATTTCTTCTAGCAATCATCTCTTCAATATCTCCTCCTGGCTTGCTAAACACTTGTTCTGTAATCATTTTATGTGATGATAGGTCGTCGACGTATCGATCCTCAGCTCTAGAACTGAAAAATTTGTCGTAATCAAATCTCACCTTCTCTCTCGAGCGCTTCGACTTTTGAGCCATCTCTAAAAAAATCATAAAAATTTCACGATAAATTCCAAAATCAAACTAAACTTGCTAACTTAACTTATATAGGCAATTTCCACTAAATCCAAGCAATTTCTCATGCTTTTCCTCAAATATTCACCATAAATAGTGATTTTCAGATTTTCTATAATGTACTCAAAATACATAGTGAAAACCAAAACTTTTTGCTTAGGAGAAGTGCTCATACCTTAAGGAATTCAAATCCAACAAATTTTTGTCGAAATTGTCTCTTAAATGATCCAACTTAGTGATACCCTAGACTCATTCTTCGTGAAATCTAGAGGTTGAAGGTGATGTGGGGTTAAAAATGGCAAATTTTGGGTTTTTAACTATAGAAAACCAGTTTTCGGGAACCGGCACTTAGGCACGGAGCATTCGCTGTAAAGTGATGCAGGACTTATATTTTTGCAAGAATTTATGAACTCAAATTTATGTATTTACAATGATTTTGTAAAGTCCAAGCACTCAACGAAAGTATATGTATCGTATCAAGTAATACAGGGCTCTAATGGAGTTCTGGTTATCGATCCCAAAGGGAAGTACGAAGTATAAGAAAATGTTTCATAATGTATATAATATATCACTGAAATCTGATACTTAAATTGCACTTAAAGTTTAATACTTACTTCTACTACCACTATGCAAAAAACAGTAACAATTAATTAAACTACAATTACTTCTAACAACTTCGAAAACAGAATTAACTAACAGACACACTAAACTATGTATTTGAAAGGTTTTTGATATATGAGAAAAGTATCTTTCCTCTTGCAATGAGAATATAATGTGTGGATTGATATGGAACAATTATCTATGTTATTGTGCCAAATGGGAGCATAGATGTTTCTTTACCCTTAAAAGAGTACCTCCTCTTCTAAGCATGAAAAGAACATTGACATATCCTAAGTTTAGTCACTAAATCTAAGGCTAGGCTGGAAGGATACCGGCTCTCATTTCAGAGCTCCCACTCACCCTTCACCTGAAGGATAACCTTCGATATTTAGTTATTAATCTTAGAACCAATTTGAGGATCTCAGCCTGTCACCCTGAAACCTCCAAATTTAAGTCCATAAAAATACATTTCCCTATTTATTTGCACTCAATTCCCATGAACTACGTAATTCATCCATGGAAATTTAATGGATTCTTCATTTTTATTGTAGGACATTAAATCCTTTCAGAATTAATGTTCAACAACGTAATTTAGGTAAATGGCTTTGTTATTGGAGATTAATGGAAATTGTACTCTGAAGTCATAATTTTCCAATGATCTAACCCCAATCACAATTTGGAAATGTCAAAGTGATTTTTTGAAAGACAATCAGAATGATCTTTATAGAATTGGTGATTAATGGAAACTACATAAACCTACATGAACGACCTCATTTGCTCTAATAAACGGGCCCTAAGTTGTGCTTCCACTTAAGTGCAATGATCTTACCTATAAATGACATCAGCAGACAAAAAAAAAAGGAAATTACAACTCGGAGAACTTGGAAGCTTGGAAGACTAGCAAGCATTGTACGGGCCCATGATAAATTGGTTCACCCTAGGACACTCAGATCAGGTATTTGGATTTAGTACTTCAAACACCTATCCTCATGGGAGGGCCTATATGCTTGTTAAGAAGACACATTTAGGGAAATCTTGTCAGTTGACAGACTACTAAGAAGACATAATACGCCCAATCAATGGGTAGTATTTAAAAAAAGATGTGACATAGACAAAAATGAATGACTTGATTTGAAAACTGGGAAACAAACAATCCAAACCGACAAATCGACATTGACATTTCTAAGAAGTAGTATAAAACCTCCTTAAATGGAATATAGCATCTACTCTTTTTCTCGCTATTGGAAATAAGACCATCATGACATTGGCTTTCCTTTAGCAATCTTTCATTGGATAGGATATAAGTCTCATACGCATTCCTATTCCAAAATCGATATTTTGACATTGACATTTCTAAAAGGTAGTGTAAGACCTCCTTAAATGGAAGACGGCATATACTCGTTTTCTCGCTATTGGATATAAGACCATCATGACATTGGCTTTCCTTTAGCAATCATTCATTGGATAGGATATAAGTCTTATATGCATTCATATTCCAAAATCGACATTTTGACATTGACAATTCTAAAAGGTAGTGTAAGACATTCTTAAATGGAAGAGGGCATCTACTCTCTTTCTCGCTATTGAATGTAAGACCATTAGACATTGGTTTTCCTTTAACAACCTTTCTTTGGATAGGATATAAGTCTCATACGCATTCCTATTCCAGAATCGACATTTTGACATTGACATTTCTAAGAGATAGTGTAAGACCTTCTTAAATGGAAGACGACATCTACCCTCTTTCTCGCTATTGGATATAAGAACATCAAGACATTGGCTTTCCTTTAGCAATCTTTGTTTGGATAGGATATAATTCTCATACGCATTCCTATTCCAAAATCGACATTTTAACATTGATAGTGTAAGACCTCCTTAAATGGAAGATGACATCTATTTTCTCGTTATTAGATATAAGACCATCATGAAATTGGCTTTCCTTTAGCAATCTCTTATTGGATAGGATATAAGTCTCATATGCATTCCTATTCTAAAATCGACATTTGACATATCGACAATTGTTATCGACATTTGACATCGACAATTATTATCGACATTTGAGATATCAACCTTGCGACATTTGACATATCAATGCTTGACACTCATCCTCTCCTTTGCTATCGTGTGTAAGTCATTTCTTGACACAGAAATGACATTCCTTTAACTCGACATCAACATCAACATCGACATTTTGAGAAATGGAAAATAACATCTATTTTCTCTCTCCGGTTATTGGATGTAAGTCCTTTCCTGACACGAAAATCATGGCTTTCCTCTAACTAAAATCGACATTGAAATTTTGAGAAATGGAAAATGATATCCATTTTCTCTCTCCGGTTATTGGATGTAAGTCCTTTTCTGACAAGGAAATCATGGCTTTCCTCTAACCAAATATCGACATTGATATTTTGAGGAAAATAGAAAATGACATCTATTTTCTCTCTCCGGTTATTGGATGTAAGTCCTTTCCTGACACGGAAATCATGGCTTTCCTCTAACCAAATCTTGTCATTGACATTTTGAGGAAAATAGAAAATGACATCTACTTTCTCTCTCCGGTTATTGGATGTAAGTCCTTTCCTAACACGAAAATCATGGTTTTCCTCTAACCAAATCTTGACATTGACATTTTGAGGAAAATAGAAAATGACATATATTTTCTCTCTCTGGCTATTGGATGTAAGTCCTTTCTTGACACAGAAATCATGGCTTTCCTCTAACCAAATCTTGACATTGATATTTTGGGGAAAATAGAAAATGACATCTATTTTCTCTCTCCGATTATTGGATGTAAGTCCTTTCCTGACACGGAAATCATGGCTTTCCTCTAACCAAATCTTGACATTGACATTTTGAGGAAAATAGAAAATGACATCTATTTTCTCTCCGGTTATTGGATGTAAGTCCTTTCCTGACACGGAAATCATGGCTTTCCTCTAACCAAATCTTGACATTTACATTTTGAGGAAAATAGAAAATGACATCTATTTTCTCTCTCTGGTTATTGGATGTAAGTCCTTTCTTGACACAGAAATCATGGCTTTCCTCTAACCAAATCCTGACATTGACATTTTGAGGAAAATAGGAAATGACATCTATTTTCTCTCTCCGATTATTGGATGTAAGTCCTTTCCTGACACGGAAATCATGGCTTTCCTCTAACCAAATCTTGACATTGACATTTTGAGAAAAATAGAAAATGACGACTATTTTCTCTCTCCAATTATGGGATATAAGTCCTTTCCTGACACGGAAATCGTGGCATTCCTTTAACAAAATAGCAACATTGACATTTTGAGAAATGGAATATGACATGCATTTTCTCTCCCGGTAAATTTCTTTTAAGACACGAGAAGAATATTCCTTCTAAGAACCGACAAACGAGACATCGGTTATCTTCTAGGAGCAGTATGATACCCACTCTTTTCCTGATTGTTATGGAACATCTCTTAGATCACTTCGGTCAACCCCAATATGTGCAGGATACTTATATAGTATTCTACACATATTGGGGGCCCTTTTGTTGACCTCATTTTTACAATAGGTCAACCGTTTGACCTAAAAAAGTTAACTTTAATCAAAATGATCAATTTTGACCCAGATGACCAACCTTATCGACCCAACGAAGTCAACCTTTGACTCAAAAGATCAAATTTGATCAAAATGATCGACCCATGACCCCAATGATCGACCCAATGATCAACCATCGATCACCAAGTCAACCAAGATACTAAAATGATCAAATATGACTTATTTGACCAATTTAAGACATCACATGACTACTGATACCACTTTGGTCAACTTTAACCTAAATAAGTCAAATTTAAATCTGCTATTATCCAAATTGTAGAAAACAATCAATTTGGTGGAACATTGAATAAAGATTTTAACTTAAAACTTGCTAGTCTTCCAGATTTGTGTGCTACATTTAAATATGACAGAGTATCGAATGACGCTGTCAGACTTAGACTTTTTCCTTTTTCATTAAGGGATAATGTTAAGGCGTGATTAAACTCGTTAGCACCTAGATCTATCAGAACTTGGGGATAACTATCACAAAATTTTTTGTTGAAATATTTCCCTCCATTAAAAACTACTAAGCTTACATCTTTTTGTCAGTTTGAAGGGGAATCAATATATGAAGCTCTGGAAAGATTTAAAGATCTCCTTCATAAGTGTCCATATCATGTTTTATCAGATTGGTTAATAATTCAAATATTTTATAATAGATTAGTTGGATCTCTTAGATTGATTATAGATGTTGTTGCTGGTGGATCTTTATTGTCAAAACCTTTTGATGAGACATTCTTTAATAAAATAAATGGCTACTAATAATTTTCAATGACCCTCTGAACGGGTAAATCCAAAAAAAGAAGCTAGTATTCATGATTCTGATGCAATATCTATGTTGGCTTATCAAATTGATGTTATTTCAAAGAAAATAAATCTATTCAGAATGAACTATTCTTAAACTCCCCAGGTGTTAAAGGAAAATTTATTAGGACAAATAGTAGATTCTCAATCATCTTATGAGACATTGAATGCTATAAATAATAGACCCAACAGTCTTTATTCTAATTATTATAATTCTGGTTGGAAAAACCACTCAAATATAAACTGGAATAATAACACTGCTACTATTAATCCGTAGTAGGGGAACAATTCAGTGAACCCATTGGGAAATTCGAACAACCAGGGAAACACTAACTATAGACCTTATCCTCCAGGTTTCAATAGTAACCTGTAATTTAAAAGAAAGAATTTGTCTATGGAAGAATTAATATAAAACTTGGGTAATCAATTACAAAGTTTAGGGAATCAATTATAGAGTCAAGGTAACCAATTACAAAGTCAGTGAGCTGCTATTAAAAATATTGAAAATCAATTAGGACATATTGCTACTGCACTTAGTAACAGACCTTTAGGAACTTTTCTTAGTAATGTTGAAGTTAACCCAAAGGATCAAAGTAAAGAATAAATTAAAGCTATACAATTAAGAAGTGGAAAAGAATTGGAATCAAGCGTGCAAAAACATGCTGATGCTGAAAAAAAGAAGATGGAAACTGATAAAGGTAATGATACTATATATCTATATTTAGAATATCCTCTTAAACCGATAAAAATTACTGTAGAAAGACCATCACATTCCTTTCCTCAAAGATTGAAACAACAAAAGAAAGATAAACAATTATCAAAATTCTTAGAAATCCTTAAAAATTTAACAGTAAACATTCCCTTCGTTTAAGCCTTATAACAAATGCCTAACTACGTGAATTTTATAAAGGATATACTAAATAAAAAAAAGAAAGTTTACTAATAATGAAACTGTTGCACTAAGTGAAGAGTGTAACACAATTATTCAAAAAAAGCCTTCTGAAAAACTTAAAGATCCTCGTAGCTTCACTATACCTTATGCAATAGAAGAAAATTTTTTGGAAGAGCCTTATGTGATCTGGGAGCCAGTATTAATCTCATGCCTCTATCAACATTTAAAAGGTTAGGAATATGAGAAATTTCTCCTACTTCGGTAACTCTTCAGTTAGCTGATCGTTCTATTTCTTATCCTAAATGAGTTGTAGAAGATGTTTTAGTAAAGGTTGATAAATTTATCTTTTCTATAGATTTTATTAATTTAGATATGGATGAAGATAAAGAAATTTCTATCATTTTCGGAAGACCATTTCTTGGAACTGGAAGAGCTGTGATAGATGCTCATAAAAGAGAATTAACTATGAGTAAATGATCAAGAGGTAACATTTAACATTTCAAAATCAATGAAATACCCTGCAACAGTGAAAGATGATGAATGCTTTCGAATGGGAATTTGTGATTATTTAAAAGATGAACATTTTTAAGAAATTTTTTTTTAAAAAAAAAGAGCAAGAAGATTTGAAATGTGATGATGAAAATGAAATGGAAGATAAATATGATGAGATATATAATGAAGAACTAGATTATGTTCAGGAAATATTTGAAATGCTGAATATTACAGAAAATGATAATAAAAATATAATTTCATCTATCATAAAACCTCTTGAACTTGAGATTAAAATACTTCCTAATAATTTAAAGTATGTGTTTTTATGAGAATTATCTACATTACCAGCTATTGTATCCTCAAGAACATAAATTATTAGATAAATTAAAAAGATACAAAAAGTTTTGGTTTGACTTTACCTGATATTAAAAGAATCAGTCCTTCGATCTGTATTTGTAGAATTTTATTAGCTGAACAATATAAACCTAAAGTTGATCCGTAAAGGAGATTAAATTCAATGATGAAGAAAGTAGTAAAGAAAAAAATTTTAAAATTGTTGGATGCTAGAATTATACATCCTATTTCAGACAGTGCATAGGTATGTCCAATACGAGAGACTACATGAATGAAATCTATCGATATTTGACGGATAAAGGCGACGATTGGGAGAAGAGACAACGGGTATGTAAATTTCTCTACCATCTTATTAAATCTTGTGTCGAAGCAATGACATTTCTTTATATCTTTGAAATTACTCTCAACCATAAAAATTTGTAAAGTGACGAAGGAAAGTGCAACGCTGAACTATTGTACTCAAACGGGAAGGCCTGTTGATATTGGCACCATAATTGAGAAATCTATTTTCAGCTTGATTGTGCATGGATCAAGTTATGGATTGGGACATCCTTCCACTATATTTCTTCTCTGCAACCAGTCACATGTGTCGTATGAAAGCCCATGGACCCAACTAACATTTATGACTGCCAAGCAACTCAGGATGAAAATGGTCCGGACATAATTGTAGACCAACCATCTTAGAGTTCACTACCTATTCAACCTCGCTTTCCTGAAGGTTCGCAGTTGATTCTGAAGAATATCAAGAAACCGGAAAAAGAGGTAAAAAATCTTATAAATCCGATTAATAATGTTTTTGAATTATTTAATCATCTGGATTGGAGGATGTAGGAACGATTTGATCATACTGGGCGTATCGAAGAAGGCTTGATACGTTCGATGAAGAAAAAAGCTTGGATTGAAGAGGATTCGATTGATGAATTCCTGTATCGACCCTTCTACAATTTGTTCGTCTACCACTTATTAATGAGAGGCATTAGAGAAGATAGCACTGATATTGATGAGGATAGGTGATTCTTTATATTATCTAGTATTTGGTGTTTGAACTTTATTATGCTTAGATGTGTTTAATATTTGGCTTGCTTTATTGTGTGATTTTAGACTTATTATGCTTGGGATTTGAGTCTATGTTTAGTTTTCAGCGTTAGAGTGTTGTGGTTTGATTGCGACGCTGAATTATTATGTGGTAGAATGATTTATATGTGAATGTTTGTAATAGTGATTTATATATATATGTAATATTTTGTGTTGTTTGTGTAAATTTTTTATTGGTTGGTCACTTAATTATGAAAATAGATGCTTAAAAAGGCTAATAAGATGTCGACGTAACGTAGAAATGATCAAAATCAGAAAAAATAATTTGGAACCATAAAATCATTCTAGCACCGATGACGCTAGAATGGGCGCCGACGGCGCCCAAAATCCAAAACTTCCCAAATTTTCTTAAAACCGCGAATTTGAGCTGTTGACCTCACTTTGACCATCTTCAACCTCTTGCGAAGGCCGAAAACTGCACCTAGAGCTTGCTTACATTTGGATTAAAGGCGATTTCAAAGCTTTTAGAGATTGGATCTCATCTTTTCTTAGTAAGAGCCCTACTTTGAACAAAAAAAATTTTATTTTTACCATGAAAATCACCTACATTAAAGAAATCTGAAATTTTGGAAAACTTTAAGATAATGCATAGTGTCAAGTTCTTACTTATTAGATTTGTCTTTGGAGTCTACTACATTGCAATTTTAGAATTTATTTGAATTTATTTTCACATTTTCTAGAAATTTTGAAATGGCTCCAAGGATGAGTTAGGAGAAGAGGAAGTTGGATTTTGATGAAAATGAGTTTGTAAATATTAAACCACAATACCACTTCAACTCTAGCCTCCAAAGTAGAAAGTGTATACAAGATCGAGAATTTAAAAATCTGGACGGAGTTGTGGAATAAGTAATTGCTGCTCGACACTAGGAAATATTCTATTATTTTTCTGTCGTTGCAATTGTGGATGTAGTACGTGAATTTTATGATAATCTGCGATGGACTGAAGTTGATCACGTGCTTTTTTGAGGGAAAATGGGAGAATTTACTCCTGACCGAATCAATGCTTTCTACCAATTGAGGGATACTTCATTCTGTGAGTATGAATCCTTTGGTACCATGGACGTTGATTTAAATGAAGAAAATTACTTTCCTTACTGATGGAAAAGCGGATGGGAAACAAAGCAAAGGCGAAAGATAAATTTTCCTGCTTCTATGCTAAAGGTTGCATCTAAAGCCTGGAACTATTTTATTTCTGCAAAATTACTACCTACCTATCATCATAGCAAAATTACTAGAAATAGAGTTATTTTGAATTACTGTATTCAAAATATGAAGATGATTAATATTGGTGTAATTATTTATAAGAGTATCCAGACCATAGCGAAAGGAGAAACCACTTGTGGATTAGGTCATCCTGCCCTGTTTTACACATTGTGTACAATCAGGAGTTAAGGTTAATAATAATGAAGATTTGGTCCATCTTTTAAAGCCTATTAGTAATGCCAACATTCGTACTTATGAATCTCATGTATGATGGAGAGCTGGATGTAAGAGTAGTGAGGTTCCCTCTACTAGTCATGATATACCTTCTACCTCTTAAACTCCTACGTTTTCATATGTTATAAAGCAGACAGAGTGATATTGCAAGGCTTCATAGCAGAATTGATGGAATAGAAACAAGAAATAATATTAATGATGATTAAAAGAAGAGGATCTAGCTTACTTGATATAGCTTACCATGATGCTCAGAAGAGATTCATGAGGGGAGAATCTGGTGTGATCTTTCCTACTTGCCCTCGCTATATTCCATACCAGGCTGAAGTGGAAGAAGCAGAAGAAGAAGGAGAGGATGATTGGTAGAGTGGTGTTCTTTTAGTTTATTATTGATGTGTAAAATTGTGTGTTTGTTATTTTCTTTAATGTGATTGATGTGTAAGGTAATTGTACTTTGATATATTAGTTATGTTGTGATGAAACTTGTGTTTTTTTGATATTATTGAAATTATAATGGATAAATGTTTGTCTTAGATGTTTTAAGTTTATGGTTTTAGATTTTCTTCACCCAGCAAATCTTTAATATATTAGATGAAAAGAGCTTCTAACTGTTTTATGCATACTAGTTTAAATTTTTTATTAATACCTGCATAGCATCAGAAGTATCAAAAGCCCGGCACAAAAGTATTAGTTTTATTTTTTCTCTCATTTATTAATTTGATATACACTGAAAAAAATTAGTTTGGGGAGGAAAAATTAACTGTTATTTGTTCTTAAATAAAATATATTTTCAAAATAACTTTAGCATGACTTATGGTAGTAGAGCTTAACTTTCAGATAACTACATTTTTTTTCTTTAAATATCATAGTGAGATTTAAATGAAAGTTTTTAGTAGTGAAGGTTAACTTTATGGGCTAAAATATTTAGTATAAGAGGATTAGACTATAGTTGACTATTTAAAATAAAGAAAACTATATTTTTTAAATGTTAATAGTCTTAGAAGTTTATGTGAGAAGAAAAGATTGGGACTCTATGACGAATCATTTAAAAGCTAGTATATATCTATAAATTAAAGAGATGTTACAATTTCCAACTTTAGGGGGAGAAGAGTGAAGTTCAAAATTATTAAAGGCTATCCAGATATAGTAATCTTCACTTAAGAAAAAAAAAGTATATTGAAAGAAAAGAAATGATTGAAAACCAATTCATATATAGAAAAAAAAAGAAATTATATCTGAGGAAAAGCTTGAGGAGATGTCTAATAAAAAATTAGCTTCACTTAAATTAACTTAAAGGAATATCATAATTACATTTCTGAATTTATATTTAAGTATTAGCATTCTTAATAATAGAATACTCATGAGCTTCTTTTTCATATGATTCTTCAAAGCACCCTTAATATGACAAATTATTATTATTCTTGAAATGAATAAGAGAGTAGAAATCTTAGACTTGATGACTAAATATTATTACACCTATAGTTTTGACCAAAGTTACTGAAAATTTTTCTTAAAATCTTTCTGAAAATAAGCACAATAAAAAAGAGAAAGCGAGAGTATGTACCTGCCGCCTCTGATAAAATTTCAAAAAAAATTGTAATTAGATATTTCATGTGTATAGACATGAGTATTAAATAAACACAGGATATTTGGAAACTTGAATATGAACACATAAGCATGCATGTTGTATAAGATTAGACGGTAGATATTTAAAAGATCAGAATTGGATTTAAGTATTTTTTGAGTTAGGGATGGGCTTGGCTTCAGGATCTTTGACCCTGATAATCATTTCCAAGGAACTTCCGTAGCCAACCATCGGTATCTGCATGTAAAAAGCTATGCTTGGATAGAAATTATCGACAAGACAATCAAACGAGAGATACTCTTAGCCCAATCAAGGTGACTAGCAAGTGGATACACAGAAGGTAACACCTAAATTCTTAATTTATTATGCATTAAACTTTCATTTGATAGCCAAAACATTAGCACCACAAGAAAATATTTTGTTATATTATTGTATATTTTGTAAATCAGCCGGTCCACAAATCAATCATATTGTTGGACTAGAGCCACCAAGTGCCTGGGAAAGTAATGGCAACTTCTTACCACAATGTATCAGTTTTACACCCTCATTAAGCCATTTAGTATTATTCTATTATCCTGAATTTAGAACCAGATGTCTTTTACATCATTGCACATATCTCTAACCCTTCCAACTTATAAACTAGCACGATAATCCAGATAGAACCGCTACATTGTGAATATTTCCACTTAAATTTAAGTATCTCCACAACCGACAATAAGGTATTCCTATAAGACTGTTATGGGGGTTTGCATACATTCTACTCAATTCTTGTATATTTACATATCTAAAATCCAAACTTCAGTTTTTACATACCGGTCACATTAATTGTGCATGAATTGGTGTATTTCACTAATAGTGCTATTTTTATGTAATAAATATTTAAGTGTGATGTTCAGGTGATGTTCTCGCTACTACAAGTCAACATCAATAATCACGGATTTCCCTTCAAAGTAAACTATGACTATAGCTTATCAAAACTTGTTGGAAGTGAATGCTGGTAATCGATATATTACTTAGGGAAATATGATCATTTTATCCAAACCGCCCTTCTTAATTGGTCAACAAATAGCAACCCAATAAAGTATCAATAATAAGAAATATTTATAACTCCATTCCTATTTATTTACACATCTAACACCTAAACTATATTCTTCATGTATATGTCACCTTGCCCGTGCATTATATTTTAAAAGTCAAAATATTGATTTATTTGATTTGATAAGAAAGATGTGAGTGGTGTTATAAAAAAAATCAAAGTTTCGGTGATAAATATGTAAATACATAAGAATTTGTTGGTGGCTATGTAACTCTTCCTGAGGGAAAGAAACCTATTGGGTGCAAATGAGTCTACAAAAGGAAACCAGTAGTATCAGAAAAAGAAAGAAAATTTCAAGGCTCGACTGGTAGCAAAGGGATTTTAACAGCAAAATAAGATAAAATATGATAAAATCTTTTCTCTTGTCGTCAAACATACTTCAATCAGGGTAGTGCATGCATTAGTAGCTATTTGGGATTTGCAGTTGGAGCATATGTATGTTAAAACTGCATTTTTACATGGCAATCTAGATGAGCAGATTTACATGGAGCAGTCAGAAGGGTTCACTCAACCTGAATAGGAGCATCTGCTTTGCAGGTTAATGAAATCGCTATATGGGTTGAAATATTCTCCAAGATAATAGTACAAGCGGTTTGACTCCTACATGATTCAGATTGGCTACAAGCGATGTGAGTATGATTGTTGTATTTATGTTAAGAGCCTTGATGATGGTTCTATTATTTTTCTGCTACTGTATGTTGATGATATACTGATTGTTGCAAAGAATATGAATGATGTCCTTGGTTTGAAAGCTTTATTGAGCCAGAAATTTGACATGAAAAACATTGATCCTACAAAGAAAATTTTCGGAATGGAGATTTAGCAGGTCAGGGGCTCAAGACAACTGTATTTATCTCAACGAGGCTATATTGAAAAAGTGCTTGACATGTTTGAAATGAGCAATGCTAAGTGTGTAAGCAGTCCATTAGCAAATCAATTCAAACTTTCTTCAGAATAGTGTCCGAAGGCAGATATGGAAATCAAAAACATGGCAAAAGTTCCATATGTCAGTGCAGTTGGCTACTTGATGTATGCAATGGTATGTACTCATCTTGATTTTGGCTCATGTTGTTAGTAAATTCTGCAAATACATGTCTAAACCAGGAAGGCGACATTGGGAAGCAGTCAAGAGGATTTTGGGGTATCTGAAGACTACTGTAGGACATGGAGTTATTTTTGGTAGTCAGTAGGATGATCCTTCAGTTGTGGGGTACGTTGATTCAGATTATGCAGGGTGATTTGGATGGCAGAATGTCTACAACTGGGAATGTGTTTACTCTTGGTGGATGGTTTATATGTTAGAAATCAACAGTTCAGTCTATTGTGGCTGATGTACCAAAATTATGTTGAATTTTTCATATATATTTTGTACTCATTTTTGGTGATATTGCACTTTAAAGAAAGATATTTTTCAAGTTTTATTGCAGGTATGATGCTTTTAGGCATTTGGAGCAAAACAAAGCGAAAAAGAATGAGTTTGAAGTGAAAGAAGGCAAAACTTAGAAACCTGTCGTCTTTCTCCTTAAAATGATAAATAGTGAAGTGATGATTTAGATTGGATGTGCCATATGAATGTTAAGAAATTGTGTTGATTTTTTACTTCGTACTTCATTTACTTTTCGATCTGATCAATTGAATTGTTAAAATATATTATAAAATATACGATTCGAAAAGACTGTGTTCAACAACAAAAGTGAAGATTGCATTCAATGTCCATAAATGAGTGATGTAGTTCATGGGGGATGAGTGCAAATAAATAAGGAAATATGGTTTATTGGGCGTAGAATTGGAGATTTTAAGGTGACAGACTAAAATCCCCAATTTGGTCATAGTGTTTAGAAACTAAAGAGGGAGTTAGCCTTCAGGAGAAAGGAAGTGGGAGCTCTGGAGTGAGAACCAATTTCCTCTCATCCTAACCACAGATTTAGGGACTAAACCCTGGATTAACCAATGTTCTTTATAGCACTCGTAAGAGGGTAGGAATATGTATGCTCCTATTTGGCACAATACAAGATTTTCACTAATTCATATCATTCACTCATCATAACATCATTGTATGGGGATGACACTTTCACCAAATTTGAACCTTTTAATACAAAACTTAGTATAGTGGTAGTTAACTATATTTCAAAGTTTAGAATTTACTTTAGTGATCTTAAAATCTCTAGCATCTTTAAACTTTAGCAACTTTAGTATTTACTTTACGTGTATTGTAATTTGAATATTGGATTTTTGTGCTACTCTTTAAAGATTTGCTTCCTCCCTATGAGATCAATAACTAGGACTCCATTAGAATCTTGTATTACTTGAGAGATATGTATGCTTGTGTATAGATTGGCTGTTTTCATATTAGAATTATACTTTGTGACTAAACTAAAAATATTTATTAAAAACTTATATAAGATAGCCGCGATCAAGTTTTTGGCGCCGATGCTGGAGAGGCAATAGTAAATTTAGTAGTAACTGAAAACCTTAATTTTATAATTTGCAACTGTGTGTGTTTACTTGCTTTTAAGTGTGCTTAGAGTAATAGTCTATGCATAGTATTGGATCTGAAGGTTTAGTACCTTACAATTCAAAGAAATGAAAAAAAAACATCTAACTAGACCTTTAAGAGATTATGATAACCATACAACAGATGAAATTCACTTAACTATTCAGAATCTGAATGTAGATGTTAATTCATTTGTACTTAAATCTGATATTATCCACATTGTACAAAATAATCAAATTGGTGGAAAACTGAATGAAGATCTTAACTTACAATTTGCTAGTCTTCTAGAATTGTGTGCTACATTAAAATATGACAGAGTGTCGAATGACGCTGTCAGACTTAGACTTTTTCCTTTTTCATTAAGGGATAATGTTAAGGCGTGGTTAAACTCGTTAGCACCTAGATCTATCAGAACTTGGGGATAACTATCACAAAATTTTTTGTTGAAATATTTTACTCCATTAAAAACTACTAAGCTTACATCTTTTTGTCAGTTTGAAGGGGAATCAATATATGAAGCTTTGGAAAGATTTAAAGATCCCCTTCATAAGTGTCCATATCATGCTTTATCAGATTGGTTAATAATTCAAATATTTTATAATAGATTAGTTGGATCTCTTAGATCGATTATAGATGTTGTTGCTAGTGGATCTTTAATGTCAAAACCTTTTAATGAGACATTCTTTAATAAAATAGATGGCTACTAATAATTTTCAATGACCCTCTGAACGGGTAAATCCAAAAAAAGTAGCTAGTATTCATGATTCTGATGCAATATCTATGTTGCCTTCTCAAATTGATGTTATTTCAAAGAAAATAGATCCATTCGGAATGAACTATTCTTAAACGCCTCAGGTGTTAGAGGAAAATTTATTGGGACAAATAGTATATTCTCAATCATCATAAGAGACATTGAATGCTATAAATAATAGACCCGACAGTCTTTATTCTAATTATTATAATTTTGGTTGGAAAAACTACTCAAATTTAAACTGGAATAATAACACTGCTACTGTTAATCCATAGCAGGGGAACAATTCAGTGAACCCATTAGGAAATTCGAACAACCAGGGAAACACTAACTATAGACCTTATCCTCCAGGTTTCAATAGTAACCTGTAATTTAAAAGAAAGAATTTGTCTATGGAAGAATTAATATAAAACTTGGGTAATCAATTACAAAGTTTAGGGAATCAATTATAGAGTCAAGGTAACCAATTACAAAGTCAGTGAGCTGCTATTAAAAATATTGAAAATCAATTAGGACATATTGCTACTGCACTTAGTAACAGACCTTTAGGAACTTTTCTTAGTAATGTTGAAGTTAACCCAAAGGATCAAAGTAAAGAATAAATTAAAGCTATACAATTAAGAAGTGGAAAAGAATTGGAATCAAGTGTGCAAAAAGATGCTGAAGTTGAAAAAAAGAAGATGGAAACTGATAATGGTAATGATACTATATATCCAGATTTAGAATATCCTCTTAAACCGATAAAAATTACTGTAGAAAGACCATCACATTCCTTTCCTAAAAGATTGAAACAACAAAAAAAAGATAAACAATTATTCAAATTCTTAGAAATCCTTAAAAATTTAACAGTAAACATTCCCTTCGTTGAAACCTTATAACGAATGCCTAACTACGTGAATTTTATAAAGGATATACTAAATAAAAAAAGGAAGTTTACTAATAATGAAACTGTTGCACTCAGTGAAGAGTGTAACACAATTATTAAGAAAAAGCCTCCTAAAAAACTTAAAGATCCTGATAGCTTCACTATACTTTATGCAATAGAAGAAAAATTTTTTGGAAGAGCCTTATGTGATATGGGAGCCAGTATTAATCTCATGCCTCTATCAACATTTAAAAGGTTGGGAATATGAGAAATTTCTCCGACTTCGGTAACTCTTCAGTTAGCTGATCGTTCTATTACTTATCCTAAATGAGTTGTAGAAGATGTTTTAGTAAAGGTTGATAAATTTATCTTTTCTATAGATTTTATTAATTTAGATATGGATGAAGATAAAGAAATTTCTATCATTTTGGGAAGACCATTTCTTGCAACTGGAAGAGTTGTGATAGATGTTCATAAAAGAGAATTAACTATGAGAGTAAATGATCAAGAGGTAACATTTAACATTTCAAAATCAATGAAATACCCTGCAACAGTGAAAGATGATGAATGCTTTCAAATGGGATTTTGTGATTATTTAAAAGATGCGCATTTTTAAGAAAAATTTTTAAGAAAAAAAAAGCAAGAAGATTTGAAATGCGATGATGAAAATGAAATGGAAGATAAATATGATGAGATATATAATGAAGAACTAGATTATGTTCAGGAATTATTTGAAATGCTAGATATTACAGAAAATGATAATAAAAGTCTAATTTCATCTATCATAAAACCTCTTGAACTTAAGATTAAAATATTTCCTAATAATTTAAAGTATGAGTTTTTAGGAGAATTATCTACATTACCAGTTATTGTATCCTCAAGAACATAAATTATTAGATACATTAACAAGATACAAAAAGTTTTGGTTTGACTTTACCTGATATTAAAGAAATCAGTCCTTCGATCTGTATGCGTGGAATTTTATTAGATGAACAATATAAGCCTAAAGTTGATCCTTAAAGGAGATTAAATTCATTGATGAAGAAATTAGTAAAGAATGAAATTTTAAAATGGTTGGATGCTAGAATTATACATCCTATTTCAGACAGTGCATAGATATGTCCAATTCATTGTGTTCCTAAGAAAGGAGGGGTGACAGTTGAGACGAATGAAAAAAATGAATTAATAAGCACGAGACTAGTCACTGGTTGACGAATTTGTATTGATTATAGAAAATTAAATGCTGTCATTATGGAAGATAGTTTTTCTTTACATTTTCTTGACCAAATGTTGGATAGGCTTGCTGGGCACAAATACTTTTATTTTTTAGATGGATATACCGGCTATCATCAAATATCAATTGCTTCTGAGGATCAAGAAAAGACCACATTTAATAGTTCTTTTGAAACATTTGCTTTTCGAAGAATGCTCTTTAGATTATGTAACGCACCTGTAACATTTCAAAGATGTAAGATGTCAATTTTTAGTAATATTATTGATAATGGAATAGAAGTTTTTATAGACTATTTTTCTGTATTTAGAACTTCAATTGATGCTTGTTTAAATAATTTAGAAAAAGTTTTGGAGTTATGTGAAAAGATAAATTTAGTTCTCTATTGGGAGAAATGTCAAGTTATGATTGCAGGAGGAATTGTACTTGGATATAAAATTTATGAACATAACATGAAAGTAGACCCTGCAAAAATTCAAATCAACGCGAAACTACCACCTCCTACTACAGTGAGAGGGGTAAGAGGTTTTTTAGAACATGCTGATTTCTACAGGTGATATATTAAAGATTTTTCAAAAATTACTAAGTCTCAGTGCCAACTTTTTGAAAAAGATAAGAAATTCGATTTTAATGAACAATATTTAAAAGCCTTTGAATTATTGAAAGAAAAATTAATCACTGCCTCTATAATAGTTTCACCTGATTAAAAGAAACCATTTGAACTAATGTGTGATGCTAGTGATTATGCAATTGAAACTGTTTTAGGACAAATATATGATAAATTTTTTAAAGTTATATACTATGCTAGTAAGACTCTTAATGAGGCTCAAATTAATTATACTACTACTGAAAGATAGTTATTAGCGATTATATATGCTTTTGAAAAATTTTGGTCATATTTAATTGGGACTAAATGTATAGTTCATACAGACCACCATGCTATGAAATATTAAATGCAAAAGAAGGATGTTAAACCAAGATTACTCTGATGGGTACTTCTAATACAAGAATTTAACTTCATGATAGTGGATAGAAAATGAACTGACAATCAAATAGTTGATCATTTAGCTAGGCTGGAACAACATGAATTATCTGACTTTGAAGACAAAATTACATAAACTTTTCCTGATGAAAAACTTTATAATATTAAGGAATGGGATTTACCATGGTATGCAGATATTGTGACTTATATTGTGAGTGACATTTTACCACCTAAATTAACAAAGCAACAGAAGAAATTTATGTATGATGTCAAATTTAACTTTTGGGATGACCCATATTTCTATAAACAATGCAAGGATCTAATTATTAGAAAATGTATGCTTTATAAAGAAATTGAACCAATTATTCAGAGATGTCATGATTCTAAATTTGGAGGATATTTTGGAACTGACAAAACTGCTTATAAAATTTTGCAATCTAGATTATATTATTCTACTCTTTTTAGGGATGTTAATAGATAAATCAAAATATGTGATCAATGTCAGAAAGTAATATTGCTATAAGAAATGAAATGCCCCTAAATTGTACATTGGAAGTTGAAATCTTTGATATTTGGGAGTAGATTTTATAGGACCATGACCATTTAATTTTTCATTTAAGAATATATATATATATATATATATATATATATATATATATATATTGATTGCAGTGAACTATGTATCAAAATCGATTGTTTCACTTAGATGAGACGCTCGAAGTGTTTTAAAATTTTTAATGAAAAATATTTCTACAAGATATGGAATACCGAGAATTATTATTACTAATGGTGGATCTCATTTTAGGAATAATCTGATTAAGAGAATTGCTGAAAAATAAAATATTCATGCATAGAATCTCAACCGCTAATCATCCCTAGACTAGTGGTTTAACTGAAGTATCTAATTGTGAAATTAAACGAATTTTGGAGAAATCTGTAAAGAACCATAAATTAGATTGGTCTGCTATATTAGATACTGCATTATGTGCATATAGGACTGCTTATAAAACTCCTATAGGAATATCACCTTATAGACTAATTTTTGGAAAGACTTGTCATTTACCAGTAGAATTGGAACATAAAGCATATTGGGTGATAAAAGAGTTTAATTTCAATTTAAAGGATGCTGATGAGAAAAGATTATTATAAGTTAATGAATTAGAATAAATTAGAAATAAATCTTATGATAGTGATAGAATTTATAAAGAGAAAATGAAGATATGACATGATCGGAAGATTATTAGAAAGAAATTTGAACCTAAATAAGAAGTTTTGTTATATAATACAATACTGAGATTATTTTCTGGAAAAGTAAAGTCTAGGTGGATAGGATCTTTCACTGTTACCAAATCATATCAATTTGGAGTACGTTGATATTGAAGATCTTAAAATAGGAAGAATATTTAAAGTTCATGGACATCGATTAAAACCATTTATTGAGAGGTCCCGAGCAAATTTTAAAGAGGTTTTAATGAGAATTCATCCTGAATAAAACTAATGTTTGTCAGGCTTATGATGTTAAACCAAGCGCTTTATGGGAGACAACTCATACTTATGATGTTAAACCAAGATCTTGTTGTTTAGTTTGCTTGAGTTTGTTATATTTGATATTATTATTAATTAATTTTATATTTCAGTCCTACTCACTCATAAATATCATAAATGATGATAATTATTGGTTTGTATCGAAGATTCAGAATTCATTTAGAACAAAACGAAATATGGAGCAAATCTGAGTTCTGGCGCCGACGGCGCTAAAATGGGCGCCTACGACACCCTTTTATAGAGAGCATTGCCAATTTTTGGAGCGCAGGCGCCGCAGGCGCTGATGGAACGAGTTACGATTTTTAGAGTTTCAAATGGCAGATTTTGGTGGTTTTAAGCAGGAGTTTCACCCCTATAACTCCCCAAACTCGTTTTGAAACTCTTGAACTCCAGAAAAACGAAAAGTTAGTTCCAAAATTCGTACCCCATGGCTTACAACTCTTTAGCATCTCCAAGATTAGAGTTTTCAATAGGAGAGTTCATCAGTATCGAGGCGCAGCGACTTTGCGACAATGTTCTTATAAAGATGAAGCTAATCAAGGAATGAGGCTTTGTCAATTGAGGTTTGAATGCTTCAAATACTCAAGTAGGAGAATTTATTGTGCATACGTAATTAGAAGTGTTTTGCTACACTACTGTCGCAGAGGTCATATCTGTGGTGAAGGAATTTTATGCAAATCTTTATGGAATCAACTAAGAAGTTATCGGCGAGGTAGGTGGGTATCATTCACTCATACAAGGATTAATGAACTTTTCATGATAGAAAATGTGACAATATGTCATTAAACAAATTTTGCCCCTACGAGACGGCATGAATGAAATCTATCGATATATGACGGATGAAGGCGATGATTGGGAGAAGAGACAACGGGTATGTAAATTTCTCTACTATCTTATTAAATCTTGTGTCGAAGCAATGACATTTCTTTATATCTTTAAAATTACTCTCAACCATAAAAATTTGTAAAGTGACGAAGGAAAGTGCAACACTGAACTACTGTATTCAAACGGGAAGGCCTGTTGATATTGGCACCATAATTGTGAAATCTATTTTCGGCTGATTGTGCATGGATCAAGTTATGGATTGGGACATCCTTCCACTATATTTCTTCTCTGCAGCCAGTCACATGTGCCGTATGAAAGCCCATGGACCCAACTAACATTTATGACTGCCAAACAACTGAGGATGAAAATGGTCCGGACATAATTGCAGACCATCTTAGAGTTCACTACCTATTCAACCTCGCTTTCCTGAAAGTTCGCAGTTGATTCTGAAGAATATCAAGAAACTGGAGAAAAAGGTACAAAATCTTATAAATCCGATTAATAATGTTTTTGAATTATTTGATCATCTGGATTGGAGGATGTAGGAATGATTTGATCATACTGGGCATATCGAAGAAGGCTTGATACGTTCGATAAAGAAAAAAGCTTGGATTGAAGAGGATTCGATTGATGAATTCCTGTATCGACCCTTCTACAATTTGTTCGTCTACCACCAATTCATGAGAGATATTAGAGAAGATAGCACTGATATTGATGATTGGTGATTCTTTATATTATCTAGTATTTGGTGTTTGAACTTAATTATGCTTAGATGTGTTTAATATTTGGCTTGCTTTATTGTGCGATTTTAGACTTATTATGCTTGGGATTCGAGTCTATGTTTAGTTTTCAGCGTTAGAGTGTTGTGGTTTGATTGCGACGCTGAATTATTATGTGGTAGAATGATTTATATGTGAATGTTTGTAATAGTGATTTATATATATATAAGTAATATTTTGTGTTGTTTGTGTAAATTTTTTATTAGTTGGTCACTTATTTATGAAAATAGATGCTTAAGAAGGCTAATTAGATGTCGACGTAACGTAGAAATGATCGAAATTAGAAAAAATAATTTGGAACCATAAAATCATTCTAGCACCGATGAAGCTAGAATGGGCGTCGACGGCGCCCAAAACCCAAAACTTCCCAAATTTTCTTAAAACCGCGAATTTGAGCAGTTGACCTCACTTTGACCATCTTCAACCTCTTGCGAAGGCCGAAAACTGCACCTAGGGCTTGCTTACATTTGGATTAGAGGCGATTTCAAAGCTTTTAGAGATTGGATCTCATCTTTTCTTAGTAAGAGCCCTACTTTGAACAAAAAAATTTTTATTTTTACCATGAAAATCTCCTACATTAAAGAAATCTGAAATTTTGGAAAACTTTGAGATAATACATAGTGTCAAGTTCTTACCTATTAGATTTGTCTTTGGAGTCTACTACATTGCAATTTTAGAATTTATTTGAATTTATTTTCACATTTTCTAGAAATTTTGAAATGGCTCCAAGGATGAGTTAGGAGAAGAGGAAGTTGGATTTTTGATGAAAATGAGTTTGTAAATATTAAACCACAATGCCACTTCAACTCTAGCCTCCAAAATAGAAAGTGTATACAAGATCGAGAATTTAAAAATCTGGGCGGAGTTGTGGAACAAGTAATTGCTGCTCGACACTAGGAAATATTCTATTATTTTTCTGTCGTTGCAATTGTGGATGTAGTACGTAAATTTTATGATAATCTGCGATGGACTGAAGTTGATCACGTGCTTTTTTGAGGGAAAATGGTAGAAATTACTCCTGACCGAATCAATGCTTTCTACCAATTGAGGGATACTTCATTCTGTGAGTATGAATCCTTTGGTACCATGGACGCTGATTTAAATGAAGAAAATTACTTTCCTTACTGATGGAAAAGCGGATGGGAAACAAAGCAAAGGCAAAAGATAAATTTTCATGCTTCTATGTTAAAGGTTGCATCTAAACCCTGGAACTATTTTATTTCTGCAAAATTACAACCTACCTATCATCATAGTGAAATTACTAGAAATAGAGTTATTTTGAATTACTGTATTCAAAATATGAAGATGATTAATATTGGTGCAATTATTTATAAGAGCATCCAGACCATAGTGAAAGGAGAAACCACTTGTGGATTAGGTCATCCTGCCCAGTTTTACACATTGTGTACAATCAGGAGTTAAGGTTAATAGTAATGAAGATTTGGTCCATCTTTTAAAGCCTATTAGTAATGCCAACATTCGTACTTATGAATCTCATGTATGATGGAGAGCTGGATGTAAGAGTAGTGAGGTTCCCTCTACTAGTCATGATATACCTTCTACCTCTAGAACTCCTACGTTTTCATATGTTATAAAGCAGACAGAGTGATATTGCAAGGCTTCATAACAGAATTGATGGAATAGAAACAAGAAATAATATTAATGATGATTAAAAGAAGAGGATCTAGCTTACTTGATATAGCTTACCATGATGCTCAAAAGAGATTCATGAGGGGAGAATCTGTTGTGATATTTCCTACTTGCCCTCGCTATATTCCATACCAGATTGAAGGAGAAGAAGAACCAGAAGAAGAAGGAGAGGATGATTGGTAAAGTTGTGTTCTTTTAGTTTGTTATTAATGTGTAAACTTGTGTGTTTGTTATTTGCTTTAATGTGATTGATGTGTAAGGTAATTGTACTTTGATATATTAGTTATGTTGTGATGAAACTTGTGTTTGTTTGATATTATTGAAATTATAATGGATATATGTTTGTATTAGATGTTTTAAGTTTATGGTTTTACATTTTCTTCACCCAGCAAATCTTTAATATATTATATGAAAAGAGCTTATAACTGTTTTATGCATACTAGTTTAAATTTTTTATTAATACCTGCATAGCTTCAGAAGTATCAAAAGCCCGACACAAAAAGGTTATTTTTATTTTTTCTCTCATTTATTAATTTGATATACACTGAAAAACTTTAGTTTGGGAAGGAAAAATTAACTGTTATTTGTTCTTAATTAAAATATATTTTCAAAATAACTTTAGCATGACTTATGGTAGTAGAGCTTAAATTTCAGATAACTACATTTTTTTTCTTTAAATATCATAGTGAGATTTAAATGAAAGTTTTTAGTAGTGAAGGTTAACTTTATGGGCTAAAATATTTAGTATAAAAGGATTAGACTATAGTTGACTATTTAAAATAAAGAAAACTGTATTTTTAAAATTTTAATAGTCTTAGAAGTTTATGTGAGAAGAAAAGATTGAGACTCTATGACGAATCATTTAAAAGTTAATATATATCTATAAAGTAAAGAGATGTTACAATTTCCAACTTTAGGGGGAGAAGAGTGAAGTTCAAAATTATTAAAAGTTTATCCAGGATATAGTAATCTTGACTTAAGAAAAAAAATATATTGAAAGAAAAAAAATGATTGAAAAGCAATTCATATATAGAAAAAAAAAAGAAATTATATGTGAGGAAAAGCTTGAGGAGATGTCTAATTAAAATTTAGCTTCACTTGAATTAACTTAAAGGAATATCATAATTACATTTCTGAATTTATATTTAATTATTAGCATTCTTAATAATAGAATACTCATGAGCTTCGTTTTCATATGATTCTTCAAAGCACCCTTAATATGACAAATTATTATTATTCTTGAAATGAATAAGAGAGTAGAACTCTTAAACTTGATGACTAAATATTGTTACACCTATAGGTTTGACCAAAGTTACTAAAAATCTTTCTGAAAATCTTTCTGAAAATCAAGCACAATAAAAAAGAGAAAGCGAGAGTATGTACCTGCCGCCTCTGATAAAATTTCAAAAAAAAATTGTAATTAGATATTTCATGTGGATAGACATGAGTATTAAATTAACACAGGATATTTGGAAACTTGAATATGAACACATAAGCATGCATGTTGTATAAGATTAGACGGTAGATATATAAAAGATCAGAATTGGATTTAAGTATTTTTGAGTTAGGGATGGGCTTGGCTTCAGGATCTTTGACCCTGATAATCCTTTCCAAGGAACTTCCGTAGCCAACAATCGGTATCTGCATGTAAAAAGCTAAGCTTGGATAGAAATTATCGACAAGACAATCAAACGAGGGATACTCTTAGCCCAATCAAGGTGACTAGCAAGTGGATACACAGAAGGTAATACATAAATTCTTAATTTATTATGCATTAAACTTTCATCTGACAGCCAAAACATTAGCACCTCAAGAAAATATTTTGTTATATTATTGTATAATTTGTAAATCAGCCGGTCCACAAATCAATCATATTGTTGGACTAGAGCCACCAAGTGCCTGGGAAAGTAATGGCAACTTCTTACCACAAAGTATCAGTTTTACACCCTAATTAAGCCATATAGTATTATTCTATTATCCTGAATTTAGAACCAAATGTCTTTTACATCATTGCACATATCTCTAACCCTTCCAACTTATAAACTAGCACGATGATCCATATAGATCCACTACATTGTGAATATTTCCACTTATATTTGAGTATCTCCACAACCGACAATAAGGTATTCATATAAGACTGTTATGGGGGTTTGCATACATTCTACTCAATTCTTGTATATTTACATATCTAAAATCCAAACTTCAGTTTTTACATACCGGTCACCTTAATTGTGCATGAATTGGTGTATTTCACTAATAGTGCTATTTTTAAGTAATAAATATTTAAGTGTGATGTTCAGGTGATGTTCTCGCTACTACAAGTCAACATCAATAATCACGGATTTCCCTTCAAAGTAAACTATGACTATAGCTTATCAAAACTTGTTGGAAGTGAATGCTGGCTAACTGATATATTACTTAGGGAAATATGATCATTTTATCCAAACCGCCCTTCTTAATTGGTCAACAAATAGCAACCCAATAAAGTATCAATAATAAGAAATATTTATAACTCCATTCCTATTTATTTACACATCTAACACCTAAACTATATTCTTCATGTATATGTCACCTTGCCTGTGCATTATTTTTTAAAAGTGAAAATATTGATTTATTTGATTTGATAAGAAAGATGTGAGTGGTGTTATAAAAAAAATCAAAGTTTCGGTGATAAATATGTAAATACATAAGAATTTGTTGGTGGCTATGTAACTCTTCCTTGACAAAAAACAAAAGTGTATGGGGCTTCCTTTCTAAACGAGAAGCATGTAACAAATTGGGGTTTAGATGTTAGAGAATGAATACAAAAGAATCGTGGCATGTATGTAAATCTTCCTTGATCTAAGTATCCTTGAGACAGGAACAGGACGCCAAAGTAGGGGAATGAACATTACGCTTGCAGGTACGTGAAAGTTATGTGCGCTTATTATAATAGATAAAATCCAAATATTCACAGCTTCTACAGTATTCAACTTATATATCAAGCAATCAAACCATAAGATAGCAGTATTGAAGAGAGATTCAAAATTTAGAGCAATTTATATGCATACCGCACAATTCTTAGGTATTTACATTCCTAACACCCAACATTTGTTTCACAAACTTTTACATGACGAGGTGTATTCCACATTTCCAAGATTAAAAATGAAAGTATTTCTCATGTGATATTACAGATTTGGGTTGTATAATTGTAGAAAAGGTAAAGTTTAGGTGTCAGATATGTTAATATATATGAGTTGGGCGGTATGTATGAAAATCAGCATGGGATTATATAGAAGTTCCAGATTTTGAATGTATAAGTGTCTAGAAATTTCAGATTTTATTTACAGAAAGAAATAAGAGTTTCAGACTTTATGTGAATGTGCAAGAATTTCAAATTTTATACATAGAAGCTCACAGAAGTTTCATATTTTAGGCACATGTATGATGAAAAGCCGAATCACATCATCATACTTTCATAACTGCCTTTGCCTACGAGCATTATAGATTCAACCTTTGAATCTCAAACTTACGAAGACAAGAAGCATGAGCAATAAGCATTCACATTTATATACATATCAAACAATTCTTAATCTAAATTTGTAAATATGTATAAGATTAGGTGTTATGTATGTAAACCTTCACAATTTAGATGCTAGATATACAAATATTTAGTAATTAGCATTCATATTCTACAATTTAAGTGATTCATAAATAAGTATACAGAGATTAAAAAAGAAAAGAATCAACCACTAGAAAGGACCCAATTCGTGCATTATATGTAACCAAAAGCTGATTTCAGCAACTCAAAAGGATAACAGTTAAACCAGCCCACTAAAAAGAACCCTATTCATGTATTTCATGTAACCAGAAGCACCCTTAGCAGGTTATAAGGATAACAGTTAAATCAGCTTACTACAAAGGACACAATCCATATATTTCATGTAACCAAAAGCCAACTTCAGACGGTTATATGGATAACAATTAAATCAACCTACTACAAAGGACCCAATTCATATATTTCATGTAACCAAAACCCAACTTCAGCAGACTATAAAAATAAAAATTAAATCAGCCTACTACAAAGGACCCAATTAATATACTTCATGTAACCAAATACCCACTTTAGCAGGTTATAAGGATCCCAAACATTATAAAACTTTAAGGTTATAATTGTTTTAAATATGTTTCCAATAGTGATCACAAGATATATATATGGTTTCCCCTCTTTTGTCATAAAAAAAAAAGAAATATGAATAATAATCAATCGAGCAGAGCACATTAATATTATATGAGAAAGTAAAAACAAACGATACTCAAATGCCTGTAATTTATTGAAACAATGAGGCTCGACAACCTTATAAGGTGTATAACCATTAAAAACCATTAACAATGATTCCATCATAATAATAAAAAAAAAAACTTCAAGCAAGGTAATCAAGTGCACGTTAAGGTAAAGTTTATCAAGAACTTTAAATTCATTTACTAGAGAAGGGATGGAAATATTATCATGAATAAACAATAGATTCATGTGATATTGATCTCAAAGCAAGTTGTCCCATTCTCATAACCATTATTAGGATAAAATAACAGAGAATGACTGGTTACCTCATGAAATAAATTAAAGTAAAGTTCCACTAACTTTAGTTGCAACGTTTACGCATGAACCGATCCTTCCATTTCTTGAGAATGAACTCGTGTTAAATTTTGAAGGACTGCACATAATATAATACTAAGCATTAAATGAAATAAGCATATATCACAAATTCTGCAATTGAGAGTTACTGTCCTTTGTTCAGATGTTAAGCCAACTAGAATAAACATCAGGAAGTAAATATTTTCCTTCCTTCATATGATAATAACAACTTATAAAATAAACTCAGCCGACCATAAAGAATCAGTTTCAAATTATCTGATTAAAGAAAGAATCAGACCACATAACCTTATTTATACAATAATAATAATAATAATAATAATAATAATAATAATAGAAGGACATGAATCAAAGCCCATTCAATATTAACCATTTAATTTCCTTCATCACAAGCCAATATTATGCATATGAACAGCAACAAGCTTAAGATAAAGTAGCAGAATGAGAACAGGCAATGAAAAAGAAGAAGGGAAAGGGATTACCTCGCTCAAGATTTTTTTGTCCCTTAGGGCTGTTCAATTTCTGTCGAAGGGGATGAAGAAGAAAAAAAAAATCGGAGGCTTATCGTGGGGGATGAGGAAGAATCGGAGAGTGCCGCTCGCTATACGGAATGAAATCGGCGAGGGATTCGGAGAGAGGGAAATGGCGCAGGGTAGCCGAGGACCTCTGGAAAGAGGAGAGGAAGCCTCGTCTCATTTGATTATATAAGAAGGTGGAGACTTATTAGCCAAGCAAGAGTTTCGGCGGGAGAAGTTTTGGGGAGTTAAGAGGGTTGCTTGAGAGGGGAAATATGTGTGAAATTTCGGTTGTGGAAGGTCGTGGAGTTTCTGGGGAGCGGTTGGCGTTACTTGGTAAATGGGACATTGGCTCTAGTAGTGAGTGGGATCTGTCACTGTACATTGATATTGACCGTATGTGATAGTGGGGCTTATTTATCACGGGGCTCCTCGTGATTGTACTCCCCATACATCCAGAGTGCACCTAATATTTTACTAAGAAGATGATACCTTGTATTTTCGAATAAATGATGGGAATTTTAGAGAGATGCGTAAGAGAGAGGAGCGATGGTGAAGAGGGAGCCAAGCCTTGAGCCAAGCCATAGGCTACCGTGAGGGAGAAAGGGGTGTGCATGTCTTTTAATATATATATATATATATATATATATATATATATATATATATATATATATATATATTAATTTTAGTATTATTATTATTATTATTTCATTTAAACGTATCAATTTGTGTGTAGTTTGCTCCCGCTTAGAATCATATGAGTGTAGGTGTCCTTCAAAGTAAATTTGATGTTCGAACAGCACTTGTGTGGTCTATTTCATCATCTGGGGTAGTTTAGACAACTTTGTGGATGATCGAGTCTATTAAAGTCAATTTCGTGTGCGGCGCGATGAATAATATTCGTTGATCCAATTAGAATCATTGACAAGCAAAAATGGCGACTGACCTCTGCCTAAGTGAGAAGCAAAGTCTATCAACACGCCTCTCAACACGCGTCGAAGGATCTCAAATTCATGTCAAAAGTTAATTATTATTTTTTTTATTTTAGTTTGTGATTGATTCTATTAAAAGATGATTTTAATTTTGATTTAATGATGAAGCGTATGTAAGTGTGAAAATGAGTGTGCTGTGAATTACAGTGTTTATGTGTCTTGTTTCAAAGAACGAAAACCCCTAAGTCCAAAATGTCTTCCTAAGATATTTTCAATCCTTATAGGAACTCAACTTCAATTTTAATATGTTGGTTCTAATCGGCTCAATTGACTGTTGAGGATTTAAAACCATATATACGAGACTACAAGGATTCAAAAAGTGGCTCAAATGTTTAAATGATGTGGGTCTCAATAGTAGTCTTCTAAGTGAGCCAGGAGGGAAGATTTATGGCTAGATCCTAGGCTCTCGAGAGAGAGATAGACCTCACAAAAAAATAGGTAAACAATAGCCACTAAGCCAATAATGATGAATTCACTATAAAACTCGACCGGTTTAGTAAAAAAATGTTAGGACAGCCACCTCCACTAGAGTTTTAAACAAATATTCTGAGATAGAAATCTCTAAGCCCTTCACTTATAGTGGTCAAAGGCTTTACACTAGTTTGACATAGCCAAACCCAACTATTGAGATAATTGAGAAAGTTAAGATCACCACCTTCACAAATGGTTGAAACAAATGGTATGTGATAAAAAACCTGGGTACCTAACATATAAAATTTAACGATTTAACCTAAGTTGGCATTGCCAAACCTGAGTAGATGATAAATAGATCCACAGGCGTTGCACTTCGGCAAGCATAGTGCGTTGACTAAATGTCTACAAGAGAAAAAATTTTTGATAGACTTGGCACATTGGTGCCAAATGTGGCATTGTAGTACTAAGTGCAGATCGCAGCGTTGAGGTGATGTCAATTGATTCATCGTTCCTAGTCAAACAGACTCAAGGCCTAAGTCAAGACACTAAGAAAAATAGCTTCATAGCTATCATCTTCAATGCACATACAACCTATATTTAGAATATCACACAAACCTTCTTTATCATTCTACTAATCTCCTCATTTATTTTTTCTCCTTCAGCTTTTGTTAATGCTAATTTCTCAAATCTATAAGTTATATATGGATATTCATACAACAAAGTTGTGGATATACAATAAACTTTATCCATATAAAAAATGAGTCAATGAATAGTTCTTAAACAGTGTTGAGACCTTGTTTACAGCTGCAAATCAAGTTACAACATATCAATCTAAGGAAAATTTTTAATGTACAAGATCGAAACATATAAATTGAGCACAATTAACGCTTGACAAAATCAGATATGATTTTTATCTTCAAGGATTTCAATCTAATTATTTGATTTGGACTTCACATGGTGAGGTTGACCTAAAAACAATCATTTATGCTCCTTCAATGAGCTAATCCTCCACCTGAATAAGACTCAGGCAAATTTGAAGAAATGGACTTAAGAGCACATTATTCCATTCAAGTGTAGGATGAGCCACCACATCACGAAGCTCAAACATTTTTATGAATTAATGAATGTGACTCAAAGGCCATTGTCTGGGGAGGGGGGTGTTGTACATCTTATTCTGAGTTAGCTCTGGCTCTCAAAATGTTAAAAATGAAAACAGATTTTAATATGCACTGGGAGTGCTTCAATTAGTTTGTAGTATTATTTAAAGAGACAAATATAAATGAAAATTTAGTTTCAAAAGACTCATATAGAATAAAAATATGGTCTCTATGTTAGTGTTGAAATCAGAGAAGATTAATGGTTGTGTAAATAAATGTATGTTATTTTATAAGTCTAGTGCAAAAGATAATTACTGTAGATTCTGTCATTGTCCAAAATTCAAGTCTCAGAATAAAGAAGTAAGAGGTAGAAGAAAGTATCATGCAAGTGTATCTTCTATGTACCACTTATTCCACATCTTCAGATGTTATTTCTTTTATGCGTATTATTTCACATATGACATGGCATTATAGAAAATCAGGAAAAATCAACTCTATGAGTCATCCTACAGATTGAAATATTTTGATCGCACATATCTTGAGTTTATTATTGTGGCACATAACATGCTGCTTGGCTTATCTCTGATGACTTCTAACAATACAATTAGACTATGTCTTCCTATTCTTGCTGGCCAATAATCGTTGCGTCATATAATCTTTCATCTGAGATGTGTATGACAATGCCATTTATTTTTACATTGATTATATCATACCCCAATATCCCTGATGGTAGGATTTATGTATATTTGCAATCGTTGACTGATGAGTTGTAAATTATTTAGGAAAGAGAAGTCATGACATATAATATTTTCATGAAACACTAATTTCTATTGAAAGTAGCATTAATGTGGATAATAAGTGATTTTCAGTGTATTAAATGATATCTTGGTGAAGCAATGTGCGAAATTTATCGTATCCATATTTCATAGATTCATCTAAAACATTTAATCTTCAACATAGTTGACAGTACTCATTGTCACGTGTTTTTAAATGCTTAACATCCCTTCAGATTAAATAACAATGCATTCAAGAAACAAAGTTGAGAAATTAATGCCACCTCAAACAATTATTGGGGATGATTTATTCATGATTGTATCAAAGAATTACTGGATGCCTTGAACTTTATTTGCATCATTTGCCAGGCTTCGGTGTTTTTCATAATTAGTCAAAAAGTCCATTTAAATTAATGCCACCTCAAACAATTGTTGGGGATGATTTATTCATGATTGTATCAAAGAATTACTGGATGCCTTGAACTTCTGTGAGCTTCTATGTATCAAAAAGTCCATTTATTAAGCTTGAAGGGCAAAATGGTAATTAAAAATTTTAATCTTTAATTAAAACTTTAGGCTTAATAAAATTAAAGAGTAAAATATTTGATCCTAATCTGATTTGGATTATTGAAATTTAAATAATTAAAGGGTAGAAACCTACTAAACAATTTAAAAATAATTAAACTAAACCTTAATTAAATAATTGATTAAATTTGGAAGAATAATAAAATTGGAATTATTAAAATAGGGATATTATTGGGAAGAGATTTGTTCTTTAATTTAAGAATCCCTAAATTAATCATCTCAATAATATTTAATTCCTAATTAAAATGATAATTCAAATTTAAGATTTAAAACGCTAAAAGACTTAATCATTAAATTAAATTAAAGTTAAATTATTTAAATTAAACCCTTTTAAAATTTCAATTAAATTAATACTTTAAATTAAATCATCTTTAAAACATAAAAAAATAAAATATTAAATTAAAGTTAAAAATAAAATTAAATTAAAATTAAAATTAAATTAAATTAAAACATATTAAATTAAATTAAATTAAATTAAATTAAATTAAATTAAATTAAATTAAATTAAATCAAATTAAATTAAAATTAAAACTAAACCAAATTAAATTAATTTAAAGTTAAATTAAACTGAATTAAATATAAGATCACCTAAGACATAAAGAAATTCAAAAATAAATACGAAGCAACTTGAACACTATTCCAAATTTAAACCCGATAATTGAAATTAAATCATAAACCATTTGAACATCAATTTGCCCTCGAAAGCTTTTATTGTCATAACTCCTAAAGAGAACGATAAATGAAGTGATACTTCACTCATAGGATATTCAAATTTCCTAGTTCACTGAGTAAGATAACAACAAAACTTGAATTCCTGGACGATTAATTCATTTGTATAATTAAATTCATTTGGACTTAAAACAATTCTAACAATATTGAAAAGATGTTTAAGATTCTTCTTAAGCACTTTCTCAATATGATATGATGTTTATAAGAACAACTAAACTTAATTGTCCTTTGATGAAGAAAATCGTCCTCAAACCAAAACACAAGAACCTAGTCGTCATAGGAAATGACTAGCTATGGGATTAGGAACTTGGTAGAAAATCATAACCCTTTCCCTTAGCATTACTGGGGAACTTGCTTTAAATGCTTAAATATTCTAAATTGTGTTTAAGTGCAGCCTGGGATGACGGGAAGACCCTCCAGGTACGCTTTTATTTTATTGCAATTTACTTTCTTGCAATTTACTTTATTGCGAATGCACTTTACTTTTCTTGCATGATAAACAACTTGTTGCATGAAAACCCACACCTTTAGGGTAGCCCCTAAAGCTGAAACCAAAACTAAATTAAAAGTCATTGCAAGATAAAATTCACCGCCACGACATTTCAAAATATAAAACAACTCGAGATTTAATCACAAACAGAACACAAAACTACAATTACAACTAAATTAAAACGTCTTGTTGGATGATCGGGAATACCTCGGATGATGTAACCTACATGTTGCTAACGGGATTTCCCATCTGTCTAAATGAAAGTGTGGAACTCATTTAGTTGAGTTTAGCGAAATTCATACGGACTAAGTGAATCCGATAAAAATAACGATGCTGGAAGGATGGAACAGTGGGATCTTAACCGGTGTTGTTATAATCAACTTTAAGATTTGTTTTAAATAAAATATAAAAAACACTTGGAAATTAAGATTTTCTCTAAACCAAAACACTTTTCTCATCTCCCGATTTATGACTTCTATAAGTAAACCTACGAAACAACAAGGAGCTCGGAGCATGGTGGGCGGCACGACCATCTTCATCGACACAACTCGGATCTACTTCGAGCAAAACTTTCTTAGAATTAAATAACTAAGCCATAGGACTTCGAGGTAGTTTGCCTAGTGCAACATAAATCCTCAACCTTTTGTTAGGCATTTGCATTGTAAGTTAAGCCCTAACCGGTCTTAGGACTCCGAGGTAGTCGTTTGGTACGATATAAACCCTCACATCTTCAAGGCTATTTGTATGATCATGTCATACGAATATAAGTCCTAATTAATTAAAATTGGCAGGATCAAAACATTAAATAAACATTAGGACTTTCCTAAATTCAAGCCAAACAATAGGATAGTTGGGAAATTATCGAAGTTCGCTTCGAATCTGTAATTTCTCCTATTTTTCTTCCTTTGAATTCCCAAAACAAAATGTTCCAAATTTGATCCATTCCCTATTGAAATTTCCAAAATTCAATTGTTTGAAAACCTTAAATTTTGAGATTCTTGAGAGCAGAACTACTGATTATTATCGAGAGTTTTCTTAGGTGATTCCCGTCACTTAAGATGTAATTAACTATAGGGGCTTGCCCTTATAGGGAATTTTAAGAACCCAGGTAATATAAAACACCGCTTAATTCATTTATATTAAGCGGGGAACTTGTCGGCTTATAAAATTGGTTCGCAGACCAAATGGATGTCATAAATCTTCTAGTTTATTTAATCGAGCCCCATCACCAAACAGTGTGTCTATTCTTTGAGATAGATACACAGTTTGTGATGCGGTGCTCATTTATATAAACTATTCGGGATGTGAGATCAGTTTGATTTCATATCTTAAATTTTTCAAATTTAAAATTATTTTCAAAATAAAATACTACTTTTCAAATTATTTATTTAAATTAAATCTAAAATTCGCCGACAATTTCTGTAGGCGACCCTTTTTCAAAAATACAACACATAACCTGAAAATATGCCGACAACTTCTGGCGACTCCGCTGGGGAACAATTCCTCTCTCCATTTTAATCAGACAATTATGCTTTCAAAAATCGGTAGTGTATCCATGTTCCTAGTGGATCAAACTACCCTTCTTTCCGTTGGAATACTATGTTTATTTCTACCTTAAACAAGTATAGCCAACATTCTCTCGGATTTAGGAGCCACTGTTTAGACACCCCTAAACAGAGAGGTTCCGAGATCCTTTTACCTCATTTTTGAGTTGGGGTGGACCCCCAATAGGTGTTAGTTTAGGAGCGGTCTTGCGGGTCGAGAAGTTTCTACAAGACTTTCTCTTCCTTTTCCAGTTCCTAATCAATTCCTTTTACCCTTCCTACAACTCTCCTTCTTTTAATAATTCTCTTTCCTAACGAACAAATCTTTCCGAAAAAACAATTTTCTTTTAATACCATAAATACACTAAGATAAACAGAAATGTGTTCGGACTCTTTCTTTTTCGTCATAAGTTTTACGACAAGAAGAAGCATGATTCAGGGACTAACACTTGGAATCTGCCCTGCAGAAATGGAAGCCCCAAAGCGATCTTCTCCTTCGTCGACGGACTCGACACGGCCGTGTTCAAGGATGAACCGCCCGATAATGGAATTATTTGATTCGGACACGGATTCGGGGACACCGAGCATCAAAATCCCCGACGTCACTCTCTTTTCACTCACAAGCAAAGTACCGAAGCCGAGAAGCCGTTGATTGAGTTTAACCTCGAGTCGACTCATGAATTCCCTCCTCTACAAAGATTCCAGCTGGGAGGAATGCTTGCTGTTGCGTGAAGGACCGATTCGTTGCTACCCCACCTGGTCTAGTTGTCTCTGCACCTACCCCGACACTGCCGGACTAAAGGGGAAGGAAATTCGGAACTACGATGAACTCTGCTACCGTGGAGGGTACGGACCTTCCTATGAGACCTTCGTTTTTGAAATCGGGTCCGGCTCGAGAATTCCATCGGCGACACGGACTCGGAGAAGGAACGAAGTAGAAGAATTGCTAGAGAAGCCGAGCCGCCGAAGTTGCTTTCCTAGAAGAAATCCGGAAGCGCCAGAGTATACACCGCTGCTCGAATACATACCACTTACGGGAGGAAGCAGGTTCCATCCCCTCTCCGCTGCAAGGGATGAGGAAAATGTTCGCAAGATTGCTGCAGCATTGCCTCAGCCCGTATATTACAACGACGGCCGTAAGAAAAGGGCTAGAGTTACGCCATTTGCTCGACTGCAAACCCTGATAGAAAAGTTGGCAAAGAAAGAAAAATGCCCTGTGTCAGAGATTTTAAGAAGGATAGGGCGGGTGCCAGCCAAGTCCCGTCTTGGGCTGCGAGTAGAACCTGCTATCGCTGCGGAAAAGCCGAATAAGAGAATGAAAGCTAGTCCGCTCGTCGTTGTTTCGGGACTACAAATTAGGGAGGATATCACCTTCCGGCATTTGGGCGACGGACCATCCGGTCCCGGGCCTTCTACTGCTAGGAGGATGGTATGGCGTCCCACTACTGGGACAATTAAGATTAAAACAATAGCTGAGAAGGAAAGTCTCGTCGGGAGACTTGAGTCGAAGAAAGTGCTACCGCGATGAAGGCGACTCATGAGAAGGAAACCCGACGGTTATCACATGACAAGCTGCAAGGATGTACGAGAAAAGACCAGCTAGAAGATGCTTATGGAAAAGCTAAGAGCGATATTTGGCGATTAGCGAGGGAAGAGAAGAGAAATTCGAGATGAGGTTGACTCGTCGGAGTACATGGATGATGAGTATGCGAGAAATTAACATGGTTGAAACGCGAGCTTCGTCGGCTTCACAAGGTGCTCTGCGGCGACAGAAGAGAGGAGCCGGAAGTAATGAGGAGGCGGCTTCAAGAGAAAGATGATACGATCGCCCAGAATGGCAAAAAGGATGGAAGAGATGGGCCGTAGCCCTAGCCACTCTCCGGAGTCGGGTTCAACCCCGAGAGAGAAACACCCCCGGAAGTCATTCACATTGTAGACGGAGGAAAGGAGATTACGTCCGTCAACGGGGATGATCAGTTAAAGAAGGATGCAACACAAAGCATGATTCCGGAAAAGGATATCAAGAGCATGGTGGAACAGCAGGAGCGAGAAGTCTTGGCACAATCAAAGAGAGGGACATCCATTCGGATGGGTAGACCTTACCCCGAAGAATTTGACGCTATCCAATGTCCGAAAGGCTTTGTACCACCTCTGTTCAAGACCTTTGATGGAACCGGAAACCCTCGGCAGCATATTGCACATTTTCGTGCCAGTTGTTGCAATGCCGGCGGAAGTGATGCTTTACTCTTCCGACAATTTGTCAGCAGCCGTCAGGAATCGCCTTTGATTGGTATGTGGAATTACCGAACGGTTCGGTGAAGACATTTTCAGAACTAGAGAACCTCTTCATCAAGCGATTTGTCGGAGCTCGGCACCACATCACTATAGGTGATTTAGTGGTAGAGAAGCGAAACCCAACGAAACCTTGGTGGACTACATACTTCGATGGAGGAACCTAAGTATGAAGTGTGAGCCACGGCTACAAGAACAGCATGCGATCGGCATTTTGCTGAAGAGCATTCACGGCCGATAGCACTTCTCCTCGAGGGATTTACTATTAAGACTTTCGAGAAGTTGTTAAGCAAGACCGGAAGCTTGCAAGAGGAGGCGAAGCAATTAAGTTTCACCGATAAAACAGACAAACAGAAGACCTTGAAAACTTTTGAAAAGAAGTTCGGGGTCGTTGCAGCAGTCGACAAAGGCAAGCAGCCGATACAAATATCGTCAGAACGGCCGCAGAAACCTCGACGAATTACCGGCGACCCCGACCTGGCTATCGGTCATCTCGACGGTATGAACAACCGCCTCGTCCGCAACGTACGTTAAGGGAGCTTACGAGCGAGGAGTATCCGTTCAAGAATGAGGCAGTGCCGAAAATGTTCCACAGTTTGATGAAGACTCCATATTTCCAACTACCAGAACCTAAGAGACCAAAAGAAGTCGACAAGAAAGGTGATCCCAACTTTTGCCCTTACCACCGGATGCTTGGGCATAAGATAGAAGATTGTATTACCTTCAAAAGTTAGCTCAACGACAATCTTCGGAAAGGGAATATAACGATCCCAAAGGGATACATGAAGGAACCCCAGAAAGGAGGTTCCGTCAATGTTATCTCGACGGATCTCATTGTTTCGATAGATCCCTATGCGACTGATGATGGATGGACTACCGCCTGGACAAAGTCTTCGAAGAAGATTTTGGAGCGCATCCAAACCACTTCGGTGCGAGCCTCAATTCAGAGTTCGAAACCTGTCAAGTCGGCACTATCACTTGCGATAGAAGAACCACCTCAACAGGAGACGACTAAAGAGAAGAAGAAAATCGATGAAGAAGAGAGGACTGAGGCTCTTAAGGTTAGACTTGGGGCTGCTTATCCTAGGATAGTTGTTTTTGATTCGGGGGAGAAATCTCTCGAACCTCTGACTCTGTATGATTATCTGCCCACTCCGGTGGGATCTTATAATGATAAGGGTTATAGCGTTGGCTACGTTTTGATCGTTTCTAACGATTACGTAACTAGCGACAATCCGGACATCGATTCCGATACAAATGATAATTCTCAAATCATACACAATCTCGACGGTCACAATGACAAAGAAGACATCCACCAAGGAGGCTACGAGAGTTCAACAAGCAATGAATCTATTTGTGAGTTTTGAGGAGCTCCAGTCACAACAGAGTTAGAGCTTTCAGATTCTGAAGCAACTCCAGAAGAACCTATCATTTCGATTCAGGAGGAGACACCAGCAAACTCAATACTAGATTCAGAAGAAATTACAGAAGTCAAATTAAGAAGTGGAAGAGTTCTACCTCCGAGAATGGGTCCAAAGGACAAAGGAAAGCAGGTGGTTGTTTAGGAAGAACCAACCTCGGCAGAAGAAATACCCATTCGGGAAGAAATTGAGACACATGAAAATAAAGTGGACTACAACGTGCTAGCCCATCTTAGGAAACTACCGGCCAAACTGAGCATCTACGACGCTCTCATCTTATCAAAGGAGATGAGAGAAGCTCTGATCGAGGCCTTACTTGATCCGAAAATTTGCTTAGCTCGATTGGCGGAGATTCCTTAGATGAGGTTTGCTCGTTAAAGGAACGACGAGGTGTCACCTTCACGGACAATGATCTACTACTTGGGACGGCGGACCACAACCGACCGTTGTACATTTCGGTTACAATAGGGAAGTTTACACTCTCCGGAGTATTGGTGGATCCGGGAGCATCAATCAACATAATGAATCTTCGAACGCTAGCATATTTGGAAATTGATGCTCGCGAGCTTGAAGCGAGACAAAATGTTATTAAGAGGATTCGACCGGAAAGGAGAAAGAGCCCTCGGATCAATAACACTTGCTAATGAAAACCGGTGACTTAGCAAAGACAACCGCAAAATTTCACATAATTGATTCAGAAACGTCATTCAATGCTCTACTGGGCCGCCATGGATACATGAAAACAGGATGGTACCATCATCCCTACATCAGTGCATCAAATACTACGATGGAGGGGAACAGTGCATCAAATGTGAGTTACAACCATTCTCCGTACATGAAATTGGAATCCATGAAGATGCAGCTTATTATGCACCTCCGAAGAAAATAATTTTCTCCAGAAATACCATAACGAGTGAAGAAAAGGAAATTCGGGATGACGAAGAACCTGAAGTTCTAGTCCAACAGTCACTCACCACTCCCTTACGGCGAGATGGTGAAGGTTTCTCCACAACTCGCATCCGAGGTCGAGGCGGGGACGAGGTCGTGGCGAGACGTTAGGACGAGTTGGACGGAGGAAACCGACCATCAATGTTGATTGGGAAGACGAGTTACGAAGAAGAAAAAGAAATCAAGCAAGAAGCAGCGACAATAAGTCGGAAGAAGCCGCAATTCAGGATCCCGCTCGAAGATGAAAAGAATGAAGAATATAAATCGATGTACGAGAAGATTAACCACTATGTACATACTATGACCTTGACCCCGATCCATTCTAATAAGATCGAGGGTATGGTGGTCAAAGAGGTACGTAGCGGCGGTGCAAAGCCAATAAAATTCTATCGAGGTGCTCCTTCCTCCAAAACTGAAAATAATGTACAATTTGAAGATGTCACTTCATCAATATTAATGGAATTACCTTTTGAGTGGTACTCTCCCTGTGTTCAAAATTTAATTCAGCGTGGTTTCTTACCTCGACAATGGACAAAAGGTCAATCACAACATTTTGAAAATTTATGGAATAACTTCGGTCGTCCACCCGATTCAAAGCATGGTCTCGGATTCGGCATAGTGGGATCGGTTGACGATGCTTGAATTTTGCTTGGTTGTCACTTGCGAGTCTAATGAAAACTGCATGGAAACTATAGAAGAATTTGAAGATTTACAAATTGGAGACGCTCCACCAGAATTCAAAGAAGAGATTAAATCTACAATAGATGACTTAACAAAAGTTAACTTAGGTACTAGCGAAGAACCTAGACCTACCTTTGTTAGCTCTGTTGACCTCATTTTTGATGAGGTCTTCTCTTCTTCTCTTTAGTACTTAGGATCTAGCCTTAGGCTTTTCCTTTGACTATCTTAGAGGACTAGAATTGGGACCCACCTTTTAGAAATTCAAACCACTTCTTAACTCCCTGCAAACTCCACAAACTTGATTGTAGACCCCTAATCACCTAGAGGGTTGAAATCGGATGTGGAAGTTTAAAGGATGAGTTCCTATAGGACTCTTTGGCCTTAGGACCGCCTACAGGTGGCACTGGTACGGTGAAGGGGCTGACTTACACACACACTACACCTATACACTACACCTATACACTACACTTTCACACACCCATACTTAACTTGACCTCCGACTCATGTAGGTGATTCACATGGATGGTCGCTTAACCACTAAGCCCTTGGCTAAGAGGGTTAGGAGCAACATAGTGAATGCCTCGAATGGGTCCCTTCATGGCACATGTGGGCTTGATATGGCTTCATGGCTCAACCAAAATGATTTCACTCCACTCAAATTCACCCAATCTTCAATTTCCCAAATTTTCGATTTTTGACCCCGGGACACTACACACTTAGCCTACCCAAAAGCAGAAATTACCCAAATTTCTCAAAATTTCCAAATTATCCAAAATTCACCAAAATCATTCCCAAACATTTCCACATCACTTAAATTGATCATCCATACCCAAAAATACTAAAAATTCCAAGAAAACTTCCCAATACCCTCCAAATACCCAAAATACCCCCCTTGGCCAAAAAATCCGAAAATTCAGGAAATTCCCAGAAAATCTCAGAAAATCCCAAATATTCCCAATTTCATTTTGTCCAACTACACCATGGGCCAATTTTGTCAATTTACCCTACTTTTGTCAAAACCCCCAATTTAACCCATTTTAACCCTAAATGAACCCACTGTCAAACCAAACCTACCCAATTGACCCCAATTTTAGTCCAATTCAATTCTAAACTTCAATTAAATATCCCCAATACCAATCTAGACCAAATCCAAGTCCAATTTGATTGACATTTGGATCCAATTTCACTTTTGGCCTTAAAGCCCAATTTGGACCCATGACCCAAACCTAACCCAAACTCACCCAATTCAATTCCAATTAACCCCAAATATTTTCTAAATCTTCCTTAACATTTCCACAAACAAAATACTAACATGATTTGCCAAAAATTTAGACCCAAACCCCACTCAAACTCAACCCAAAGTTAAAAGGCCCAATTTTGACCTAAACCCAAACCTAACCCGAATGAGCCCAGAACCCCAAAATCAAAGCCCAAACAAAGTCGAAAACCTCTTTGAAACACTCCCATAAACATTTCTCAACATTGATTTTACATCAATTTCAACTCTAGCCCAACATTAGCCCAAGTTAGCCCAATTTGACCTACATAGGCCCACTTACCGAATAAATCAAATTCGAACCAATTCGACCCCAAATCACACTAAATTGACTCCAAGCCCTTCACAAAACATCTCTAAACCAATTATGACATTTATTTGACAAAGTTCTTCACAAAATCTTTACCCAAATGCCCATCCTAAAATCAAAAAGCCCATTCCCTTAAACTTTCCTAAAAGCCCACTTCACCACATTCAAAAGCCCAAATCCATCCAAAGCCCACATGGCATTTCCCCTCATCATCCATTTAATCAAAATCACCCCTAAGTTTCAAAATCATCAATTAAACCATTCCAAATCAAGCTTCATGCAAATTTTCACCAAAATATCCAAAATTCTTAAAACCCATTTCCATGAAATTGACTCGACTTTCCCAGAAGCCGAAGACAAGCCATGCGAGCCGTGGACAAGCCACATGAAGCCATGGAAAGCTTGACATGTGACCATGCCATTAATGGTAAAAGGAGGGGCCCCTTTCCTAATCTTTCATTAAGCATTTTTTACCTTAAGCATGTCACACACTAAACCATGTTTAGCCACCTCATCATGGATAGAGACCACACCACTCTCCCTTGGGCGACCCAGTCGATCCTCTCGGCCAAAAATCGAGGCCATGGGGAGGTGCACCCAACCCAAACCAATGGGTTGACCAAATTAAGGCCAAAATGACCGCCTCCCCATTCCATTTTAATTCGAAGCCTTTACACATGGCAATTGCCGATTGATTGCACAAACCTCCAGCTACGACCTCTGGACACGAGGGTGACCCATGCCTGCCGGCCGGCCACTTGGATCGTCGGAAAACACCATGGCCGAGACCTTGGGAGAAGCCGAAGTTTGGAATTCCCACTTGCTTGAGCTGCCCCATGCCAAATGGTCACTATGGCTGTTCTTCTCCTCACCGAGCGGTGATCCCATGCCTCGGCTCCCCGGAAGGCTCTCCGGCCTCTCCTGATTCAAACCCCTCACCCTCGCGGCCATGGAGGAGAGTTACACAAACCTTGCCGAAACTGCGCAAAATTGTTCCAAACCCTTCTCCACCCTTAGAGCGGTTGAGCCCAGAGTGTCGATTGCCCTAATCCCCACTGGTAAAATCCAATTTCCTAGCGAAATTCTACCCGAAACCGGGACACTTCTCCACGGTGAGCCAATCCCCAAATTGATTGGTTCTACACCTTCACCGGACGAGGGAAGGTGTCCACCAGACAAAGCCCCATCTCCGGGCCACCCGGTTGCTCCGGCCTCCGAGCTTTGTGATCGGGCTTGGTCGAAATCACACACAGACAATTCACCGAGACCGGGAGACTTCATCGCGGAGCTTGCGGGATCCGATCGAAGGTGCAACAACTCTCGGATTGAACCCACACTTCTGCGAGCAAAGGTATGAGCTAATTTTTCATCCCGAGCTTCTATAGATTCTCCATTTCGAATGCTTTAATTTCAATGCATGATAGCCGGTATAGATGTGTTCGTCTCTTGAAGACGAATCCATAGAAGCATAAGAACATGAAAATCCATTGAGTATCGAGTGAGATCTTAGGGATTTAGTGTGGACGGCTCTCGGGTGAGGACGCTCGGGGACGATGAACGGATGTCGTCCATTCAATACACGCGCGGACGAACGGCTCGGATGGCGTCGGACCGGGAGACGGTACGAGAACCGCGGGGCCGGGCTGCGCGACTCGGGTGGCGGCGTCGAATGGGAGCGCGACACGCGGCGTTTCGGAGGCTGCCGAGGTTGACGCGGCGCCGCGTGGATAAATAGAAAATTAGGGTATTTTTGATTTATTTAATTCCCTAAACTTCAAAAATTCATAACTACGTGTAGAAAAATCGGAAAAATAAAATAAAAATACCCTCTTGCTCAGTGAACAGAGGAGAATAATGTGGAAAAGAAATCATTTAATTTCATCAAGTATTTTATTTTTTATAATTTATTTACTCTCTGCATACTTTTAATTCTCCATGCATGTATACAATTCACCATGGCATGAGACCATAGGGCTTTTAAAGCCTCTGAATTTGGGAACATTCCATGAATTTTCCAAAGTCGGAGGCCATCCTATAAAAAGTTATTGATTTTTCAAATTCATGTTGCTGTTTTGAGTATTTTAATTCCAATAAATAGCATGTTGTGAAATAAATTCTAGGAAAATTTGGTGATGTTTCTTATGACCAGAGAACTCTAGGAAAAATAGGTTTTGACTTAGTTCATTTAAAACAACCCTAATTGGCTTAAACACCCAAAATAGGTCTCTAATTAATTAGAGTTAACCATGCATCAAATTGACTTGAAATCAATTCTCCTCTGACCTTTAGGATCAGAGGAATCCACCATAAAAGTTTGAGGTCAATTGGACTTGGTTGGCCCCACTAATTGGGTTGATTAAGCCAGCTTAGTCATTTTAAACTTTAAAAATTCATAACTTTTAAAATACCTTTCAAAAATTCACCAAATTGGTTTTGGAGCCTCTCTGATATCAGGGGAACCTAAGAAAATTAAAATTTCAATTTTCTAAAAAAGTTGATTTTTAATAATATTTTAATATTTTTAATAATTAAAAAATAATAAAAATCACAAGAATAATAAAATTCACCAAAATGTCACATTTTGAATTTTAATCACATAGGAACAAATCCCACATTTTTCTTAGGTCTATTTAGTAAGATATTAAATTTTAAAGCTTTAAGGTAATTTTAAAATTAAAAAAAATGTATTTTCTAGCATTTTCACTAAAATAATTATAATAAATCATAGAAAAATCAGAAAATTGCAAAATTTGCTTCTCTGATTTCCTTGATATCAGAGAGATTTTTGAAAAATATAAAATTCATTTTTCAACATTTATTTTATTTTTAAATTAATTAACACTCCAAAACTTAAAATAATCATAATAAAAATAATATAATTCAAAAAATCACCAAAATTGGTCCAAGTGATCCTCTAGTCATTAGGAATGTCCCCTAATTTTATTAAGGACAGAAACTTTCTCTTGGTCATGTTATTAAATTTTCCTTGAAAATCTCTATTTTCTACCAAAAATAATTATATAAATAAATTAAATACAGAAAAATCACATTTTCTCCTCTCATGTCTTTATTGACATATGAGTGAAGTTACATAAAATTTTCAAGTTCATTTGAGTTCAATTTAGTGAGTTATGAAATTATTAAGCTTAAAGGTTAAAGTGGTAATTAAATCTTTTAACCCTTAATTAAAACTTTTGGTTTAATAAAAAATTAACAAGTAAAATATTTGATCCTAATCTGATTTGGATGATTGAAATTTAAATAATTAAAGGGTAGAAACCCATTAAACAATTTTAAAATGATTAAACTTTAATTAAATAATTGATTAAATTTGGAAGAATAATAAAATTAGAATTATTAAAATAGGGATATTATTAGGAAGAGATTTATTCTTTAATTTAAAAAAATCCCTAAATTAATTATCTCATTAATATTCAATTTTTAATTAAAATGATAACTCAAATTTAAAATATTAAAAGACTTAATCATTAAACTAAAATTAAATCATTAAACTCTTTTAAAAATTTCAATTAAAATTAAAAAAAATAAAATTAAATTAAAATTAAATTAGGATTAAATTAAATTAAATTTAATTAAATTAAATTAAATCAAATTAAATTAAATTAAACAAATTAAATTAAATTAAATTAAATTAAATTAAATTAAATTAAATTAAATCAAATTAAATCGAAATTAAATTAAATTAAATTAAATTAAATTAAATTAAATCAAATTAAATTAAAAATAAATCAAATCAAATTAATTAATGTGACATCAAATCAAATTAAATTGAGTTAAATTGAATTAAATTAAATTAAAACTCAATTAAATTAAATTAAATTAAATTAAATATAACATCACATAAAACGAAAGAAATTAAATATAAAGCAACTTGAACACTTATTCAAATTTAAACTCATTAATTGAAATTAAACTAAATCACAAACCATCGAACACCAATTTACCCTCAAATGCTTTAGTCATCATAACTCCTAAATAGAAAATTAAATGAAATGTTACTTCATTCATAGGATGTTCGAAATGTCTCAGTTCACTAGAGCGAGTTAACAAAACTTGAATTCCGGACGATTAATTCATTTGTATAATTAAATTCATTTGGACTTAAAACAATCCTAGAAATATTGAAAAGATGTTTAAGATTTGTCTTAAGCACTTCCTCGATATGATAGGATGTTCATAAGAACGATTGAACTTAATTATTCTTTGATGAAGAAAATCGTCCTCGAACAAAACACAAAGACCTAGACGTCATAGGAAATGACTAGCTATAGGATTAGGAATTTGGTAGAAAACCATAACCCTTACCTTAGCTTTACCTAGGAACTTGCTTAAACATTCTAATTGTGTTTTAAGTGCGGCTTGGGATGACGGGAAGACCCTCAGAGTACGCTTTTATTTTATTGCAATTTACTTTCTTGCAATTTACATTATTGCAATTTATTTAAGCTGCATTGCACTTACTTTTCTTGCATGATAAACAATGCATTGCATGAAAACCCACACCTTTAGGATAGTCCCTAAAACTGAAACCAAAACTAAGTTAAAAGTCATTGCAAGATAAAATTCACCGCCACGACATTTCGAAATATAAAACAACTCGAAAATTTAATCACAAACGAGAACACAAAACTACAATTACAATTAAATTAAAACGTCTGTTGGATGATCGGGAATACCTCGGATGATGTAACCTACGTGTTGCTAACGGGATTTCCAGCGGTCTAAATGAAAGTGTGGAACTCATTCGGTTGAGTTTAGCAAATTCATACGGACTAAGTGAATCCGATAAAAATAATGATGCGGAAGGATGGAGCCAGTGGGATCTTAACCGGTGTCGTTATAATCGACTTTAAGACTTGTTTTAATTAAAACACAAAAAACACTTGGAAATTAAGACTTTCTCTAAACCAAAACACTTTTCTCATCCCCTGATTTATGATTTCTAAAACTAAACCTCTGCAACAACAAGGAGCTCGGAGCATGGTGGACTGCACGGCCATCGTCATCAGCAAAACCTGAATCTACATCAGCAAAACTTTCCTAGAATTAAAATAACCAAGCCATAGGATTTCGAGGTAGTTAGCCTAGTGCAACATAAATCCTCAACCTCTTCGTTAGGCATTTGCATGATCTGGTCATGTAAATTAAGCCTAACTAGGTTTTAGGATTCCGAGGTAGTCGTTCGATACGACATAAACCCTCACATCTTCGAGGCTATTTGTGTGATTTTATCATACAAATATAAGTCCTGATTAATTAAAATTGGCAAGAACAAAACATTTAAATAAATATTAGGACTGCCCTAAATCCAAGCCAAACAATAGGATAGTCGGGAAATTACCGAAGTTCGCTTCGAATCTGTGATTTCTCCTACTTTTCTTCCTTTGGATTCTCGAAACAAAATGTTCCAAATTTGATCCATTCCACTATTGAAATTCCAAATTTCAATCCCTTGAAAATCTTAAACTTTGAAATCCTTGAGAGTAGAATTATTGATTATTATCGAGAGTTTTCTTAGGTGATTCCCATCACTTAAGATGTAATTAACTATAGGGGCTTGCCCTTATAGGGAATTTTAAAGAACCCAGGTAATATAAACCCTGTTTAATGTTTTCATATTAAGCAGGGAATTTTGTCCGCTTATAAAATTGGTTCGCGGACCGAACGGATGTCACAAATCTTCTAGTTTATTTAATCGAGCCCCACAGTCGAGCGATGTGTACTATCCTTAGGGATAGATACACGGTTTGTGGTGCGGTGCTCGTTTATATAAACTACTTGGGATGTGAGATCGGTTTAATCTCATATCTTAAAACCTTCAAATTATTTTCAAAATCAAATACTACTTTTCAAGTTATTTATTTTAATTAAATTAAAAATTCGCCGAACGACTTACGGTAGGCGACCCCCTTTAAAATAACACACAACCTAAAATATGCTGAGCGATTTACGGCGACTCCGTGAGGAAAATTCCTCTCTCCATTTTAGTCGAATAATTTTGCTTTCGAAAATCGGTAGTATATCCATGTCCTTAATGGGTCGAACTACCCTTCTTTCCGTTGGAATACTATGTTCATTTCTATCTTGAATAAGTATAGCCAACATTCTCTCGGATTTAGGAGCCGTTGTTTAGACACCTCTAAACGGAGAGGTTCCGAGATCCTTTTACCTCATTTTTGAGGTGGGGTGGACCCCCAATAGGTGTTAGCTTAGGAGTAATCCTTCGAGTCGAGATGTCTTGCTTAAGACTTTCTTTTCCTTTCCAACTACGAATCTGATTCCTTACCTTCTCTACACCTTTGAACATTCTGTTCTAAATAAACAAACCCTACTAATAAGTAACTCTTTTAACAAATGATTCCCTCTTATAAATACATGAACAAGAATGAGTTCGGACTCTTTTCAATTCCTTTCTTTTCGTCCTAAAGAAAAGAAGCATAACTTGGGATCGACAACCAGAATCTACCCTGCGAAATGGAAGCCCGAGCCGATTTTCTCCTTCACCAACGAGTCGGACTTCGCCATCCATAAGGATGAGTTGCCCGACGATGGAATCATCCGATTTGGACGGGGATTTGAAAACACGAACGTCGAGGTCACCGACGTCTCCCTCTTTGCAGCGACGAACAAGGTATTTGAAGGCAGGAGCCACTGCTCGAGTTCGACCTTAGGTCGACCCGAGAGTTTCCACCCCTGCGAAGGGTCCGACTAGGAGGAGTGTCGTCGTCCGCGGGAGGACTGTTCTTACTACCCCCATCGGTCTAGTTGTTTCTGCACCTACCCCGACTTTTGCCAAATCGAAGGGGAAAGAAATCCGGAACTATGGTAAACACTGTTACCGTGGAGGGTACGGATCTTCTGTAAGACCTTCGTTTTCGAAATCGGGTCCGGTTCAAAGATTCCATCAGCGACAAGGACCCGAAGAAGAAACGAGGAGTAGAAGGATCGCCAGGGAAGCCAGAGCTGCTGAGATTGCTTTCCTGGAGGAAATTCCGAGGCTGCCGGAATATACACCGCTACCGGAATATACACCGCTGCACGACTACATACCACTTTTGGGAGGAAGCGGGTTCTATCCCCCTCTCGCCGCGGAGGATGAGGAGAATGTTCGCAAGATTGCTTCCACATTACCTCGGCCCGCATACTACGACGATAGCCGCAAGAAAAGAACTAAAACTACGCCGTTTGCTCGATTGCAAGCTTTGGTAGAAAAGTTATCAAAGAAGGAAAAGCTGCCCGTATCGGAGATTCTACGAAGGATAGGGCGGGTGCCGATCGAATCCCGTCTTGGGCCCCGAGTAGAGCCCGCCGTCATGACAGAAAAGCCAAGCAAGAGAATGAAGGCTAGCCCTCCTGTCGTAGTCCCAGGATTACAGATTTGGGAGGATACCACCTTCCAGCATTTGGCCGACAGACCATCTAGTCCTAGACCTTCTGCTGCTAGAAGGATGGTATGGCGTCCCACTACTGGGCAGTTAAGGTTGAAACGAGCGGCCGAGAAAGAAAGTCTCGCTAGGAGGCTGGAATGCGAAGAAAGTGCTACTTGCGATAAAGGGGACTCGTGAAAAAGGGACCCGGCAGCTATCGCATGACAACCGCAAAGACACACAGAAAGCTCCGCTAGAAGATGCCATGGAAAAGTTGAGAACCGATATCCTACGATTGGCAAAAGAAAGAGAAGAAAAGTTCGGAGATGAGATCGATTCATCGGAGTTCATGGACGACGAATATGCAGAAATCAATATGGTTGAGACACGAGCTTCATCAGCTTCGCAAGGTGCTCCTGCGGCCGCGGAAGAGAGGAGCCGGAGCGATGAGAAGACGGCTTCGGGAAAAGGACGACATGATCGCTCGAATGGCGAAAAGGATGGAAGAGATGGTCGTAGCTGCGGCCACTCTCCGGAGTCGAAGTACAACCACATAGAGAGACACCCCCGGAGGTCATTCACATTGTAGACGGAGGAGAGGAGATTACATCCGTCGATGGGGATGACCAGTCGAAAAAGGATACAACACGAAGTATGATCCACGAAAAGGATATCAAGAACTTGGTAAAACGGCGAGTGCGAGAAGCCTTAGCACAATCGAAGAACGGGACATCCATTCGGACGGGTAGACCTTACCCGGAAGAATTCGACGCCGTCCGATACCGAAGGCTTCGTACCACCTGCTGATTCGAGACCTTCGACGGAGCAGGAACCCCGACGGTATGTTGCACACTTTCATGCCGAGTTGTTGCGATGCGGCGGGAGCGATGCGTTACTCTTCCGACGGTTCGTCGGCGATCGTCGGGAATCGCATTCGGCGGTATGCGGAATTACCCGATGGCTCGGTGAAGACATTCTCGGAGATAGAGAGCCTCTTCATCGAGCGATTTGCGGAGCTCGGCACCACATCACTATAGGTGATTTAGTGGTAGAGAAACAAAGGCCGAATGAAACTTTGGTGGATTACATACTTCGATGGAGAAACTTAAGCATGAAGTGTGAACCACAGCTGCAAGAACAACATGCGGTCGGCATCTTGCTTAAAAGCATTCACGGCCGATAGCACTTCTCCCCGAAGGATTCCTATTAAGACTTTTGAGAAGTTGTTAAGCAAGGCCGGAAGCTTGCAAGAAGAGGCGAAGCAATTGAGTTTTGCCGATAAGACGGACAAGCAGAAGCCGGTGAAGACCTTCGAAAAGAAATCCGGGATCATTGCAGCAGTTGATAAGGGCAAGCAACCGATGCAAATACCACCATAACGGCCGCGACAACCACAACGAGTTACCGGCAACCCCGGTCCGGCTATCGGTCGTCTCCGCGAGTATGAACGACCGTCTCGTCCGCAACGTACATTAAGGGAGCTTCGAGCGGAGAATATCCGTTCAAAAATGAAGCGATACTGAAAATGTTCCGTAGCCTAATGAGAGACTCCGGATTTCCAGTGCCGGAACCTAAAAGACCGGAGGAAGTCAACAAGAATGGTGATCCCAACTTTTGCCCCTACCACCGGATGCTTGGGCACAAGATAGAAGATTGCATTACCTTTAAAAGTTGGCTCAACGACAACCTTCGGAAAGGAAATATAACTATCCCGAAAGAGTACATGAAGGAACCCCAGAAAGGAGGTTCCGTTAATGTTATCTCAGCCGATCTCGTCATTCGATAGATCCCTATGCAGCGACGATGGATGGACTACCGCACTGGACGAGGTCTTCGAAGAAGATTTTAGACGACATCCGAACCGCTTCGGTGCGAACTTCGATTCGAGTTCGAGACACATTAAGCCGATACTATCACTTGCGATAGAAGAACCACCTCGACGGGAGACGATCGAAGAAAAGAAGAAAATTGACGAAGAAGAGGGGACCGAGACTCCTAAGGCTAGACTAGGGGCTGCTTATCCTAGGATAGTTGTTTCCGATTCGGGGGAGAAATCCCTCGAACCTCTGATTTTGTATGATTATCTGCTCACTTCGGTGGGATCATTTAATGATAAGGGTGATGGCGTTGGCTACGTTTTGACTGTTTCTAACGATTACGTAACTAGCGACAATCCGGACATCGACTTCGATACCAACGACAATTCTCAAATCATACACGATCTCGACGAGCAAAATAACGAAGAAGACATCCATCGAGGAGGCTACGAGAGTTCAACGAGCAACGGATCTATCCGCGAGTTTCGAGGAGCTCCGGTTACTATAGAGTTAGAGCCTTCGGATTCGAAGATAATCCGGAAGAGCTGTCATTCCGATTCGGAGAGGAGACACCGACAAGTTCGACACTAGATTCGAAGAAATTACGAAGTCGACTTGAGAAGTGGAAAAGTTCTACCTCCGAGAGTGGGTCCGAAAGACGAAGGAAGCGGTGGTTGTTCAAGAAGAACCAACCCCAGCGGAAGAAATACCCATTCGAGAAGAAGCCGAGGCGCATGAGAACAAAGTGGACTACAACGTGTTAGCCCATCTTAGGAAACTACCGGCCAAACTGAGCATTTACGATGCTCTCATCTTATCAAAGGAGATGAAAGAAGCTCTGATCAAGGCCTTACTTGATCCAGAAATTTTCTTAGCTCAAATGGTCGGAGATTCCTTAGATGAGGTTTGCTTATTAAAAGAACAGCGAGGTGTCACCTTCACGGACAATGACCTACTACTTGGGACGACGGATCACGACCGACCGTTGTACATTTCGATTACGATTAGGAAGTTTACGCTCTCCGGAGTATTGGTGGATCCGGGAGCATCGATCGATATAATGAGTCTTCGAACACTAGCATACTTGGAAATTGATGCTCGCGAGCTCGAAGCGAGACAAAATGTTATTAAGAGGATTCGACCGGAAAGGAGAAAGAGCCCTCGGGTCGATAACGCTATTGATGAAGACCGGTGACTTAGCAAGGACAACCGCAAAATTTCACATAATTGATTCGAGACATCGTTCGACGCTCTCGTGGGCCGACCAGTGGATACATGAAAACGAGGATGGTACCATCATCTCTACATCGATGCATCAAATATTACGATGGAGGGGAACGAGTGTATCAAAGGCGACTTGCGACCATTCTCCGTACATGAGATTGGAATCCATGAAGACGCGGCTTATTATGCACCGCCGAAAACGATCTTCTCCGGAGATACCGTAACGAATGAAGGGAAGAAAGTTCGGGACAACGAAGAACTTGAAGTTCTAGTCCAACGATCACTCACCACTCCTTCCGGCGAGATGGTGAAGGTTTCTCCACAACTCGCATCCGAGGTCGAGGTCGGGGACGAGGCCGTGGTAGAGACGTTAGGACGAGTTGGACGAGAGAAACCGGCCATCAATGTTGATTGGGAAGATAGTTACGAAGAAAAAAAGAAATCAAACAAGAAGCGACGGCAATAAGTCGGAAGAAGCCGCAATTCGAGATCTCCTCGAAGATGAAAAGAATGAAGAATATAAATCGATGTACGAGAAGATTAACCACTACGTACATACTATGACCCTAACCCCGATCCGGTCTAGTAAGATCGAGGGTATGGTGGTCAAAGAGGTACGTAACGACGGTGCGAGGCCAATCAAGTTCTACCGCGGTGCTTCTTCCTCCAAAACTGAAAATAATGTACAATTCGAAGATGTCACTTCATCAGAATTAATGGAATTACCTTTTGAGTGGTACTCTCCCTGTGTTCAAAATTTAATTCAACGTGGTTTCTTACCTCGACAATGGACAAAAGGCCAATCACAACATTTTGAAAAATTATGGAATAACTCCGGTCGTCCACCCGATTCAAAGTATGGACTCGGATTCGGCACGATAGGGTCGATTGACGATGCTGAATTTTGCTTGGTTGTCACGTGCGAGTCCGATGAAAAATGCATGGAAACTACGGACGAACTCGAAGATTTACAAATTGGAGACGCTCCACCGAATTCGAAGAAGAAATTAAATCCACGATAGATGAGTTAACGGAAGTTAACTTAGATACTAGCGAAGAGCCTAGACCTACCTTTGTTAGCTCCTTACTCGACAAAGAAGACTCGAAGAAATAATCGAATTATTAATGGAATTTAAGGACTGTTTTGCTTGGAACTACGATGAAATGCCGGGATTAGCTCCGGAGGTTGCGGTTCATAAGCTAGGAGTGGATCCTACTTCGTTCCGATCGGACGAGGTCCCGAAGAATGCGTCTAGAAATCGAACAACAAGTCATAGCGAAGTTAAAAAGCTAATAGACGCTAAATTTTTCCGTGAAGAACAATACCCGACTTGGTTAGCCGATGTGGTGCCGATCGAAAGAAGAATGGTCGGATCGGAATCTGTGTGGACTTCGGAGATTTAAACGAGGCATGTCCGAAGGATGAATTCCCTCTACCGATCCCGGAATTAATGATCGACATTGCTTCGACACATGAAATATTCTCGTTCATGGATGGATCTTCGGGATACAACCGGATAAAAATGGCTCCGAGAAGATGAAAAGCTTACGAGCATTCGAACGCCGATCGGAGTATTTTGCTACACGGTGATGCCATTCGGATTGAAGAACGCGAGAGCGACCTACCAAAGAGCAATGACAAGAATTTTTGATGATCTCATCAATAATCGAGTCGAATGCTACGTGGACGATGTGGTCATCAAAAGCAAAGTAAAGGAAAACCACCGTATGATTTGAGAATTGTTTTCGAACGATTAAGACAATTTAACCTTAAGATGAATCCCTTAAAATGCGCCTTCGGCGTCACCTCGGGAAATTCTTAGGATTCGTTGTCCGACATCATGGAATTGAAATCGACCGGAGAAGATTAAAAGCTATCTTAGAAATGCCGCCTCCCAAAACCTTAAAACAACTACGATCTTTTCAAGGAAGGCGGCATATCTTCGACGCTTTATCTCGAACTTGTCGGGTAGGTGTCGGCCTTTCTCGGCACTAGTTAAAAAGGACGCCGAATTTATTTGGGAAGGAAAATGCCGGAAGGCCTTCGAGGACATTAAACAATATTTAATGACACCTCCTGTCTTAGCGACCCTGGTCTCGGGTAGACCGTGATACTTTACACCGCGGCTCTGAGACGACTCTCTCGGAGCCACCGTAGCTGGAGTCAATGATGAGGGTAAAGAAAATGCTCTTTACTACTTAAGCCGTCGTTTACTTCTGATGGAAGTAAGGTATCCCACAATTGAAAAGCACTGTTTGGCCCTAATCTTCGCCGCTCAAAAGCTCAGGCACTACATGCTTTCTCATAAGGTCAACCTGATCTCGAAGTTTAATCCATTGCAATACTTGATGACTCGTCCAACACTTTCCGACAGACTTGCCAGATGGTTAATGATATTATTACAATTCGATATAACTTCCGTGCCTCTGCGTGCCAGTAAAGGGACAAGTCTTAGCGGACTTCCTCGCGGCGCACCCTTCTGCGACGAATCTCCTCTCGATGATGATTTGCCGGATGAACAAATAATGAACCTAGAAGACCTTGATGATCGACGTTGGGAATTATATTTCGACGGAGCATCTTCGGCACACAAAGACGAAGAATCGCAAGTGATAGTGCCGGTAAGGCGGGAATCGGGCTAATCTTTATAACACCGGAGCGGGGGATGTTAAGATACTCCTACCACTTGACGAAGCCGTGTACGAACAACGAAGCGGAATACGAAGCCCTCATAACGGGACCTGGAATTAGCTATTCGAATGGGGATAACGGACATCGACATCTACGGGGATTCGCAGTTAATCATTCAACAGATCGCCGGACAATACAGAATTTTAAAGCCAAGACTCGAGCAATACTTCCAGTACGCCATACAGTTGTTGGAACATATTCCAAAATATAACGATCTACAAAATTCCCAGAAAAGAAAATGCTTTAGCAGATGCTTTAGCCCGTCTCGCAAAAGAATTTGTACTGTTTGCAAGATGAATCGGTGGAAGTGTCGGTTCACGGACGTCGGGTCCTATCACGGCTCGACATAGACACAATACACAAATCGAGAAAAAGAAAAAGAATCGGTTGCGGCGGTGACGGAAAACACGAGAAGATTGGCGACGGCCATTGATGAACTACCCGCAAACGGGAAAGCTACCGGACGATAGGTCGCTAGCCCATCGGATCAAGAAAAGAACTCGTCTTACGCATTAATAAACAACACATTGTACGGGAAGGTCTTTTGATCGAATGTGGCTAAGGTGCTTAAGCGGGTACGAGGCCCGTGAAATTGTTAAAGAGGTACATTCGGGACTGCGTGGCGCTCACCGGTCGGGTCCGAAGATGAAAATGAAAATTAAAAGACTAGGGTACTACGGCCCTCGATGATGACCGACCGCATGAAAATCGCCAAGAGCCGTCATCGATGCGAAGTGCACGGAGTGGTTCTACACCGACCTCCAAATGTGCTTACATCCGACGATTGCATTGTGGCCATTTGAATGTTGGGGCACGGATATAGTGGGTCCGATAGAACCACCATCTTCGAAAGGACATCGCTTCATTCTTGCGGCTTCGGATTACTTTTCCGAGTGGGCGAGGCGGTTCCACTTAGAGAAGTGAAAGCACACCACATGCTACGGTTTTCGAGAACCGAGTTGTCTACCGTTTCGGAGTGCCGCGCGAGATTATCTCGGATAATGGGTCGGCATTCGAAGCACATAAATTAACAATTTTGTCGGGAGACACGGAATCGACTGGCGATACTCGACAATTTACTACCCGAGAGCAAAAGGCCTCGGCGAGGCTTTTAATAAAACTCTCGTTCGAATCTTAAAGAAAACCTTGGACGATAATAAGAGAAATTGGCACGAGAAATTGTTAGAAGCCTTATGGGCCTACCGGACAACCTTCGAACTCCTACTCGAAGCTACACCTTACGCTCCGGTGTATGGGTCCGAGGCGAGTGTTACCTTTAGAGGTTCGGCTTCCTTCACTCGAATTGCGAGTTGCAAACAAGATCACGACAGAAGAGAACGCCAAATTACGACTCGAAGAATTAGAAAGCTTGGAAGGAAAAGACTTGCGGCGCAACGAATTTAGAACTATACCAAGCTAAGATGGTTCGAGCCCATGACAAACTGGTCCGCCAAGAACCTTGAAAGTTGGTGACTTAGTTCTCGTTCTCGAGAGACCTATTCTTGCACACCGCAAGATAGGAGGAAAATTTGAACCCACTTGTGAAGGACCGTTTGTGGTTGAAGCGGTATACTCGGGAGGTTCCTACCGGCTAGTGAATTTCAGGGAGAACAACATATGCTTCCGATCAACGGACGATACTTGAAAAAGTATTACTGCTACTCGATGTTTCGAAGGAATGAATTCTTCATCCCTAAGAAACACGGGCGAAGTAATTACTTATGATTGGGTCCGAACCCAAAAATAATAAAATGTGCTAAAATAAATAAAGTCATGATAATATGTTTTCCTTGTTTTCTCTTCCAAATCAAAATCTCTTTCCCGATCTTATCCCGCTTCATTCTCGTTAAATTTTAAAATATAAGAGAAATGAAAAATGTCTTTAATAAACATTTTCTTAATGTTCTTGTTCTTAGTACGGCTCCCGATCCTTTTCCTTGTCTTTTCGCGGGGAAATGTCGAACGGGCGGTTGGTCTCGAACTTTAAGAATGGCGTAAGCCTTGCACTCGATGAAAAGAGGGTGAAAGATGGAGCGATAATCGAGATTGACTCGGATTTCGCACCAGCGAGCCTACGATACGAGGAAAGTGCACGGGTCCCGGTTGATCGAGAAGAAGCTGCCGGGCGGAGACGGTGATGAAAGTGGGTGGCCCAAGCCACCAATCCGACGAAGAAAAGAAAGGCAAACACCGAAGAAGATAAGAAAATGAAGTACGTTGTAGCTACGGCGAGAGGGCGGGCTTGTCGGCGCCGCGCCCGCGAGAGATTCAGAAGTTCGAAGAGCTACTCTCGCGACGACGCAACGAAGAAATAAGAATCATCGTATCCGTAAGATGTTAACAAAACTAGCTGCGGACCAGCGCGACGAGACATTTGCTAATGCCAGTACATACACTTCAAGGACACCGGTTCACCAGGAACCTGAAGAAAGGAGGCCAGCTCCTCGGATAACAGAAAGAACCAGGGAAATCTTCAGATGATCAGAAGAAAGAAGGTTACCACTGTCGGCATATTTTTAGGTCGTGTTTTATTTTGAAGAGGGGTCGCCTAACAGAAGTTGTCGGCAAATTTTTAATTTAGTTTAAATAAATAAATTGAAAAGTAGTATTTGATTTTGAAAATAATTTTAAGTTTGAAAAATTTTAAGATATGAAATCAAGCTGATCTCACATCCCGAATAGTTTATATAAACGAATACCACACCACGAGCCGTGTATCTATCCCTAAGGATAGACACCATTGCTTGATGGTGGGGCTCGATTAAATAAACTAGAAGATTTGTGACATCCGTTTGGTACGCGAACCAATTTTATAAGCCGACAAGTTTCCCCTGCTTAATATGAAAACATTAAACGGGGTTTATATTACTCGGGTTCTTTAAAATTCCCTATAAGGGCAAGCCCCTATAGTTAATTACATCTTAAGTGACGGGAATCACCTAAGAAAACTCTCGATAATAATCAATGATTCTGCTCTCAAGAATTTCAAAGTTTAGGGTTTTCAAAGATTGAATTTTGAAGTTTCAATAGGGAATGGATCAAATTTTTGGAACATTTTGTTTTGTGAATCCAAAGGAAGAAAGGTAGGAGAAATCAGCGATTCGAAGTGAACTTCGATAATTTCCCGACTATCCTATCATTTGGCTTGAATTTAGGAAAGTCCTAATGTTTATTTAGTATTTCGATCTTGTCGATCTTAATTAATTAGGGCTTATATTTGTATGATAAAATCAAACAAATAGCACTAGAAAATGTGAGGGTTTATGTCGTATCGGACGACTACCTCGGAATCCTAAGACCGGTTAGGGCTTAATTTGCAATGCAAATGCCTAACGAAGAGTTGAGGATTTATGTTGCACTAGGCAAACTACCTCGAAGTCCTATGGTTTAGTTATTTAATTCTAAGAAATGTTTAGCTGATGTAGACTCAGGTTTTGCTGATGACGATGGTCATGCTGCCCACCATGCTCCGAGCTCCTTGTTGTTGCAGAGGTTTAGTTTTAGAAATCATAAATCGGGGGATGAGAGAAGTGTTTTGGTTTAGAGAAAATCTTAATTTCCAAGTGTTTTTTGTGTTTTAATTAAAACAAATCTTAAAGTTGATTATAACGACACCGGTTAAGATCCCACGGTTCCATCCTTCGGCATCGTTATTTTTATCGGATTCACTTAGTCCGGATGAATTTGCTAAACTCAGTCTGAATGAGTTCCACACTTTCATTTAGACCGTGGGAAATCCCGTTAGCAACACGTAGGTTACATCATCCGAGGTATTCCCGATCATCCAACGAGGACGTTTTAATTTAGTTGCAATTGTAGTTTTGTGTTACGTTTGTGATTAAATTTTGAGTTGTTTTATATTTTGAAATGTTGTGGCGGTGAATTTTATCTTACGATGACTTTTAACTTAATTTTGGTTTCGAGTTTTAGGGGCTATCCTAAAGGTGTGGGTTTTCATGCATGCTGTTGTTTTATCATGCAAGAAAAGTAAAATGCATTTGCAATAAAGTAAATTGCAGAAAGTAAATTGCAAGAAAGTAAATTGCAAGAAAGTAAATTGCGATAAAATAAAAGCGTACCTGGAGGGTCTTCCCGTCATCCCAAGCTGCACTTAAAACACAATTAGAATATTTAAGCAAGTTCCTAGGTAAAGGTAAGGGAAAGGTTATGGTTTTCTACCAAATTCCTAATCCATATATGCTAGTCATTTCTATGACGTCTAGGTTCTTTGTGTTTTGGTTTAAGGACGATTTTCTTCATCGAAGAATAATCGAATTCAATTGTTCTTATAAATATCCTATCATATTGAGAAAGTGCTTAAGAAGGATCTTAAACATCTTTTCGATATTTCTAGGATTGTTTTAAGTCCAAATGAATTTAATTATATAAATGAATCGATCGTCAGAGGTTTTGAAGTCTTGTTAACTTGCTCGGTGAACTAGGACATTTGAATATCACTATGAGTAAAGTAACACTCCATTTAATGTTTCATTTAGGAGTTACAATAATCAAAGCTTTCGAGGGTAAATTAGTATTCAAATGATTTGATTTAAGTTAAAGGGTTTAAATTTGGAATAGTGTTCAAGTTGTTTTATATTTAATTTCTTTTATGTCTTAGGTGATGTTATATTTAATTTAACTTAATTTAATTGAGTTTTAATTTAGTTTAACATAATTCAATTTAATTTGACTTGGTGTTTAATTAATTTGATTTGATTTAACTTTAATTTAATTATTTAATTTAATTTAATTTAATTTTAATTATTTAATTTAATTATTTAATTTAATTGTTTAATTTAATTTAATTTAATTTTAATTTAATTTAATTTAATTGTTTGATTTAATTTAATTTAATTTTAATTAATTTAATTTAATTGTTTAATTATTTAATTTAATTTAATTATTTAATTTAATTTAATTTTAATTAACTTAATTTAATTGTTTAATTTAATTTAATTTAATTATTAAATTTAATTTAATTTAATTTTTAAATTTAATCTTAATTTAATTTATCTTTAATTTACTTTATTTTTAATTTTAATTGAAATTAAGTCTTTTAATATTTTAAATTTGAGTTATCATTTTAATTAAAAATTGAGTATTAGTTGATATAATTAATTTAGGGATTTTTTAAATTAAAGAAAAAAATCTCTTCCTAATAAAGATCCCTTATTTTAATAATTCCAATTTTATTATTCTTCAAATTTAATCTATTATTTAATTAAAGTTTAATCATTTTAAAATTATTTAATGGGTTTCTACCCTTTAATTATTTAAATTTCAATCATCCAAATCAGATTAGGATCAAATATTTTACTTGTTGATTTTTTATTAAACCTAAAGTTTTAATTAAGGATTAAAGATTTTAATTACCATTTTACCCTTTAAGCTTAATAATTTCATAACTCACTAAATTGAACTCAAATGAACTTGAAATTTTTATGTGACTTTACTCATATGTCAATAAAGACATGAGAGGAGAAAATGTGATTTTTCTGTATTTAATTTATTTATATAATTATTTTTGGTGAAAAATAGAGATTTTCAAGGAAAATTTGATAACATGACCAAGGGAAAAGTTTCTGTCCTTAAGAAAATTAGGGGACATTCCTAATGACCGAGAGAAGCACTTGGACCAATTTTGGTGATTTTTTGAATTATATTATTATTTATTATAATTATTTTGAGTTTTGGAGTGTTAATTAATTTAAAAATAAGATAAATGTTGAAAAATGGATTTTATATTTTTCAAAAATCTCTCTGATATTAAGGAAACCAGAGAAACAAATTTTGCAATTTTCTGATTTTTCTATGATTTATAATAATTATTTTAGTGAAAATGCTAGAAAATACATTTTTTTTTAATTTTAAAATTACCACTAGGGCTTTAAAATTTAATATCTCACTAAATAGACTTAGGAAAAATGTGGGATTTGTTCCTAAGTGATTAAAATTCAAAATGTGACATTTTGGTGAATTTTATTATTTTTGTGATTTTTATTATTTTTTAATTATTAAAAATATTAAAATATTATTAAAAATCAACTTTTTTAGAAAATTGAAATTTTAATTTTCTTGGGTTCCCCTGATATCAGAGAGGCTCCAAAACCAATTTGGTGAATTTTAAAAAAATATTTTAAAAGTTATGAATTTTTAAAGTTTAAAATGGCTAAGTGGCTTAATCAACTCAATTAGTGGGGCTAACTAAGTCCAATTGACTTCAAATTTTTATGGTGGATTCCTCCGATCCTAAAGGTCAGTGGAGAATTGATTTCAAGTCAATTTGATGCCTGGTTAACTCTAATTAATTAAAGACCTATTTTAGGTGTTTAAGCCAATTAGGGTTAATGCGAGTGAATTAACTCAAGTCCTATTTTTCCTAGAGTTCTCTGGTCATAAGGAACATCACCAAATATTTCTAGAATTTATTTCACAACATGCTAATTTTTGGAATTAAAATACTCAAAACGACAACATGCATTTGAAAAATAAATAACTTTTCACGAGAGATGGCCTCGACCTTGGAAAATTCAGGGAATGTTCCCGAGTTCGGAGGCTTAAAAGCCCTATGGTCTCATGCCATGGTGAATTGTATACATGCATGGAGAATTAAATGTATGCAGAGAGTAAATAAATCATAAAAAATAAAATACTTAATTAAATTAAATGATTTCTTTTCCACATTATTCTCCTACGTTCAGCTGAGCGAGAGGGTATTTTTATTTTATTTTTGTGATTTTTCTACACGAGAGATATGAATTTTTGAGGTTTAGGGAATTAAATAAATAGAAAAATACCCTAATTTTCTATTTATCCACGCGGCGCCGCGTCGACCTCGGCGGCTCCGAAACGCCGGCGTGTCGCGCTCCCATTCGACGCCGCCATCGAGTCGGCGGCCGGGCCCCGCGGTTCTCGTACCGTCTCCTGGTCCGACGCAATCTCGGCCGTCCGTGCGCGCGTGTATCGAATGGACGGCATCCGTTCATCGTCCCCAGTGTTCTCGCCTGAGAGCCGTCCACACTAAATCCCTAGATCTCGCTCGATTCTCGATGGATTTTCATGTTCTTATGCTTCTATGGATTCGTCTTGAAGAGACGAACACATCTATACGGCTAACATGCATTGAAACTAAGGCATTTGAAATGGAGAATCTCCGAAGCTCGGGATGAATAGTTAACTCATACCTTAGCTCGGAGAAGTGTGGCTTCGATCGAGAGTTGTTGCACCTTCGATTGGGTCCGAGCAAGCTCCGGATGAAGTCTCTGGTGCAGTGAATTGCTCAGCTATGAAAGTGACCACGGCCGATCACAAAGCTTGGAGAGCTGGAGCAAGCTGGGTGGCTTTGGAGATGGGGCTTTCGGTGGGAAACTTCTCCTCTTGGTCCGGTGAAGGTGTAGGACCGATCGATTTGAGGGTTGGCTCAGCTGTGGCAAAGTGTCCTGGTTTTGGGTGGAATTTCGGTTGAGAAATTGGGCTCGTTGGTGGGGATTAGGGCAAATTGACACCGGGGATCAGCTGCTCTCGGGATGGTGAAGGGTTTGAAACAATTTTGGCGAGTTTCGGCGAGGTTTGTGCTTGGCTCCCCTTTGGCCGAGAGGGTGAGGGGTTTAAATAGGAGAGGGTGGAAGGCCTCCGGGGGAGTTAGGGCTTGGGATCGAGTTGCTACGGTGAGGAGAAGATCGGCCATGGTGACCACTAGGGATGGGGCGGCTCGGCGAGTGAGAATTTCAATGTTGGCTCACATGTGAGCTCTCGGCCATGGTGTTTTCCGGCGGCACGGTGGCCGGCCGGCCGAGCATGGGTCACCCTCGAGGTCGGGTGGGTCGGGGCTGGAGGTTTGTGCGATCGATTGGCCATGGACATGTGTAAAGGCTTTGATCCAAAGTGGAATGGGGCATGGCTAGATTTGGACCTAAATGGGTCAACCCACCCATTTGGGCTAGGTGCACCACCCGAGGCCTGGTTTAGGCTGAGGAGAAAGTGATTTGGATCGGCTTGATTAGTGGGGTCGAGTCACGATCCAAGTACGATTAGGCTTAAGCATGGTTTAGTGGAATCATGTAAGTGGTTAACCACCTTTAGGAGTTAAGGAAAGAGCCTCCTCCTTTTGCCCAAAATGGCATGGTGACATGTAAAGAGGCTCTCATGGCTTGCATATGGCTTATGCATGGCTCCATGGCTCCATTTGGCTTGGGAAAAGTAAAGTCGATTTCATGGAAATGGATTTAAGGAAAATTTTGGTATTTAGGGGTGATTTGGCATGAGGCTTGATTTGGAATTATTTGATGATGAATTTAGGACTTAGGGATGATTTTAATTGAAAGTATGATGAGGGGAAATGTCATATGGGCCTTGGAAGAATTTTGGGCTTTTTTGAAAAGGTTTTAGATGGGCTTTTAAGATGGATTAGGAAAGTGGGCTCTTGAATTTTAAAATGGATTTTGGGATGAAATTTTGTAAAGAGGTTGGGCCAAATAATTATTGGGTTTAGCTCATGGATGTGTCATGAGTGACTTGAAGCAAATTTGGGGTAGTTTGGACTTGAATTGGGTTGGATTTGAATTCTTTTGGTGAATGGGCCGATGTAGGTCGAATTGGGCTAACTTGGGCCAATGTTGGGCTAGGGTTGAAATTGATGTAAAATAAATATTAAGAAATGTTTATGGGAGTGTTTCAAAGAGGTTTTGGCTTTGGTTGGGTTTTAATTTTGAGGTTTGGGCCTATTTGGGTTAGATTTGGGTTTAGGTCGAAATTGGGCTTTTTGATTTTGGGTTGAATTTGAGTGGGGTTTGGGTCAAAATCTTGGGCAAATCATGTTAGTGTTTTGTTTATGAGGATGTTAAGGAAGGTTTAGAAAAGATTTGGGGTTAATTGGAGTTGAATTGGGTTAGTTTGGGCTAAGTTTGGGTCATGGGTCCAAATTTGGGCTTTAAGGCCCAAAGTGAAATTGGATCCAAATGTCAATCAAATTGGACTTGGATTTGGTCTAAATTGGTATTGGGAATGTTGAATTGAAGTTTAGAATTGAATTGGACCAAAATTGGGGTCAATTGGGTATGTTTGGTTTGACATTGGGTCCACTTTGGGTTAAAATGGGTCGATTTGGGGGTTTTGACAAAAGTAGGGTAAATTGACAAAATTGGCCCATGGTGTAGTTGGACAAAATGAAATTGGGAATATTTGGGATTTTCTGGAATTTTCTGGGAATTTTCTGAATTTTTGGATTTTTAGGCCAAGAAGGGTATTTTGGGTATTTGGAGGGTATTGGGGGGTTTTCTTGGAATTTTTGGTATTTTTGGGTATGGATGATCAATTTGAGTGATGTGGAGGTTTTTGGGATTGATTTTGGAAGATTTTAGGTAATTTGGAGATTTTGCAAAAATTTGGGTAATTTGAGGGTTTTGGGTAGGTTTAGTAGGTGTAGGGTCCGGGGGTCAAAAATTGAAAATTTGGGAAATTGAAGATTGGGTGAATTTGGGTGGGGTGAAATCATTTTGGTTGAGCCATGAAGCCATTTCAAGCCCATATGAGCCATGAAAGGACTCATTTGAGGCATTCATTATGTTGTTCACTAACCTGCTGCGAGGGCTTAGGGGTTAAGGACCATCCATGTGAATCACCTACATGAGTCGGGAGGTCGAGTTGGGTATGGGTGTGGTTTTAGGAAGTGTGTGGAAATGTAGTGTGTAAGTGTAGTGTATAAGTGTAATGTGTGTGTAAGTCGGCCCCTTCACGAGACCAGGGCCGCCGGGGCGGTCCTAAGGCCGAAAGAGTCCTATAGGAACTCATCCTTTAAACTTCCATATTTGATTTCGACCCTCTAGGTGATTAGGGGTCTATAGTCGAGTTTGTGGAGTTTGCGGGGAGTTTAGAAGTGGTTTGAATTTCTAAAAGGCGGGTCCCGATTCTAGTCCTCTAAGATAGTCGAAGGAAAAGCTGAAGGCTAGATCCTAAGCACTAAAAGAAGAAGGGAAGACCTCATCGAAAATGAGGTCGACAAATGGACCCCGATAGGTGTGGTGAGTGACGGAGCACACGCGCGTATTGGTGTTGACCGAAGCGATCAACAAAACCAACACGGATGTCCAGTGACGAACTTAGGACGAAGTAGAAGAGTTCTGTGCGGGGAGTGTCGAGTATATCTACGGAGCTGGAGATTCTTGAACTCTCGGCGGGGAAAGGAAAAGGAGGTAAATCCCGAAATCACATGATGCGAGGGAATTTTGATTTAGATTTTATTTTGTTTCAATTTATGTTTTGATGTGTGAGTTTAAATTTTAGTTTGGAGTTTCGATTTAGATTGAAGTTTGTCGAAATTAATTTGAGGGATTTGATTTGAAATGAAAATTAGGATTTTGAGGTTTTAGATGTAACATCTCCGACCTCGAAAGAAAATTGAATTGATTAGATTGAATCGTTGCGATGAGAAGATATCTCGGAGCAAAGTGGTGTTGGATGTAAAATCCTTAACCTCGAAGTTTGATTTTGATGTGATGTATTTCATTGCGATAGGGAAAAGATCCTAAAGCGATGCGGTCTCGAATGTAAAATCCTCGACCAAAAGTTGAATTTTGATGTATTTCGGTGCGATAGGAAGAGAATCCTAAAGCGGTGCGGTCTTGGATGTAAAATCCTCGACTCGAAAATTTGAATTTTGATGTATTTCGATGCGATAGGAAAAGAATCCTAAAGCGATGCGGTCTTGGATGTAAAATCCTCGACTCGAAAGTTTGAATTTTGATGTATTTCGGTGCGATAGGAAGAGAATCCTAAAGCGGTGCGGTCTTGGATGTAAAATCCTCGACCTCGAGAGTTTGATTTTTTGATGTGATGTACTTCATTGCGATAGGAAATGATCCTAAAGCAATGCGGTCTTGGATGTAAAATCCTCGACCCAAAGGATTTGAATTTTGATGTATTTCGGTGCTGATAGGAAGAGAATCCTAAAGCGGTGCGGTCTTGGATGTAAAATCCTCGACCCAAAAGTTTTGAATTTTGATGTATTTCGGTGCGATAGGAAGAGAATCCTAAAGCGAGTGCGGTCTTGGATGTAAAATCCTCGACC